>VXBO01003257.1:262-57312 GCA_013400135.1 Rhinoptilus africanus
CGCTGGCTCCCACCCCACCGGCGCCCGCCCCGCCCCGCCACGGCGGGGATGCAGCATCTCCAGCACCGGGACGGATCCCTGCTGCAATGGTAAGTCTTTTCCTCTGGCTTTTTCTTTCCCTCCTGGACCGCCACCCGGGTGGCACCGCTCCGGCCCCCCCTCACCCGGGCTGGGGACGGAGGGCAGCGGCAGCCGGGCCGATCCCGGGGATGCCAAAGCGCCGCGATTGCAGCCGGCGAGGAAAAAGAAGCGTTGGGCTTGTCTCGGAGTGACATTGATTTACCGGCTCTTTTCCAGGTCTTGGAAATACTTATTTTTTTTTTCTCCGAGGTGGGGAGGGGGGGGATTGCATGCAGGCTTTCTGCCTTCAGCCAGAACTGCAGGCTCTGAGGACGCGTCTGCGAGGTAGATTTGATCCTTTTCGAGCAAATAAATCTCCCTTTGCAAGCGGTGACAGGTTAACGTGCTCGGTATGGGAATCACGTCTGTTTTTAACACAATATGGCTGGTAAATAAAACCTGATTGCTAACAGCCCCGGTGCTGCTGTTGGCATTTTCGAGCTCAAGGCTCCCTTTGCAGTTCTGCATCTTCACCTGCCGCAGAAACTCTGATTCACCCTTCCAGCAGTGCACCAGGACTTCTCTATTTTCACTGTGAGGTAGTAGTAAAAATTTCTGTTAAAGTGCCTTTGACCTCTGCTTCCATGCCTCTGTGCACTTTCCCTTATCAGTATTTGAACAACTGGTTCTAATAATACCGTCTTTATGCAAAGCACATCTTAAGTCAGAGGGAGAGGGTACAGGACAGACTCTTTACCATTGTGCTGTGAATTTAACATGTGAACAGTTCAGATATGTATTGGAATCTGAAGAGTTTAAGGCCAGGGAGAAAAAGATAATGCGGCATGCTGTTCAGGACTGCAAAATGCATTAAAAAAAAAAAAAAAAAAAGATTGATTTGTTTAATGACATACCGGTGTTTACAGCTAGACGATCATCCCACTTATACAGAAGCAGGTCTGGAAGAACTCCCTGGAAGTCAGTGGTTTTCCTCTGCATCTAATCTGCTGGTAAAAAAAAATATGGCTTTTAGCTTGAAGAATATATTGGGGTAGCACTGGAGGTAATTACAATAATAATAAAAAATATTAACCAAAATTAATAAGGCGGTGGAGTGACCTGATTCCTTCTTAAGGTATTATGGATTACCATCCGTCTTGTGTATGTTAATTACGGTGTAAGTGTCGGACTGATATGGCAATATGCAATGTAAGTGGTGTTGGGGTTTGTTTTTTTTTTAATCTGTTGGAGTCAAAAAACAACAAACGGATTTTCATTTGACGTTATTTGGGTATACAGCCACCTCGCTTCTCTGTTCAGCCTTTGCAACGCTGGCCAGGTACAGTGAAGAAACGTTTCCAGGGCTAGTACATGCTAATCAAAGGGAATGTAGGATTACTTAAGGTTACTGTCAATGATAACATGAAGGCAAACTCCTTCAAGTGGCGTTGGTATAGCTACAGAGAAAGAACGCATTATACAAGTCTGTACTTGGCTACAGCAAAGCACAGTGGAGCTGCCTTGAAAGAAGTTGTCCGATAGGATGGGTAAGGCAACACTAGTCCAATTCGGTGGGTAATTAAGGAATGCTATTCAGTGTAATAATGGGAGTTGGATTAAAGTTGATGTCTCTGCTTGTGTATCAGTTACACTTCTGGGTTATGGTCTTCTAGGTTTTTTTCCCCCGTTTCTATGTGCTGAGGGCAACGGTTGCTGTTTTGTTGTTTGTTCAGGGCAGCCACAATTGATCTGTTATTGCACTGGAAATCTATCTTGGACATCGCAGAGTGGAAGGTTTCTGTTGTTTTGTTTTCTCCAGTCAAAGGCATGTGTGCAGTGACTGGAAGGATAACCATTGGCACTGAACAGACTCCAAGGCCATAAGGGGCTTTATGTGTGATAAATACATGTATTTATCTTTACACAGGGAAGTGGATTTGTAATCACTCCTTGGCTTTAGCCTTCCATCATTTGTTGGGGTCCGTGGAAAAAACTGGGAGGGTTTCTTTCTCCCTGTAGATTTAAGATGTCTGCTGTTTGTGTGGTGGTGCCACAGCCGCATGTAGCTCTCGAGATCTGCTGTTGTCGGTGTATATGTGACGCTCATAAACACGAAGGCAGAAGCTTTTGTTGTGGGATGCTACCAGGGAGAGAAAAACAGAGATTTCTGAGATTGTGGGCTGAGCTGTGGATCACGTTCAGACCTTTGTTCATCACATCTCTCTTCATTTGGCTGACTGAGCTGGCATCCTGGAGATATTTTTTCTGGGGTTGAGTTCCATATGTGCCTACGCCTTTGATAAGTTGAGACCCATGTCCCCAAGCTGATTCATTTCAATGTAGCAGATTTTGTTTTCCTTTCCTTCCTTCTGAGTACACTTAGTACAAACAGTCTAATTCCTAAATTAGCCCGGATTATCTTTTAATGAAACCAGAGTATCTGAGTTAAGAAGCATTGAGAAAAAGTAAAGTCAGGACAAAACCATGCTGTAATTCATATCTGACAGAAAGACCTGGAGAAATATCAGATCTTACAGTCAGTCCTGATTTAACAGTGAAGTTATTTATTTGCCACAATTCTCAGGAGAGGTAAACTGATATCAGGATATAGAAGTCAGTGGCAATACTGAATTTTATTTCACTCCATGACTTGGCCTAGAGAGTGCAACCTCAACCTTTAAGTCAGCAAAGTGTATTTTCGTGTTGGCTGGTGTTCCTTTGCTTCCATTCTCTGCTCTTCTTTCACACCCAGTCATCCTACATCACCTGTGAAGACAGCGGGGGTGGGATTCAGTACACACTGCAGGCAACAGGATTTTGGAGCAAGTTTTCCACACCAGAGCAGAAGTGGAATAACTCTACTGAAAGGGATGTAAATGCCCCAGTGAGGAACTCCCTCTTTTTTTTTTTTTCCTGTGCACAACTTTAAAGTAATCTTTGATAATAATCATCAGGGATAGCTGTAACAACTCTGTTCCAGAGTACTCCTGCTAACCAATACATAAAGGATCTCTTGATGAGATACTTTTCCCGTTCCCTTGGTGCTGAAGTTGTTCTGCTCTTAAGAAATGCTTTGCATAGAGAAAGATATTTGGTAGTTTTCCACAACGCTAATAAGTACTAGAATTCCTGTGGCTGTGGTGGCTGCTGAAACGCTGTTTGGATTGTAATTGAGTGGGCACAAATATATGGGAAGAAAGGCAGACTTTTCTGCAGAGCGCTTCACAGCAGGATGTCCGGTCCTCAACCAATTCCTTTGTTTGTGTTTTATTCTCTGACTACCATTTGCTCTCTCAATTTATTGATCTGTCTTCTTAGGTGTGAACTTTTATCTCCACAAGTCAAACTAGGAACTCACGTAAAACAAGCCAGATTGTTCAAGTCTCGTTTATGCAATGCACCGCGTTTCATTGATTGTATCCCCATGAGAGCTGTAGTGTAGCCAGATTAATAATTTCAGGGTAGAACTTCTTAAGAGGTGCTAAATGATCCCATCTCCTGAAGAAAAAGTAGAAGCATCCTCATACAATGCATTTCAAACTAACGTGGTTGTTGTGCTGAAATACAGGACAACACGACTGTTGTCCTGTATTCCAAGGAATATTCTCTTGGAAAGATTCCTGCAGAAATACACTGACGCTCTTGCGGGGACTCTTGTTTGCTGTTCAGATTCTATGCTATCGTTGAATCCAAATTCTTCTGATATAATTGTTCCATAAAATGAGCTGGTTTGCATTTGACATTAGAGTTTATCTGCCCTGCAGTCATCCTGACAGTCTCATTCCTGCTCATTCAGGTGTCACATTTTACTCTTGCATGGCTTAAGGTAGGGCTATGCTCTGAAACTGCTCTGATCTATCTATTTTGACAAATTCTTTTAAAAAAGATTTTTTACAGGTGTGAAAAACTCTGCTTAATACTACTGTTTAAGGAAAAAACACCCTCCCTCCCAATAAATTAACTCAATAATTCTAGATTTTGTTTGCATAACTCATAATTCACCCTAACACTGATAGAAAAGAGAACAAATTTTTATATGGTCTATTCCTTCTTCTTCTTAATAATAGTTATGGCAATGGCAATAATTGTAATTGCTTTTATAACACATTGGGAATATTGAAGTCTAAGAGCTCCTTACTGAACACAGAACACTAAACTTCTGCCACATATGTTTGCAGTCTTGTCTGTCCAGTGTTGAGGCATTTTGCAAAAAGCCTCAATCACACTGGCTTTTGAACTCCATTAGGGATGACTGGATCACCATTGCTCAGGAGCTGCAAATGGAAGGATAATTATAATCTGTTATCTATGATTTGTTGGGCCTGCTAAATGGAGCTGAGGCTCAGGGCAGGAAAACCCTTTTAATCTGCAGGATGGGTTATTAGCCTAGATTTGTAGTTTTTATTCTTTTGTTCCTCAGAATGGGGCAAGTTTTGCTACTTTATTTTCCTGCAAGGGGCAGAATATTGTCCTATCTGATTGGGTGGGGATTCTTAAGGATAAATGACTTATTGTAGGGAAACGTGGCAGAATCAAGTTCTTCTTTTGCAGGGAGTAGATGTATCATTATGTCCATCCAACTGAGGAATGGAGGAGGTATAATCTTCCTCATTCTCAGGGTGAAGACTTGGCCCCAAAGCATCCTCTGGCAAAACTATCATTCATTTCATGTGGAGGAAGGATTTCTCACTCAGGAGAAGTGTTTGGCAGCCTGGTTGACATTCATCTACTCCCACTTAAGCATCCGAAAATTAGGTGGTCACAACCAAGCTGATCACTCCAATTCATTATATTATAAGTGGGGAGGGTGGTTCATTTCATCCTAAAGTGGGTCAAACGAATCACCCTATGGACTTTCTTGCAGCAGCTGGCTCAGAGATACACCTCCAAAATCAGTGAGATTAATCCTTCCACTGTATCTCAGAGGTATCTCCGTGAAGTGTAATCCCTCTCTTACTCCCATCTTTGCTCAGGGGGAAGACAGTTAATTTTTTGCTAGCTTGTAGCAACAGTAGACTGTGTTAAATGTTAAGTATTCTGAAAAGCCCAAGCCTGCTGTGGTGGCCCCCACATCTTCCTCACCCACATCTTCCCTTTATTCAACCAATAAAAGACTCAGCTTGTCCCTTGCAGGGAGCATTCATTCCACATGTCCCAGACAACATCCTATCTGTCTTTCTATTTATTTATTTATTAATTATTCATTGCTTATTTTAAATCTCAGTGGCTTCCTCAGTGTATCAACACTTTCTGTCTTCAGAGCACGTCCAATTACTAAGAGGATTTGCCAGCTGAAGCAATTTTGCGAACAGGTGGGGATACATCAACACAGGGACACATCCAGGACGGCTACGTGATTTTCTGTGGGCATATGCAAGCTTGCTCTGCCTGTTCTCTGAGCCAGCCAGAAGCTGTGCGATGCTCCAAGCCTCATCTAATATACCTGACTTGTGAATAGCTCCACTGTAAGTTGCAAGAAGATGGAGATGAATGCTCATTAGCTTAGGGTTGGCACCTTGTGAAACACATTTTGACCAGCTTGGAGCACTTAACATGCTTAGAATTAGGTGACCTAAAAGCCATCTTTTTGCCATAAATCAATAGCTCAGTGCTTTCTTAATATAATGCATCCACCGTCTGTCCTCACAAAATCCCCCAGTCAGTTGATAAATGGATTTAACTAACACCTTCCTCAACTATGGCCTTTAAAAATATTTACTGTAATCCAAATAATGAAAAAAAATACATACATGAACGTCTCAGAACACATTGATATGTTGACTAAAATTAACGTTGTAGTAGTAAGAGCTACAGTTCTCCTTGGCAGAAAGAAATTATATTTACTTGGAAAGAGAGTTTAAAATAACTAAGATATCCTTAGCTATTCTAAATAATTCCTTTTCCTGGAATGGTAAGACTTTATGAAGTCATAACATTTCTGTGTCTGCTCTTACTGTCACATTTTTGAAGTAAGTTTATAGAAGTTTCCTTATTTCTAGCAAAAAATATAAACCAGCACATTCATGGTCATAAGTAAAAAGCATTTCCTTTTAAAGAGCAACTTTTGTAATAATGATATTTTTTACATGTATCTAAATTCTTAAATTGATGTAACAAGTACCATAAGCCAAATATGAGTTTGGCTTAATACATATCTAAGATGTTGGACATACAACAGAACTTTCTCAGACTTGGCCTAGAAACAAACTATATAAAGAAAGCAGCACAAATGCATTATATAAAGGCCCAAGTTAAAGTTAGTAAAGTTACTCATTTCCTGTGTTTTAGAGAGTTGGATCTTTGGATTTCTTCCAGGAGTTTTGTGCTCTAACTGAAGATGCAGAGGAGATGAGAGAGCATCAGAAATACCGCAGATGTTTAAACTCTTCATGACTAAGGCTGTGAATGTGTCACAGCTGTCACTGGAGCCTTGGATGCCACAATCCACACACATTCATTCGAGTTGCATAAAGTTTGACAGCTTGGATGGTGTTTTTGTGCTTGTGAATGGGTTAGTTAACCAAGATGACTATGTACAGTGGGCGAACAGCTGGAACAAACTTCATTAGAGAATGGTACTTGGTGACTGCAGAGAAGAGAGGAGTATGAAAAGCCATTATTAGCCATGTTGAATTTGTGTCTTTGCAGCGTTCAAGTCTGTGGACATTGCTCTGTATTCTCTAGCTTTCTGTTCTCTGACTTGCTCTTTGTACTACAGCTGGATGTAGTAATGATGGTCATGGAAAAGAGCCTTCAGAGACTACCAAAATCTGAATGTTATTCAGAAGAGGAGAAGAAATGAATGTCACAGTCTTTTTGGTTCCCTCAGCAAGTGTACCCCTGGCAGATTTTCACCTCTGGTATTCAAATCATTTCCTTTTCTCTGTATAGAAGACTTGCAGGTCTATTTTGCTAAAATAGTTTCTATCATGTTGGCCAGAAATGGCATTCAGCCCACAAATTAAGACATCTAAAGATAGGTGTATGTTTTGAAGTGTCTACCTGTAGCTAAGTACATAAGCTCCTGTTATAGTCAAAGGAGGTTTAAGACATGTTTTAATCACCTAAACATAGGTGTTAAGTGCCATCTGAGATTCCCTGGAGTATCTAATATCCGTTAAGGATCTGCAGGTACGATGCCTATCTAAATCATATTTTGTACCCTTTGTAGGAGGGTAGGTAAAATACCTTGGGGTATTGGTGACACCAAACATTAGCATTTAGGCTACTGATTCCGGCTGCAGGCCACTGCCTAGTCAATGTAGATAAATATAGATATCTACTATAGACTGAGCTCTGTAACTCATTAGCGTGAAAAGTCTTCAGTAAACACCACTGAGATGGTTTAATCTATGGTCTGAATCCAGTCCTGGGTTTCTGACCCCTTCTGGTGGATTAGGATGAGACTCATCAAATCTTGGCCTCAGCGCTGGGAAGAGTTCAGTTGTTATTCATATACTCTCATGCAGGGCTTGGACATCCTGCTTCATACTGCTGTCTTGGGATATCACAGTTAAGATTCTGTGCCACAGAAAAATGACTACATTTCAGGTGTAACTACTTAGCTCCAAGTAATTCCTGGAATTATTTTACCTGAAACTATCTTGAGACCACATTTGCCTTTCTCCAGATTCAACTACCACAGGCAGCTCCTGGTCATCCTGTGATTGAATAATCCAGAAGGTGTTTTCCTCCCTGCATAATTTATGACTGAAGCATTCCCAGCCTGTGCTTCATATTTTAGTATGTTGCCTTGTGCAGCTCTCTAGTCCTTGCTGGCTCTGTCCTGTTACCTCCTTTCATCTGTGCGTCATCACTGTCCTAATCTCAAAATCCATGTCTGAAATGAAGAATGGCAGCTACACACCTGCTTTGGTGAAGGTTTGTATTGCTTTTCTTTGCTTTCATTTTTCTGGTGTATTCTCTATCTGCAGAAGATGTGGAGCTGGGTCCAAACAGATTAAAGCAAAACATGATCTATTTAAAGCAAAACATTTCAAAGCACCAAGCTTTAATGTGATTCTGATAGACTCAGCTTCTTCAAGCTCTTATGGGGACCTTTGTGTGCATCTTTTTGGAAAACCTCTGATATGTGTCCCTGAAATAAAAGGGGGTTTTAACTTTTCAAGATCTATTTTATCTGTAGCTTCCTGATCATAGAATCATAGAATCATAGAATCATAGAATCATAGAATCATAGAATCATAGGGTTGGAAGGGACCTCGAAAGATCATCTAGTCCAACCCCCCTGCCAGAGCAGGGCCACCTAGAGCACATCACCCAGGAACGCGTCCAGGCGGGTTTTGAATGTCTCCAGTGAAGGAGACTCCACAACCTCTCTGGGCAGCCTGTTCCAGTGCTCTGTCACTCTCACAGTAAAAAAATTCCTCCTGATATCCCTCTTGAATCTCCTATGCTCCAATTTACATCCATTACTCCTTGTCTTATCACTGGATCACTGATCTGACACAATAATACTCACACCTTCATAGAGGAAACAATAAGGGATCCTTCAAACTAAGAACTTCCCTTCTGAGTTTATTGTCTTGATTTTTATTTTTTTCTTCTGATAGACCATTAAATTGACCTCTTGTCTTCCTTCCTATCATCCTTACTGAATTAGAGTAACAAGAGCCTCATTTAGCTTCTTCCCAAAGAGCTTCTGAGACAAACCTCAATAAGTAGATAATGTATATTTTGCCACAGTTCCATGTACGTAATTACTGCATTATGCAGTACCATGGATGTGACCCATTGTCAAATTCACAACCGCAAAACAAAGTTCAGTGTGTGAGAAGTCTTTAAAAGCATAGGTGTGAAAGCAGCAATATGATAGCTCAACCAGACAACTTAGATCAGATAACTTGAAACACATGGCTATTTTCTTAAAAGGTGAAAAGGAAGCTCGCCTGAACATTATCATACCATTCATTTCTTTGCTGGCTGGAGGAACTCTCACCTGATATTTTGCTTAATGAACCGACAGACTGTTACATACTCCATGTCATATAGTGAAATGTCAAAATTTAAAAATTCTCTCATTTAAATCAGAGGTTGTCTGATTTTTCAGACAGTCATATATAATTTTACACAATTTCCCTTTTGCTTCTCTTGGAAGTACTTGCTCTAAACATACAACAGTTATGTGTTTGCAGATTTCTGGGTGACACTAAATGGCTTTTTATTATATGCTGCCTTTATAGGCAGTGGAGTCCAGACCTAAATCCTTTTGAACCCAAAATAGGTTTCTAAAATTATTAATATGAATTGGACATCCTTTTTACCTCCATTAACTATGTGGGGACACTGGGCAGTGAGCGCTGTAGAAGAGCCAGGTAAGCCAGACAAGATGATGTAAAAAAGTTAAATGAGATCTACCCATTTCGACTAAACTGTCCAGATTGAAAAGAATATGCAGGCATGTCTGACTGCATGTCCAAGGTAATCCATATCACTCTCTTTAGCTGTATGTTCAAACTTGCATTTTTAAAATCAGCTTTGAGAGCTTTAACCCAAAAAGTTAATTTCTGATTCGTGGGCTGGTTCCAATGTGCACATTTTTTTCTAGGCTTTCTGCTGTGTCCTTGCGATTTCCAAAATGCACCCTAGTGTGCTACTCCTTCTGTGTGACTCTGAAAAATCACCAGTTGTAGTGCCTCAGTGTTTACATTAACCTGCAACAGGTGAAACATCGTGCCAGAGATCATAACCTGTACTACAGAAAACAACACGCATTTCTATCAGGAATGAAAAAGAGGAGGACAGGCTTGAAGATGGCTGAGCCTGTCTTGCTGTTTCATGTCTCTGCAACTGCCCTCAACATATAATAATCTCCATCTTTCCTCAAAATGCATCTTGAGACTTAGCTTCCTTGGCTGGTGGAGCAATGTAGATCAGAATCCTGTCCTATCATTCTTCTGCCTTCACTCTCAGCATTTCTAGACATTATATTAACCTTTGTGGCATTTTTTTTTTTTCTCCTCTAAGATCAAGAAAGCTAAGAAAAATGACTGATGTAAGGGAACATGAGGAAAGAACAAAATCTAACATGCTCTAAATCAAACAGGTAGTAGTGACATAATCTGAAGCTGACCTTAGCCTTCAACAAAGAGCTAGTCTCTAAAAAGATATAAACTCCTCCATACTCGGCAAAATAAACCATACTGATTTTCTAGCCCATTTAATAATTAAATGAGCAAAAGAGAAATTTAATGCACATTCCTCCAAGTACTTCCTGCTCCCTTACGTGCCATGATTATCCAGTACGTTTTTTGCTATCTGGCCTCCATGTTCAATTGGGATTCAGGCTCTTCTTACCAATACCATGATTTTGTCCAACATTAAGATGAGATCCATGGCTGGCAGCTCTATATTTTCATGCCTGGTTTTACAAAATGGTCTATATGATTCCGCACCTTGTTCTTTATCGTCTATATCAGTAGGATGTGTCTTTCATAACCGATAAGTAATAATATAAAGTAGATGAAGTACACTGTGACTTACACTTTGCTCCACTTGTTGTTTGGAGTTTTCCCCTCTTAGTTTCCTGTGAGCAGTTTTGGAAGAGTTCCTACACAATGTTTTGCAGTGAACTAAGGGAAGAAACCGCTATTATTAATGTGCTCAGAGTGCTCAGAGAAGGACAGTCTCGTTGCCAAACATTTAAAAATTTCTTAGGTTCTGCAATTCACCTTTTCATTTTTATCATATGTAATGACAGAAATTTCTGTTGTCTTTTTGAAATAAATCTCCTTGATGTGGAAGAAACTGATTTCAGTAAGATCTGTTCAGTAATGATGGAATTGCTTGACTGAGCACTGGCATGAATACAAATTAGACTGGAAATAGTTATAAAAACAGATAATCGTTTACACTGCTGTAATGGAGAAAAAAGAAAACCAAAACAAAAAAACCAAAAAAAAAACCCCAGGAAGAATCTGCAGTAACCTGGGAGAATCCAATTCCCAGATAAGTTGCTGTCTATGCAACATCTGATAAATAAAAGATTTAGCAAATGAAGGCCAGTACCAGAATTGGAAACAATGCTCAGGGAAAATCATAGTGCAGAGACTGTTATCATAGGCAGTTTGGATGAAGACATTTTAATTTGAGGTAAAGCGGTTTAGCAAAGTGGGTCAAAGTGATGACTTGTTACTTGACCTCAAGGCCAGGGAAGGGTCCTAGACCTGATGTATTTAGCAATGGAGTTATAACACTAAAGTCCATTTGTTTTCCTTGCCCCTGCTTTGAAACCATTGGCTACTCAGTTCGCTTCCTTATGCTCCTTCATATTCACAAACAAGCGGCTGACAAAACACTTCTGATATGAAGGCAGGTCATGAATTTAACATAAAAGCAAAGGCTCCTGGCTGGCTGGACAGATAGATTTTTACCTTGGTAGAAGATTGCTTAGTGGTTATTGAATTGTTGCCATTGACAGATGGATTCACTGTGGTCCAGCTGTTTAGTTGGACAGAACAGCTTTGCTTTTAGACCTTTTAAGCATTTTTGGTCTAGAGGCCACACAAAGGAGAGTTACAGAGAGCCAGATTATGCTTTTACACAAGGGGAAGGGAAATAGAAGACTAGAGACTGCAAGAAGCCAGGGACACACCAGAAGTAAATTTGTATCCAGGGAGATGTTCTGGTTCTTGGATAAACATAACAATACATAAGCTCTTCTGGCACTGCCAAGGAACCTTAGGAAGTGGGATCTGACATGGACACATGTCAGTGGTAATGAGAAAGCATTTGCTAAGCTCAAATGCTCTGAAATGTTTTTATATTGGTGGAGTCTTTCCACATATTTGACTTGGCTCATTGTCTGTAAGTCTTACCTGAGACCTCAGTAATAAAACAAGTAATTGTGTTCCTCAGTTGCTGCCCATTATAGGTGATGTCTGTTTTCAAGGAATTTAGCCATGATTTGCTACTTAGTCTACAGTAGAACTGGTGACAGGGGATATCTCCATGCATGCTCCTGTTTGAATGTATTTCAGTAGAATACATTGTTTATCAAGCTCTTTGGGATACAAAGGAATCTATCACTGTGGAATACATATGCTGTGCCAGTTAAAGACCAACAGAGAACATCCTGGACCTCTGGAATTTGGTCACTAAACTAATATTAAATTATTATTAAATTAATGCCAATTATTTACATTGCATGTTGCAGACATTGCATTAATGCCAATTATTTACATTGCATTGAGTTTGCAGACAGATTTACTGAATTTCTTATTTACAAGGTCTGGGCAAAGTTCAGAGATTATCAAAGTTCATACATCATTCACAAGAGGTAGTTTGCAGAAGGCCACTCTGCTTGAAGGTCTGAAGAGGTTAATGCAAAATAAGCATACATCTAAATTTTTTGGGGGAAAGAGGGTGGCCGGGGGCAGGGGGAGAAGGGGAGGTGAATTGTGGCTGAAAACACCACCAAAATTGAACAGACAGAAAAATTTCTGCCCTGTGCCTCCCACATTCCCTAGCTCCTGTCCCATTCTAGGTCTCCTGGCAGTGCTGTTAGACTGCAGAGGGGAGTATGCTAAGGCAAAATGCCTTGGCTTAGTCATGACTCTAGCTTTGATATCTCATGTTGCGGCAAGCTTGGACTAAAGCTTTTCTGGAGCATTAGAGTTCAATCTCCACATGAAGTAAGAATTCAGCTGAGATAGAGCAGGATAGATCTCCCTTGGTGGGCAAACCTGATTTCTGAGAGTTGGAAAGTGTGTGGAAGAGAGAGTTGGCTACACATCAAAGAGCCTGTATACTCAACTTGTAGATTCCTAGGAAGTCATTTCCTTAGTGACAATAACAACAAGAACAATTTTAGAGTATTTTCTTTATGTCTGTTTATAGGGTTTTTGATAAGTTCAGAAGTCAAAGAGTACAACTTGTACTTCCCTGCAGAAAGTTTGGGTTTTTTTGGCGGTTTTTCTTTTCTTTTCTCTTCTCTTTTGTAGATCACACAGACACATAGGAATTCTTGTTTGTAATAGGGATCTGTATACCTTAATACTGTTGGCATTTTTAAATCCACCAACACCTTGGGAGCTGAAAGAACAGATCTTGCAGGATTCTTAATGTACCTTGTAAATGGTAGCAAGCTGGGATTTTATCTCTGCAATGTGAGTGCTGTGGGCCATGTAAGATAGACACATCTTACAGCATACCCAGCTCCAATGAGAAGGTACTCACCAACTCACAAATCTAGGCTTGTAACAGGAAGGAGTAGGAAACTGAAATATAGATTAAAAAAAAAAAAAAAAAGCACAAAATTGTGTTTAAGAAACAAATCTTGACATAAGCCGGTAGCCCCCATATTTGCCACTCTACGCAGTAGATTTTGAAAACAAATTATGCAACTTGATTTGGGGGAAAAAATAAATTAGCTGTAGAATGGGACTGCTCTAGCAACAAGACTAATTTTTTTGGTTTAGGGTTTCCTGAAGAAACTCTTTAGAATGAATACTCAGTCTGCATTCTGGCAATTAAAGACCCTGAGCACAATCAGAGGAGTTTAGCTTTTCTTTTTCCAGGCAAACAAGACTGACAGGAACTGGCACAAAAATGTACAGATTTTGAAGCAGGGAGAACTTTCAGAGTTCAAAAGGTGCCAGTGAAACAGAGTTATAGCCAGGAAGAAAGTGAAAGGATTTATGAACTATGACAGAAGGAAGTCCTAAGAAGTGGACACATAAAGATGGTACAAAAGAGCATACAAAAGATCAAAATCTATTATTATGTCTGAATTAGGAGTGCAGTCAGTATAGGCTTCCTCTTTAACTAAAGAGGAGAGATAGGAATCTGCAAAGAGTGACTGAAGTCAAAATATGATTCACTCAATGGAAGTGTCTGGCTCTTTTTATTAACAGTAGAAAGGGTTTAAAATATCTCTGCATGTAATTTAAATTTTAATAATTAACTGGGGAGAACTCAAGCCCCGGTGACCAGGAGCAGTACAGTCAGTTCACTAACACCACATGACACTTTCTTTGTTCAGGACATCACATAATTATAAATAAAATTCAATGTCATGAGGAACTTCATTTTTCCTTCCACAGTCAGGGAAAATATTGTGTGTTAGCACATTTTCAAATGTGTTTCTAATTTCTGTTTAATTCTGACACTGTAAATCATGAATAAATTAGGAATTGTTATAAAATAAATCAGAATGCATCATATGGTGTGGTCTAAAGTAGCAAAATGGATTCAAAATAGTAATTAAAATATACATCCACCTAAAGTCTTTCTTAAATACCTTCCCTAGTTATCCAAATCTATTTCCAAACTATGTGTCCCAAATCAGTTATCGTCAACCTTTCTTTTGGCAAAAAAATCTAAAAATGAAAAAGACAAACGGAAATAGTACTTATGATTAAAATATAGATTGCCCATTTGCTATTTTAACACTTTGATTTGAACCATTAAATTAAATGGAAATCCTGATAACTGGGCATCAAGGTTAATTAAACTCAAAGTCCTGCTTTAGACTACTTGTGCTGATATCTACATTTGTCACCAGTGGTTTGGAGCCAAATTTCAATCTCTCTACTGAACTCTTCCTTGCTCTTACACAACTACTTTTTTTCAGTAATTCACCACTGTTAAGTGGTTCCAGCCTAGACCTGAATCTTTATCCTTTCATCAAAATCCTGATCAGGGTTGACTCAGCTCATGGATGCATGGATGATAAAATCTAAGATCACAAACTGTGCACTGCATGTGTATTTTATATTAAACCACTCAGTAGTATCTAAGAAAATGGAAGTGATTTTTCTTAGCTTCAGCCTTCCAGGTTCTTTCGTAGGTGAATATGTTAGAGCAGAATACCAAATCAGGAATTAAAAGATTTACTAGGTTAAATCAGAGAGATCCCACATGGGATGCAAAATGATATGTTGGTTATGTATCAAGAAAGGAAGAAGGAAGTGGGATGAAAAAAGAACCACAATAAGAGTTTAACAACCTGACAATGCACCATTTAATGCGCACGATAGGAATACATTGATTAAACGGCAAATGAAATAGCAGGAGGATTTGCTGCATATTTTCTTACTGAAAAATGTTTCTCATACAAAATTAGAATACATGTATTACTAGGACAGATTTTCACCTCCTCTGTCAAGAGAGGTGGAATTAAACTACCAGTTGGTAGTTAAAATTATGAGCAGCAAGAGTGAGGAACAGTACATAGAAGAAAAAGGAAAAAGAAAAAAAAAAAGACAAAGAAAGTTGTTGTGTCATAAAAAGAGATTGTTTTTTTGAGTTCTGTAGTCTGAAGTCTATGCAACTGCTGGGAAGTCCTTTAGCTGTCTGAAGACACCTCCACCTCCAGCCAACTCCACCATCTTGTCACCACCTCTTGGATCTGCCAACTGAACTGCGTGCAAGAGCGTTCCGTAACCGGATTGTGTGACATTGATCTTGGTTAGAAAAGCCTTATTATTTAAGCTAGCACAATTTATTTGAAGTCAATTGGGTTAGGCAATACTCATAGGATCATCTCAGTGGGCAGACTGGAGGCAGTGCAGCACTGGTTAGTGTCACTAGGCTGACTGGGAGTAATATTCTTTTCAGCATGGCTACAGCTGGAGAGAGAGATGCCCACAGCCTAATGCAGGTGTCAAGAGCCGGCAGTTGTTCAAAACAATCCTATGGGATTTGTACACAACAGTGGGCATCTCATTTCCACAGAGGGTCAGCAGAAGGAAAGAATTCACATATTTTCATGAAGAAATCTCAGCTACCTTCCAGCTAATGCAAACAAGTTCTATTAACTTGCTGGAAAATAGTTAAAAAGGAAAACATTGTGAAAGAGCAATATAGAGAATTTTGTGTTATTCCCTACACTGGTGATCAGATGAGATGCAGCTGGTACTCAGAGCTAAATTAATCTTATGTATATCTGCAATACTGAAACTATCTAGATATGAAGTACTGAATGCCCTCATTTCTCACACAAGTCATTCAGAGCAGAAGTTGACACTTATGCCTTCAGAAATGTGGGCCTTTCATTCACTTTATGGCTTCTTTATAGGCAAAACAGGAACGGTAACCCTAGTGCAAATATGTGTTGTATCTTGAACAGGTATTTCTTTGCCGATAAACTTATTGAGATTGCCTGCTGAATGGCGTTGCTTGTCTGAGCAAACTGGAGCATTTGGTTTGCTTTGGAAAACAGATTAAAAAGGCAGAGGGAAAAAAAACATATTAATTTCCATTTTAGAGACATGTTGATCTGTTTTAAAAGACAAGGAGGGTGCTGGCCTTTTGGATTGCAGCTGGATGACTGACACTAAATAACCTATTACTGTACTTAGGGTTTATTCGCCTACTTATTTATGAACTGTAAATGCTAGTATCCTGGTTTGAGTTGGGTTTTTTTTTGTTTTTGTTGTTTTGAGGCTTTTTTGGTGGTTGGTTTTTTTGGTGGCCTTTTTTTTTTTGGACAGAGTTATTTTTAAGTAATACTGCATTATTTTGATTTAAAATTGTGCTTATTTTTATTACTGGCTTGAAGATAACACAGAATACCACCATTCCTTTGCAGAACATGAGCCAGACTTATTTCTGTAAAGCCTGTAATTATTGCCCATCCAGGAAGATTTTGTGATCAGAGCCAAGTAAAGCTGGCTGAAATTAAACAATCTAAAGGACATCTAAATCCATGTCACAAAACTTTGGTTTCATCTAAGTGGGAGACATGCACACACCCAAAATGTGCAAAATATTATTAGAAAAATTATTCTCTGCCTCACACGGTATTTTCATTTCATGGTTGCTTGTGAAAAAAGCAGTCCTCAATAAAATATCCAATGCTTTGAGCATGTCTAATGACAGCCAAGCTGTGCCCTGGAGAGTTCACAGCACAACGACTGTGTACCCATCCTATCAAGGCTCCATCACAAAATTTATTCTGCTTGTCCGAAACAGCCTCACACTATTCTGACTTCAGGTTATCAGATATTTCATTTTATTTGCTGAGATAGGATCGTTCTCTTCTTTTCCTTTATGTGTCCCTACCCTGCTCTCCCCAGTGAGTTACACATTTCAGAAAAACATACAAACTCATCCCATGCTTCATTTACTCCAGCTGGCAACAAACTCTGGGGACAGAAGTGAACTCTGGAACGTGATGAAATACCATAAAATGTGAACTCACCTTTTCTCCTGTATGTGGAGGAGATTTTTTTTTCTGGTGGTTTTTTTTTTTTTGCCTGGTGCCTCTAACAAAATGTTGGTCTTTGCTGCCGAATATACTCCCAAGGGAGAGCAACAAAAGACCCTGAGATGTCAGTTCACCAGATAGGGCAGAGCCAGAAGATAAATGTAAAGGTAACTCAGAGTTATTCCAAGTGACACCACTGACTAGTTCCTAAGATTGTTTTCGTGTTTAAAAGTAAGGATGTCTCAGAGGTTATCAGGCTATAATCCAGCGCACAGATGAACCATTAAACTTTGGCCTATGTTGTGCTAGCTGACTCTCACATACCACTGGTGGTCTCTCCTTTACTTTGTTGTCCTTGTCCACCTTTAATTCTCTACCTTGCCTAGGATGAGAAAACCCAAGAAGGCTACTTGCATGTAGGTCTCTACCATTTGCAAGCAAAAGGGTCATTAATAATGCAGCCTGCAGAAACAAGGGCTTTGGGACATCTTTATTTCTCTTCTTAATAAATTGCATCCTTTGGAGGCTGCTGAAGTGGATCTCCCAGTGCTGCAGATCAATAAAGCTTTCTCTTTCTTAGAGTGCTTTTCTTTTTAAAACATTTTTGTGGAGCGCTGACTAGGATGGGCAGATACTGTGTTTCTGTGAGAAACCAACCTGTGAAGCCTTCAGCAATGTTATTGTAGTTATTTTCACATATCAGAATAAAAATCCTCTCCACAGAACATACAAGTAAATGGGGGAATAGGAGAATAATGGAGAACTGTGTTATACACTACTGTGAAACTGGGAAAATTTTAGCCAAAATCCTCTGACCTAGTGAGTTTTCAAAGGGTTAAAGTTCCACCCCAAAGTGCTTGAAAGGCACCTGAGGATCATCACCATGATAGAACCATACCATCACTTTAAGGCCACAGATTTTAGTTAGCTTTTTCATCAACTAATCTAGTCTTTGCTTTGCATGACTGCTCCACCTGTTTTTCAAGCCACTGTTTCTTCACTGTCATTTCACCTAAGCTTAAATTACATATTAAACTCAAGGTGGGTGCAAATGAAGACCTGAACAGAATTTAGACTTCATCTAATGTGAAGAAAGAAAAGGGATGAAGCTGGAGCAACAGGAAAAAAACCTGCTGTTACCAAACTGTTCACATGATTTGACCTTAATTTACTGTCCAATATAATGGATACAATCAGTTTCTTCTAGTTGTGTTTTGTTGGGTTTATTTTGTTTTGGTTTAAACTGGTTTGACCCTGCACTGTTCAAACCTTCCCAGGTATTTCATTAGGGCCATATTCTACCACCTTATAGGGCAGCTATAGGTCTACCCATAGGGCCAACTTATCTTCTACAATTGTCACATGGAAATCCATGAGCAGATCATGAAGATGAATATAGAAATCATGGGCTTTAATCACAGGTTGAGAAGGTGATTACAGGGGAATGAATCACTTCTATTCATTTATATTTACTTTTTTTCTAGAAGGACAGTGGTAGTGCTGGTTTATTCAGAAGAATAGCGAAGCAGTGGTGTGTGAATCAAGATGAATATTCACATTACCTAGATTTTAGTCTTTTAAAAAGTAATGCCCATAAGAAGCTTCAGTGCTATAAGATGAGGATATTCACACCTTTTTAAGGCCCTGGGCACTCTGAAATGTGACCTTAAATAAGATGTCATAAGTGCTCTGAACCATGGCTTAGGAAATCAGTTTTATAGCATGGAATAATTTTGCAATGCTACCTAAGATATTAGGACTTCCAGCTTTTTCAAAAGACAAACTATCTAGAGACAAGCTAAGGCAAAGGGTTTAAAAGATTAGGATTACCTGCAGCTTTCTTTTCTTTGTGTCATCTGATGTGCTCTTGCTTAGTGAGACAGAGTCCAAAGGCCTTTGTACTTTGTGAAGATAAAAGAAGAATCCCACAACATTTTCTCTAGACTGTTTCGTTTCCTGCTATGCTAAACCAAAGGAAAGATACTTGAACTGCCCTTTCTGTGAGTAGAAGCTTTTTTTCGGAGACCTGAATACCTGCTGTCTGTCCATGTGTCTAAGCTACAATCACCCTCGTCGCCCACTACCAGGAAAACCTCAGTTGCCTTCACTGCCTCTGGATTAGCTGGAGCAGGAAAGACCAAGAACACACTGTAATTTGGTCACTGCAGTTTTCTCCTGAGGCACAAGTTTACTCCATGATTTAAAGTGGCTGGATGGAAATCAGCTCTGAGTCAAAGGCCATGTGATTTGGAACCTATATCTATTAGCACTGCAAAAATCCGTGTCAGAGAAAATTGTTTTCAAAATATTCAAATTATACAGAGTGTCTTTTAAATTGTAAACTTTTTTGACTGTCCTCCTCTTCCAGGGCCTCTGTCTGCTGATAGTTTGAAGCTTTCTTCTAATTCTCAGTTTAGCATCTTCTTGTCACAAATCTGACTTTCCTTTCAATTGCTTTTCTTCCTCCTTTGTTTATACTTCTTTTATGCTCAGGGCTGTCCCTACTCAACACAGATTCTTCTGAGCTAATCAAACTGGTTTTCTGCTTTATTAGCTCTCTGTTCAGCAAGATGAGTAGCACGTTGTCCCAAAGCAAGGTAAACCCATATGCTGCTGAGGTGAGTTGTTCATCTTCTGTTCACTATGGAGGCAGCTGAAGGAAACTATCTTGGATATAGATGTTTTACTTTTAGACCGCTAAATTTATGTGACATGAATTCCATTCCTGGTGTTGCAAGAACACGTGCTGTGGAAAGTCCTAATAATGTCCAAATGTAATGAGTTCATTAACCACAAGATGAGATACAGCTGGGTGAACTTAGGCTGTTCTAGGTGCAATAGAAAAGGAGGAGGGCAATAGGAAATGTGGGTGGAAAGAAAAGGAATTAGGCAACTTGTTAGTGCTCATGGAGTGACTTAATCTTGTCTTTCAGTGTAGGAATGAAACTGTTCCAAAAAAAAAAAAAAAAAAAATTTTTAATATCCCAAAGGACAAAAGGGGGGGGGTTTNAATTAGGCAACTTGTTAGTGCTCATGGAGTGACTTAATCTTGTCTTTCAGTGTAGGAATGAAACTGTTCCCAAAAAAAAAAAAGTTTTCATATCCCTAAGGACAGAAGAGAGAAGGTTGTAGTCCCAGGACTGTTCTGTGATACATTTACTTGAGACCTGAACAATATGAACTTGAGGAATCACAAAAGTAGGGGAATCATTTTTCTACCCAGCAAGGAAACAGGAAACTTATCATATCTGTTCTTCTTTTCATCAAGATGATCTAAACTTCAGTCCAAGAAAGCTTTCTATGTTGTTTTTTAGAAGTGTGGAGGAAGCCAATGGATATTCATCTGGGACATCTCCATAGATTGCCAGGTCAAAGTGCTCAATGAAGTACAAGCTGTTATACTCAGAATGGCTCTGCCATTTGCATTGCAAAAGAACAAGGAATTGTACATATAAGGCAAAGAAAGATCAGTTTGTCATCCTCGCGGAACACCTTGGCAATTTTTCCATACTTCCAAGCATCCTGCTGTCAATGCCAAGGTTATATCAGACTGTTTTCTGCTCACCAATGTCACATATTTATTCATTTGGCATCAGGCAACTGCTCATTGTATTTACCACCTTCCAAAGCAACAGGTAACTCGCTTTCCTTGCTTCTATTATTATTTTAGTTCTACTTTCAGATGGGAAGGGTAGACTTGTTTCCCAGAGACAATATGAGGTTGGTGTGCTTTGCTGGAGTTCAGAGACTGTGTCTTGCCCATGGGTCCATCACCAGCTGCAAGGCTACTCCCCTGGAGTCAGCCTGTCTTAAATAGTGGAACGCCTTGTAAAAGATACCCCTGTTATTTCCTCACAGCTGAGAGTGTGCAGCACCTTGCACAGAGGATAGCTTGGGTCTGGGCAGCAATGATAGCTATGTAATGACAACTATGTGTCAGTTCAGCACATCAACAGAGCTAATTAAGGGTGTTAAGAGTGGCATCACACTCCAGTAAATATATTATTTCTAGTTAAGGAGTTGGTTTGAAAGTACTGTACAAGTACTGCACTTGGGCTGATCTTCAGACACAATGGGAATAAAGGGCTCTGGTCCAGAGCTGTATTTTTCTGCTCTTCCTCTTTCCTCTGGCTGTGATAGATGTTTGCTGAACAGTCACGTTGTTTAGCAGAGATACAGTTAGCCAGATGGGTTCAAAGCAGAGGCTAATGTCAATGTTGATGGATAGGTAACAGAGTCTTTACAAGCTCCTATGTAAACAACAGTTATAGCTATAGTCAGGGAAGGAAATGCAGACCACCAGGCAAGGAAAGGAAATTAATCAAGTAGCTCTTGTAAAACTTTCTTCTGCCAGATAGAGAACACATTTTACGTGGAGTAATGATTTTGAAGGACCTTGCCAAGAAGCACTTAAAACTCTGCTGGAATGGAGCAGCACATAGTTATCTTTATAATCCCATATTAGTTGCGTATTAGCTATGAAGTACCGCATAGATCACAGATGCTTCAAAATGGTAATTGACCTGCCTGTGAAGATAAAAACTTCTTATATCATTCTTTACTTTGCCTTCTAATGCATTGTAAATGCATAGTAGTTTATAAATATTTCCCTGCAACCGAATATCCATGGTCTTTAGTTAAAGAAGTCACGCCATTTCACCAGGTCTCTGGGGAAGTCAGCAACATAAGGGCACAATAAACATGATAGATAATGCAAGAGGGAAAATAATGCCAATCAAGGCAAGAATTGCTGGATGAATTTTATGGGTGATGTTATATGGGAAATCTGCCAAGAAAAGCAATCCTGTGCAAAGAAAGTTGTGAATTATATTCCATAGTCTCTGCTTTTGTAAGTCTATAGCTGCGTAGTTGCAAAGATAAACTAGAAAATCTTGACCTGTAGATGAATATCCGTCTGAATTTTCAGCGAGCGTGAAGAAATAGTTCCAACAAATAGGCTTCCAAAGTCACTATAATGTCAAAATACTTAGATATTTAGAACAACCCTTAGGATGTCAGTGACCTTCAAAGTTTTATCACATCTATATGGGTGGAGTAGCATAATATGAAGGTGAAGGTTTATATCATGAATTTTTTTTTTTACTTATGAAAACCAGGCATTTTAATTGGATTTTGTTCAAAAAACCAGGTGTTGGTAAGTTTTATACATGATATCCCAGTAGGACATAAAATTTCAAAGCTCAAGAAAGACTGGGCTTTGTGATCCCACATATGAATGGTAGAGATATAGTAGATTTGGATTTTCGGAAAGTTTTTGATAATGTCCTTACTGAAGAAAGATTCTACTTTGAAGGAAAGCAGGCACCAGTTGAAGTCAGAAGAGCTGAGTGAGTCAAGACATGATTGATTTATGTCAATTTAACTTGTTTTCACACATCTACTGGCCGATGGTAACTTCTTGTGTGAGCTCTTTGCCTTCAGTGAATGTGTGGCAATGGAACTCAGCTTGATGACAATGAAAGAGAATGAAAACTAAATTATACTGCCTTGAATTTGACATGAATGTAGAGGGACATGTATACTTACTGCATATCAGCTGAGATATAGCAACTTTGTAAGCTGTAAAAATTGTACTTTGTCGGAGCCATAAACAAAGAAAAAACAAAGCAGCAGGATATACTATTCTTTCCCCAAATTAATAGTGAGTGCCACAAGGAGCTATGCTAGCCTAATCTGATGTAAAGTCTGAAAGTGAACAATATGTTAGCAAAAATTGCAGACGATCAGGAAATGAATCAGGTCTTCAGGAAGTGTAAATTGGAGTATCTTTCTTGAATTGGCTGAGCAACACATTAAAATCCATTCTAGAATAGTTTTGAGAGGGTTTTTTTAAATGTTAGGAAAATTCTATAAAGCTAGAGGACTAGGAAATACAAGAGCTGTCAGGTTATACAGAAAAGATAAGGAACGTACTTAGTAAGGACGAATTATAATACTCTTGCATCTTGAGGGAATTTCAATTTAATTGAAACCACTCAAAAGAAAAGGAAAAAAAAAAAAACTCCACATAAATGATAATCGGGGACAGCTGAAGTAAAACATGCACAGAAGTTATTAGGCGTAGTTATTAGGAATAACGATAGTTCTGCAAATAAGAAAAGGCCATAACACAGACAGAAGTCAGTGCTCTGTTTTACTTACCATTAGTGCTTTGTTGTCCTAAACTTTGGAATGGAATTTTCGTTGTTTGCCCTTGTGAGCCTGAGTAAGCAGAGGGGAAAAACAAATAGACTCTTTCAAAGCAGCAACTCACTTTGTCCAAATTCAGGCATCTAGCATTAGGGTACAGAAATTTCTCCCTGAGGATACTTACCTCTTCTGCACTGACTGAAACGAGAACCTGGGTAGACTGGGCTGAACTGTAAAGGTCGAACATTTGAATGTGACTAATGCTGTTTAATGTTTTCATTAATGACCAAGATGATGAGGCAGAGTGCACCTTCAGAAAGATTATACAAATTTGGGAGGAGTGGTTAACGGATCAAATGTTTGGTCATGCTGTTATTAAGAGGAAAGTGGACACGATGGAGAAATAGGCAGAGAGGAATCTCATCAAGTTCAAAAAAGAGAAATGCAAAGTCCTGCATCCAGAGAGGAACAACCCTATGCACCAGATCATCTGACTGGAAAGCAATTTTGCAGAGAAGGACCTAAGGCTCCTGGTGGACATGAAGTTGATCCTGAGCCAGCAATGTGCCCTTGTGGCAAAGAAGGCCAAAAGCATCCTCAGCTGCATGAGGAAAAGCAGTGCCAACATGTCAAGGGAGATGATGCTTTCTCTCAGCCCTGGTGAGACAAGTCTGGAGTGCTGGGTCCAGCACTGGGCTGCTGGGTACAAGAGAGACACAGACACACTGCAGTGAGTCCTGTGAAAAGCCACAAAGATGATTAAGGACTTCTGAGGACAGACTGAGAGACCTGAGGCTGTCTAGTCTAGAGAAGAGAAGATTCAGAGGGATCTTGCCAATGTGTAGAAATATCTGATGGGAGTGTGTAAAGGAGATGGAGTCAAACTCTTCTCAGTGGCAACCAGCAACAGGACAAGAAGCAACAAGCACAGGCAGAAATATAGGAAATTCAGCTTAAAGATAAGAAAACACTTTTGTATTGTTAGAATGGTTAAATACTGCTAGAGGTTACCCATGGAACTTGTGGAGTCTCAGTACTTGGAGATATTCAGAAACTGATTGTAAATGGGGTTTGAATAACCTAAATTACCTGCTGTAGGTGGCCCTGCTTTGAGCAGGGGAGTTGGACTAGAATTCTCCAGAGGTCCCTGCCAACCCCCAGTTCTGTGAATCCCCCTTATTAGTTATTATTTCTTCTTGCATAGCTGCATTGCTCTGATTTCTTTCATGTTAGACTTGTTGATGTAATTACCCTTCAAATCCTGTTTTGTCATTGATAACAGACATGGTGAGTGGAAACAAGGACACAAGGGACATTTCCTGTTAAGCAGTCAAGCACTCATGGAATTCAATGAAACTGCTAATCCTAATTCATGTAGAAACATTCAAACAGCTGGACTCTCATTTGCATATGGAAGTCAAAGCAATTTACCATTTTCTATTTTTGTAATCACATCTTTATCTTCCTTTTTTAAAAAGGGAGTTCTAGTAAAATTCATAGGTGTTTTCTGCATGCTACGCAAGGAAAAAAAAATCAAATAAACTATTCCTCCACATAGAAAAAAAAAGACTATTATTGAGTATTGCTGACAGGCTTGGTTATTCTTTAACACTGAAATTCCTTAGACAGACAGCAAGTTGAATATATTTCTTTCAACTATTTCCATGCAAAATTACTGTTAGCATTGTACCAGCTCCTTTTTAAAATTTTGCTTCCTGAAGTCAGAAACAACAGTTTTCCTAAACAGTGAAAACACTGGATAACAGAAGAGATTATGTGATTGCATCAGTCATTAATGAACTTTTTGCAGCACATGACCCCCACACCAGTTCACGCGTTAGAACGATGGCTGGATGGCCTACAGACCTCATCCTTCCTTGTGGACAATCCTGTGATCAAATCCAGGTTGCTGGTTGCCAACTCTTTCACGCAGTGGTGTGGCATTTCTGCCAGAGGCCCTCAAGGCATTCACGTGTAGCTGAAAAAGGCTGGCTTGTCCCTTCTAGCAGTAAATCCTTTCTGAAAATCCACCTGTTAGACCTCCTGATGTAATTACCCTTCAAATCCTGTTTTGTCATTGATAACAGACATGGTGAGTGGAAACAAGGACACAAGGGACATTTCCTGTTAAGCATGCAAGGGGAGAAAAGTGAATAAATATCTTCTTGGTTCTTAAAAGGAAGATAGAGCCAGAGTCTCAGCTTCTGTGATCTATGCAGATACTTTAATATCAGTGAATTTACAAAGACAAAGATTAATGCAAGTAAATGAAAACAATACAAAATATTTAAACTCCAGGAAACAAGTGGTATATTAAAGATAGTGGAAAGGCATGATGTTCTTTTTGTTTGCCTTAATAGGATTGCTCTTTACAGACCACTTTCTATGGCAAACTTTAGAGCTCTTGCTGTCTGGCATTCAGTTAAATTTTCTTTTCGTTTTTCTATTACTTTAAATATTTCAGCATCAACTTATTGACACCCTACTCAATCTAATTCCTTCTCAGGCCTTTGCTGTGGGTCAAACTTTGCTATTTTGGGTTTCATACTGCTGATCTATATACTTCAGAAGAGTCTGGAGGTGGGATTACTCTGTCCAAATTTAGATATCTACAATGTAGATGTCAACATATGAGCTAGCTGCTAAGAACTCCTTTACACTTATGGAAGAGAAACACAGAGTTTAAAGTAGACAGTTAAAACAGGTCAGACAAATTGCTTTCTTCATATGTCTACTTCTCTTTGTTGACAATAAAAAAAGAGACTTGACAATGAGCTCATATGTGAGTATGTGTCTTCTAGGTTTCTAAAATTAGGTGACATGTCCTAGGTCACTGAAGGGTTGTTTCCCCAACTCTGCTTATTTCTTGCCAGGTGTCTCAGTTGACATGAAGAAGGTTCACCATGCCCTTTAATATAAATTATGAAGCTAATGTACTACATTTTGGACAGTTTGGGAGGGAAATGCACTGTATTTCACACTTTGTATTGAGAGCCTAAAGAAGACAGAAAGAGTGTCAGTTACATAATTATCTGTTCATATATAAGCCAAAGATGTCCGTCTAGCAAAATCTGTGCCATAAACAACTGTGGGAGAACTTGGAACCACTGAGGAGAACTTCCCTGGGGAGAACTTGGAACCACTGAGGGAGTAGTCTGTCAGCCATACTGACTGGAGATGGCTGGAGTATTCTCCTCCTCACCTTCTCTTTTTTGCACCCCATAATTCTCCATCCATGTTTATTCTGCATAGGGAAATATTCTTCATGTCACTAGGAAGTACTGGGATAACTGTGCACAGAGTGGGTGACTTTGCTGCAATGTAGAGCATTCAGTCTACAAAAGCTCAATTAATCCTGCATGTTGTCAGAAGCTCTCAGGTCTCCACACTTGAGCAGTAGCTCGGTCACAGTGCAGGAGAAGGATGTGGTGGGCAGACCTGACTAGACACTAAATTAAGATTAATTAAGTAATTTGATCACCACTGGTCTAAACCATTGTGGGTTGGTTTTGGAATTTATTATTTTCCTTTCAAACCACTGGCACACATCCCAGAGGACCATATCAAGGAGCCTAGCAGATCAAGTTATTCTCTTTCTTTAATAACTTCTCAATAGCTGCTCTAAACTGCCTTATACAGTCACTAAAATTCCTCTTTTCATTGATCCCACATGGGTACACCATGTCTGAGATACTGTACAACAATTCCACTCATTACTTGATGTAGTGATATTTGGTTCTTTTAAGGAGTTATTCTTTTATGCCTCCCTTGGAGTAGGCAAATCCTACTTGGAAAGGACTCACTATCTGTTTTTGTTTGTTGCTGAGATCATATTGTGCACTTGGCACTTGCAGGCTTCTCACAGTGCAATTCTCCTCACCAGACCTTAGGCTTCTGTAACATAGTCCACATATGAGCTAAGCACTCCAGATTCCCTTCTTAGGGAAAAGAAATTGGCACTTGCAGCAGAACACGTTTTGTCCTAATCTTTTCCAAACTGTCCTTCAAGTACCTATGGTTCGCCACTAGGTAACACAAAGAATCTGCTGTAGCACTAAAAGTGTCTACAGTGGAAAATTAATCCATCTTTATAGATGATGAATTACTTTCTTAAGTCATTAGGTGACCAAACAAGTCTTTTTTTTTTTTTCCTTCCCGTGTTTCTGCTGTGCTTGAAATAACACCCTGAAGCCCATTCCATTTTAGTAACAACCAACGGATTTTCAGATTCTTAGACACTTCAACAGCATTTTTTTTTCCACCAGACATAATTCAAGATTTTTTTTTATACTGGAGAACTGAAACATACGTATATGTATAACTGAAAGGTGCAACCCCCACGCTACTGGGTATTCTAACTTCGCTAATTTTAATTTACAGTAAAAGATGCAGATAAAACAAAACATGAAGCACCAGTATTTCTTATTTACTAATGAAATTACAGCATTTGGCTACCAATGACAGCAGAAGACAATACTCAAGCTTTTTTTTCCCTATTCCATATTCATATATTTATTTATTTTCACAATACTGAACGGAAATGGAAATGCTTTATTGCCTGTTTTTTTAAAAAAAGCTCATTTTGCTAGTAAAACATAGCTGATAGTACCTGTTTGTGAGATAACTAGCCTTTTACTGGTAATGGGTGGGCTCTTCATCTGTGTATATCATACATGGTAGGAGCTGCTAAACAGTATATACAGGTTCTGCTGCAGGTCCAGGGCATAAGTTCATGGAACTGGTAGTTGTTATTACCTAATAAACACTTGAGTCTTTGTGGACGATATGAAAGCCTCATCCCAGTTTTTGATGCAGGTTTCCATGACTACCTTGAAGATAAAAATGAAGTCAATTCTTGTACTGTCTCTTCAGAATGGGAAAGAAAGGCAATGAAATGGTTTGCAGATGTTCCAGTCATCTCTTTAGAAGTTCCTTCGAAACTAAGATAAATTAGAAAACATCCACTCTCCACTTATCAGATCCAGTAAATGGCAGGTTAAAGTAAAACTGGGTCTTCAAATAGTGGAGTGTATTCTAAATTTTACCACTTTTCTGTGGGGTATCTCTCCATCCATTTACTCAGGCATCTCGTACACTTCCATTGTATTTAAATTGTATTTCTGCACCATATTTAAATCTGCATTACAGTGGCAGAATCCAAGGATAGAATTCAATTTCCACACTACTCTCTGTCCTTTCTGGACTGGCCTGCACACAGGAGTGCAAACGATCAAGAAATTATTTCAAATCCTGTGCCCGCTAATGCACCTGTCTGGTTTTCTGTTGCTTCTGTTAATGGAGTGACTTTCCTTTTTCAGCTCATCATTGCTGAATGTCACCACGGATGTTTGCTGTCATCCTTAGCTGAGATCTTATCAGTCCCTCATTATTTGATAAACCATCAGAAATATAGTTCAGTAATTAAATTTTGTACCAGAGCAGAGCGAAAGTGACTGATCGAGTAAAGATGGAAGAAAGCAGATCAGTTTAGAGGGAATTTTGTGAATCATTGTTCTGCATTTAGCCAGGGTCTGGATAGAGAAGACAAATATTTAGAGACTGCCTAATTTTCTTTTTTATTTTTTAATTTTAAGGCTCTCTCCTTTCTAAACGCTGATATATTGTCAGAATATTGCAGTCAGTACAAAAAGGGAGTGTCCCCTGATCATAAAAGTTCTTTTACATTTGCCTTTGTTATTCCTTTATTTAATTTCTGTCTTTGCTTTGTTTTCTTTTCAGTCTTTTCTCCTTTGTTATATTTCCTCACATCCCCTCTGATATTTTAAATGTTTTTCCAATATACCCTTACTTTATTCTTTCTCTAATAGTTTGTGTGTCTTATATCCCTGATTTGTTATCATCTTTGATCCCTTTCTTTTTTTCTTCAAAACATTTACTTATCTGTTTAAATATTTCTGTAGTTGTGAAGTTGCATGTCAGTTGTGTTTATGCTCACAGAGGTGATAGGTGGTGGCATGTAGGAAACCAACATCAGACAGGAAGATTTTGAAAGAGGCCTTGGCTTTCAAAGGCTTGATTTACTCTTGGAAGCACAACAGATGAGAGACAGTTCTCTGTCTCTGAGATAATCTGGTGTGGCACAGCTCACCCCCACGGGGCTAAACTCTTACACCTTCCTAAGCAAAGAGGTTGCACCTAAATTACTGGAGACACCACCAAAGGATTTCTGACTGAGATTATCTTGGGAGAATTAGGGCCATAGGGCAGAGATACACTGGAGGAGTGTGGTGTGTTAACCTTGGTTGGATGCCCACCAAGTGACAGAGCATCCCACCAAGCTGCTCTGTCACTCTCCTCGTCAGCCATCCGGGGAAGACAAAATATGACGAAAGGGTCGTGGGTCAAGATAAGGACAGGGAGATCACTGAGCAATTACGATCACAGGCAAACCAGATTTGACTTGGAGAAATTAATTTAATTTATTACCAATAAAATCAGTGTAGAATGATAAGAAATAAAAACAAATCTTAAAACATCTTCCGCCCGCCCTACCTTTCTTCCCAAGCTGCTCAGCTTCACTCCCTAATTCTCTACCTCCTCCCACCAAGCAGCTCAGGGGGAAAGGGAACAGGGGTTGTGGTCCTTTCATTGCACATTGTCTGTGTGGGTCCTTCCTCCTCACTCTCTTCCCCTGCTCCATTGTGGTGTCCCTCCCATGGGAGACAGTCCTCCATGAACTTCTCCAATGTGAGTCCTTCCCACAAGGTGCAGTCATTCAGGAACCCACAGGTTCACATGTCCTGCCAGAAAACCTGCTCCAGCGTGGGCTCCTCTCTCCACGGGTCTACAGGTCCTGCCAGGAGNTCCTCGTCAGCCATCCGGGGAAGACAAAATATGACGAAAGGGTCGTGGGTCAAGATAAGGACAGGGAGATCACTGAGCAATTACGATCACAGGCAAACCAGATTTGACTTGGAGAAATTAATTTAATTTATTACCAATAAAATCAGTGTAGAATGATAAGAAATAAAAACAAATCTTAAAACATCTTCCGCCCGCCCTACCTTTCTTCCCAAGCTGCTCAGCTTCACTCCCTAATTCTCTACCTCCTCCCACCAAGCAGCTCAGGGGGAAAGGGAACAGGGGTTGTGGTCCTTTCATTGCACATTGTCTGTGTGGGTCCTTCCTCCTCACTCTCTTCCCCTGCTCCATTGTGGTGTCCCTCCCATGGGAGACAGTCCTCCATGAACTTCTCCAACGTGAGTCCTTCCCACAAGGTGCAGTCATTCAGGAACCCACAGGTTCACATGTCCTGCCAGAAAACCTGCTCCAGCGTGGGCTCCTCTCTCCACGGGTCTACAGGTCCTGCCAGGAGCCAGCTCCAGCGTGGGCGTCTCACAGGGTCACAGCCTCCTTCAGGCATCCACCTGCTCTAGCGTAGGGTCCTCCATGGTCTGCAAGTGGATATCTGCTCCACCATTAACCTCCATGGGCTGCAGGGGGACAGCCTGCCTCACCACGGTCTTCACCACAAGCTGTAGAGGAATCACTGCTCTGTCTCCTGCAGCGCTTCCTCCCCCTCCTTCTTCACTGACCTTGTCAGAGTGATTTCTCTCACATCTTCTCACTCCTCTCTTTCCGGCTGCATTTGTGCAACAGTTTTTTCCCCTTCTTAACTATGTTATCCCAGAAGTGCTACCACCTTTCCTGATGGGCTTGGCCTTGGGCAGCAGATCTGTCTTGGAGCCAGCTGGCACTGGCTCTATCAGACATAGGGGAAGCTTCTAGCAGCTTCTCATAGAAGCCACCCCTGTAGCCCCTGCGTTACCAAAACCTTGCCATGCAAACCCATTACAAGGGGATTCATTTCAGGTGAGGCACTCCTGGGAAAAGAAAACTAACAAATATAAAGCAATATCTCCATGCTAAAACCTGACTGTACCTAAGGCATCAAATGGGACCTCTGTGTCATGAAAGTGTCAAGATTTGAGGCAGGATTGTGTTTTCTATGGTTATGAGGATTGGAACCAGACACAGATTGAGACAGATAGATTCTCTTGAATGAAAAACTTTTTGAAGAATCACTATGATATGGAGTAAGTGGGAAATTTTAAATACTGGGTTATGGCAGGAGGTGCTAGGACAGAGCTAATGCCAGGTATGAAATTCTGTTGATGTCCTGACCACCTGCCTAGCTCCTTGGCAGAGACCAAGCAATGGAAGTCACAGGTATACATGACATTGTCCATATAAGTCAATCCTGTCTATGTTATGGATGAATCTTTAGCCTGACAGTACAATTCATTCCTTTGCACCTCTATTGCTGAGTTCTCAAAAAGCTATCAGATTATTAGCAACTCTGGTCATGGATTTTGTTATCTCAAGTGATTTCTGGGATCAAATCATCACGTCATACAGTCTCCTAAAAAACCTCAGACAGTTGTGCTTTTGAGACATTGCTGAAAATCATGAAGGTCAAATCATGATGCATATAGCTAGGTCCCTTTTCTGGTTCCAAATAATCCACCCTGCCTTTTCCTTTGGGTACAATTTAGGTGTTTGCGGCCACAGAACACATTTCAGCGTTTTTGTGATACAAGTTACTTATCAAACAGACATGTCCTTTGGCTTTAAATTAATTATCCAAGACTATCTACAATAACTGCAATTCAGACAAGTATGGTTGATCTCTAATATGTACAACTCAGTTCAAGTGTTGGGTTCTCTGGTTTGTGTCCATTTCATTTTAATTTGTGTTTTCCATATTTGTAATAATTTTCCTCTTTCACTGCAGAGATCTGAGCCTTGATGTGAAGACCTTAACCAAAAGATCTGCAGAGACTGTTTGCTTCAGCTCTAATAATATTGTTAACAAGCAAAACTTAACTAACATTCAAAATTAAGACGGAAGATGGCCATCGATTGGAAGATGTTATTCTTCACTCTCATGTTGCTTCCCATGGTAAGGAAAGACATTTTTATTTACATTGTACAGGTATAAATTCATGTTCTCAAGGCCAGCACTTGCTAAGAGTAAAGGATCTGTTGTTGACAGTGATTCTGGCTTTTTCTTTGTGACCCAAATGTCATGGTAAGAGTTTTCCAGTCTCTTTTGTGGAACTGGGATCACTTCTCATCCTTGAGAAGGGCAAGTCAGTTCCCTGAGGCGATTTTTTCATTGTTTGTATCTGAGATTAAAAAGAATATAAAATAAAGAAATAGCTAAAACTAAACTGAGGCTCCTGTTTTAAATCTGTTGGTTTAAGATTACTTTTTCCAGGCAGAGGGGATAAAATTAGAGATTCCCAGCATCCCTGTGAAACCTAAACCTCAAGATACTTCAGTCAGTGGTTTTGTGTGCCTCCATTTTAAGCTGGCCAATTTTAAGAACCCATACTAGTGGACCTCTAAAGATACAGGCACTCAAACTCTTTCATCCCTTTTCTGAAGATCTTAAACTCTTCATAAAGATTACAGGGATTTTTTTACAATGTAAGACTTTACTTACTAAGTAACATGCTGTCCCATGAATCACTCAATTTTAACATGCCTCTAGGGATTGTGCCTCTATTCCTGCCCATTGTCTCCCTACGCATTATGGCTGTATCCAGCCTCACATAACAGCCATAAAACCACCGAATGAAGCATGTTTTTTCACTTTGTAACTATGGGGAACAGCACATAACACCCACAATAAATTCATGTTGCATTTCAACTCTGTTTTTTGCTAGACTGTTGACCATAAATGTGTTTTTCACCATTTCTCAAGAAGCATTGCACAAAAGGATACTGTGACAAATAGCCCTAGTCTTTAAATACTCTTATTGTTATTAATAGCCTTCTACAACTTCCATGCAAATGCCTTACAATTGCTTAATATACAGATATACAGTTATCTTTAAGGTCCCTTCTAACCTGAACCATTCTGTGATTCTGTGATATTCTCACGTCACTGTACTTTAATGACGGGTATTTTAAAGCATTCTTGACATATGTTTTGCTTTTATTTTTTAATAAGAACATTTTAATATGTGACTGGAGTATCTTTTAGCAGTTTTTACAGAGTTTCTTTCTTATGTATTGATTGTGTGACCTGTCTTTTGCAATGTGTATTGGTCAGCATAGAGAGCTCATCTTTATTTCTGGCACACGGAAATACATTCTTTCCTCTTAGGTCTTATTTAGAGACCCCCTCTATTAGCTGCATATCTGAAATGTAGCATTACTTGGGTAAATTCTGTAGAATACAATAGGAACTGGAACTCCCGTTTCTCTGAATAATATAGTCCCTTACCATACAAATATCTGGTCTTTGAATTTCCTTCTAATGCATGACTCTTCTGACTGTTGCCTAGTTTTTCTGGTCAGGTAGAAAGTATTACTTATTAATAAAGTAAATATGTTTAAATTGTATACTGTATCTCTGAAACAGTTACACTAGACTTCATTTTAGCTAATGGGGAGAGAAAAAAAACATTTAACCTGTTTTAAATGTTTAAATTTTTATGACATTCCTGCCTTCTTGACTATAAAAGGAGATTAGGTCAAATTTAGATGCTGTGGTTTTGGACATATATTAGATTACACAAACACACCTTGTTGTTTCTGGTTTGAGACCCAGAAAGGACGAATTTAATGTCTCAGTCTCTTAGGAGCTTGCACCATACAGCTCAGCCTAGGATAGCCTCAGTGTTCCCTCATCTGTGAGTGTTGGTGAAATGCATCTTACACTGGGTGAAACTGGGAAGCAGGTTGGTAGAGCTGCTGAATTCCTGGCCATACTCAAGCATATTTTTATCAACAAAATTAATTAAGCGGTCATTTGAATGGAAAGGCAAAAGACATTTTTTTTAAATGATAAAGATTTTTGGTGTTCAGCTTGAGAGAGCCAAAAGGTGTCTTCTTATTTAGAGGTGAACAATTTTTAATTAAGGGAAATAAATGTGACTGAACATATCTCTTGAGCTTTCAGATGGATGACCTTCCTGGCAAAAGTAGAAGGACAGCAAGTTTCCAATTCCTGGTATTTCAGGACATAACTGTGATCGCTGAGCTGGATAATTAGTGATCAGCTCCAACTTTTGGAAAGAACAGCTCTCTAATGAAATACTGAGATGCAAACTAGAGCTAATAAGAACAAATATGCTTTTATATATGCTGTTTCTGCAGTGTTTATGAGGTTGTTTATGAGTGCAAGGTTTTATTATAGTCTCTTGCAGGAATCCAGACAATAAAATTAACAATTTTATACACATGAACTTGTGTATATGCACAGAAAACTTCTTTGGTCAGCAAAGAGATTTATGCTTTTGACAGAGATTGTACTATAATTCGTGTATCAATCATATTCATTTTTAGTATCTCTCTAAAGTTTCTCTTCACAGACTGGAGCTCAGGAATGGTATAATGTTATTTATAGTTCTTCCCTTGCTGGGACTTTTTTGTAATGCTTATGCTAACACATTTTGTCTCTATTGGGATACACACTTTCTCTTCAAAACACTTCTAACATGCTGTGCTGATGTCCTCAAATTGGTACTTTTCCGTCATGCAGATTTTCTACCAAGGGAGTAGACATGACTTTTAAAAAATTTAGAGTAAATTTAAATGTCATTCCAGCCTCCAAGAGGTGCCTGAAAAAAAATCTTTTTCTACATTGCTTTCCTCTAAGCATAAGAAGTGGTGTTCAAAAAAAATCTCGAATTGTTCTCAAGGAGGGCTCTTGTTCTCATCAGTTGGGATTGATCCCCATTTTGTGGTGCATGTCTCCAGCCCTTGCAGTCAGTGTGGCTGTGTTAGCTCCTGAACCTGTGCACCTGCTTGGATGTGCAGTTTTTTGGCTTCAACAATAGACAGACTCATTTTACCCACAGAAAACCAAAGCACCCTGATTAATGCCTGCATTCACAAACAGGTTAAGAGAAAGAGAGGACAAAGTGTATTAATGGAAAATTCTAGGGGGCCTCAGGTATAAGTATAGACTCACACCAGAAAACGAGAAAATAATATGCTAATAAATAATTAGAAATGGACATGTTAAGGCAATTGTAATTGTCAGAGAATAGTGTGGTTAGATTTTTCACGTATTTAAACAGGCTATTCTGTATTTGCCTATCACAAAGGCATTCCACCTTTTTATTAATCACTTGGGACTGAAAGCAGGATCTAGACGCATGATGAACTTCTACAGGAATTCTTGAGCCCTATTTTTTTCCCCCCATTTAAAATGCTTTCCTAGATTTAAATGCCTATGTAGTTATTTTAGCTGGTTTTAATCCTTTTTTTTTTTTTTTTTTAGCTAGCCCGCTTCTTTTCAGTCATTCTCGTTCTTTTCTTTGTTCTGTTTGAACATCTCTCTTCATTTGAACGTCAGTTTTCTTCTTCCTACCTATTTTTTCTTATGAGTTCAACTTTCACTGCCATTTTGACTGATTTCTCATTCCATTCATATATGATAGGGTTGGGCTTGGTTTTTTATTAGAAATGTTAAGAAAAGTCATCATAAAACTATTGAGGAGATAGGATCCTAAACCATCATTCCTTTGTCTGGTTCCAAATGTACTTGAGAAACAATGAAATTCATGACTCACAAAGTTGGCTTAGTATATGAACTGAATTTTAAATGTAACTGCAATGCAGGTGTTCTAACTGTCTGTAATAATTCAATCAGATGTATTTCTTCAGCTAATACTTAGAATTTCTAGTGGGTGAATTTTTAATATTGCTTAGCTTAAATGTTTCACATGATAAGATATTCATCGTAGTGTTTCATTAGCTGGCAAACATACGTTCATTGACTTCCTTAAAATAAAATAAAAAGAGAGAGAGTGGTGAAAAGGAAAGGTGTAAATGATGCCTCTTGTGTATCAACATTGCAGTGTGATCACTGTACGAGGTTCAGATGGGTAAATACAGATTTGGATGCGCAGATAGCATCTCACAAATCAGAGAATGAAACCTCGATCTGATTATGTTTAAGCAATTCACTAAGAAGGGAAGAGAGAAACTAGATCTGTATGCTCAGACACTGTTTACTGAAGGGGGTAATATTTCTCAATCTTTTAAGGGTGTCTATAGTCTACAGAGCAGAGAGCTGTCTGTATCTTCCATTATTCATCTGTAGCTGTCACTTCCAGTGCCAGGCTACTTTCAAATAAGATGATCTACATTTCAGTCCCTGTCATTTTTTAGAGATGAGAGACAGTGTATGCAGACACAATATCCTAGGAGTTTTTCTCCAACCCTACTATGTTTGTTAGAGCATCCATTTTCTGCTGCAGCCCAAATGTGACATTCCTCAGGCACTGAGGTTGCGTTGGTCCCTCATCTTTAAGTAACCTATTTTTTCCATTGAGGACTTAACGAGACAGCTTTTAATGAGTTTATCTGCCTCGTGATTTATAACATCTCATAACCTTATTACAGAAGTCAAGCTCTATGTAGGATTGCAACTGTCTCTAATATAGTGCACAGTTACACGGGACTTCCCTATTACTTATGTAATGCAAATACAAACATGTACACATATAGCTACAGAACTGCTGGGAATGTTCTCCAGAGGAGAAAAAACTCAGCTAGCAAAGATGTTATATGAATGTATATGCATGCTGCTATAGCTTTTCCTTTTTAATATAAGGAGATGGTGCTGGGGGCAACCAGCAGAATAGAAAAACTTCTTAGAAGCCTATACTTTGTCTAAAAAAAAAAAAAAAAGGCTCAAGATGTATAATATGTAAGGTATTATGTAATGTATAATGATATAAGGTAGTTTCAAAGGGAAGGTTCAGAATTTCTGGTAAGTTGTATCACAAAAAGCATCCAAGAAAATCAGTGTTGCAAAAAAATACATGACAATGTCCTTGATACCAACCAATTTCAAACACCTTTCAGAGGCACAAAAATTGGGATTCTAGGTTCCAGATCATCATAAAATCATAGAATCATAAAATCACAGAATCATAAAATCACAGAATTGCTTAGGTTGGAAGGGACCTTTCATACCATCGAGTCCAACCATCAATCTAACTCTGACAAAAAACATCATTAAACCGTATCTCTAAGCACTATGTCTACCCATCTTTTAAATACCTCCAGGGATGGTGCCTCAACTGCTTCCCTGGGCAGCCTGTTCCAATTCTTATAATCACAGAATCATGAAATCATAGAATCANACTTGGGAGAAGAGACCGACCACCACTTCTCTACACCCTCTTTTCAGGTAGTTGTAGAGAGTGAGAAGGTCTCCGCTTAGACTCTTTTTCTCTAGGCTAAATGGTCCAAGCTCCCTCAAGTGCTCCTCATAAAACTTATTCTCCAGACCCCTCACCAGCTTCGTTGCCCTTCCCTGGACCCATTCCAGTCCCTTAATGTCTTTTTTGTGGTGAAATGGTCCTTAGCCTGTCAGCTAGGTGGGATAGGTACTTACAGAGTGTGACAGAGTGATGGATGTCTCAATGTACACCTCAACCTGAGTTTCCGGGGTTTTTCTGAGAAAGTCTAGCATGTTGCCACTTCTGTCTAAGATGCCTGAAGCTTGTGGGAGACATTGATGTTGTGATGTTGCTCTGTCTAGTACACTGGGACTTGTAATTTCACACTGGGCACCTCAGGTGTCAGTTGTGGTTACTGCAGAAGCTGAAGAAAGACACACTTAGTCAAAATGTTTTAAAGCTTATTAAGCTTATTTATACAAAACATGAATGACAACCAAAAAAAGAAAGTCTAAAAATATGCATGTTCTACCAACGTGTGGTTCACAAAGCTATGCACAAACACAGATATCTACATGCAACTTTCCTTATTTAGGCAGGCAAGGTATCTGGGTCTTAGAAATGCATGGCAGCAGGTTGCAAAGCAGAAAGTGGTTGCCCTACATTAAAGTGTTCAGTTTTTTGCCCTCTGGTAGTAGTAATAATTTCTGTGACAGGCAAATAATATGATGACAACACCGATTTAAGGACAATAATATGATTCTTTTCCCTGCTAGTTTTGTATTCAGGAGCTTGGAGGAACGTTGGATAAGCAGTCAAATAACAAATTGAGAAATAAAAAAAGATCTCTTAGAAAAAGAGCCTGTAAAAAAAAAAAAATCAGAACCAGTGATTTTTCATACTGCTCAGCTATTAATATCCTGGAGGGATATTATTCAAGTCTCTAGCAAGCGTGCTGCTGGTTTGCTCTTCCCTGGGTTTGCTGAGTCAGCAGTCTAAGAACATTTACTGTGAATTCAGCTTGAAAAGATAGCTCCAATGGAGAACCAAAGCTACATCGAAAGGAAGGGGGAAATGGAAGAAAAAGAGCAGGAACAGAGGAAAAGAATATGAAAAAAATGCTACATTTGTATAACTACACTGTTAGGAATTTGTTCTGCTATATGACCTTCTCTCCCTCTTGTGATGGATCATAATAAATATTTTCTTCCAAATCTGTGGAATAAACTCCACTGCTTCTCAGAGTGAATGTATGTCCTAGGGCAAGAACTGGGGCCTTCCTGAGGATCAAGTAGTTATGCTGTAAGCCTGCCTGGGGGAGCATACAGGATCAGTGCTTGCCCCAGGGTTACACACTACAAGCCCGTCCAAAAGAACTGTCTGGAGGTTGTCTATGCACCAGCCATAAGGTTAGGAAGTAGACCCAGGGCAGTGTACAGTGCTCAAGGCTGTTTCCAGGGCTTCTTTTTCAAAGCAATAGAGACACGGCTATTTAATCGAAATCTATGAGGCCCACTCAAAAACACTGTCAATCATAAAGCCTAACTGTTGCTATCATTGCAGTCCCCAAGGGCACAGAACCCAACTCAACAAAACCCTCTTTGTTTCTTTGGGCAAGGGGCAAATAGCTCACCCCAGGCTAGCTTGTGCTCCTGAAAAGAAAATTGGGTCTCTCTCAGATTTTTTTTTTTTTCCCCCCATGTGGAAATCACTTGGAAGTGAGGATTTTGGAGATGTTGGTCCCCTTCTGTGCAAAAATATGGCAACCTCTGTTATATTTATTCCTTGTCATATAATGCTAGTTGTACCTAAGAGAACATCACCTTCCTAATAAATGGGACCTACCTCTGTACTTTCTGTGAATGATAGAGCTGTGTACCTAACTGATTTCAGGTAACATACTTAGGCCAATATTTAACTATCTAAATGCCGGATGTCTAGATTGAGATATTGACCTATATTAATATATACTAATAATGCATCTATAGTCAGTGACGAGGGACAAACATTTCTTGCTATTGGTATAACCCATCCTAACCCTTCCTAGTTCTTTCCTTACTTCAGGATCATCAAAAATTAGTTTAGACTAGACTTTGGTTTCTTTATTTTTTAGAAACCTCAACTTTATTGAGCAGTATATTATATTTTATGAATGCCCTGTGGATGATAAATAGATAAGTAAGTCACTGTTAGCAATTGATTATCTTGCATTGTCAACATCTCGGAACTCATCTTCACAGGGTGGTTTGTAAAGTTAGCACAAATATTGTTTACTACCTTTCCCGGAATATGTTTTTACAATTGAGTATTGAATGTGTGTTCTTGTATGGGTGATGGCAGATGTCAATGGATCATCATGTCTGTAGTGAAGAAAAATAAAAAAAGCATACCATTAAATACTTCAGGACCTTTTTAAAAATTAAGGAAGATCAATTTTAAGAAGAGAAAAAATATTTTCCTCACATAATAACAAATAACATTTTAACATTTTAAAAATAGTTGATAGTACTTTGATAGAATTATTCTTTCTGATAGAATTATTATTTCTAAAGAATTTAATCTCAATTTCAACCACTATTTCCCCTTTTTTTTGTACAAAATAAAATTTCTAAATAAATATTTTCTTCAAACAAGACACTTAAAACACAGAAAGGGAACATATTATAACTCTCCTCCACCTTTTTAAAAAGGGAAAAATGACAGCTTTTTTTTTTTCCACCCCAGTCAATACGGTTTAGACTGTAAACTTAATCAACATGTTGTTTCCTGAGGGAAAATAGTCTCAATGAACATCTTTCAGACAGATTTCATTTGTGCTTGTTGATGGGTTTAATGGTTTCCCTACCTTTGTACAGGCCCAGTGGCTGTGCTCGCTGTTCCAGTATACTTTATATACATGGACATGTATGCCGAAAATTTCTGTTGAGGATTGCAAAGTGACAAAGTTTTTTACTGTTCCTGGCCTGCCTGATAACACATTTATGCAATGTCCTTTCCTGTCAAACATTCCTCAGTAGGCTTCTTTTGGACTGTAAAATTTCTATTAATTCTCTAAGAGCTTTAGATGGAAAAAGAAAACACTTTGGCTTCTTTCTGTGTACTCTTTTCAAATACTTTCAGTACCAGAATCTCCCTCTGACTCAGCATCCACGGCTAAAGTGTGTTATTCAGGGGTTATTTAGGTTAAATACAGGCTGGTGATTTGGTTGTTTGAAGAATCTTAAAACAGTTTGTCAATAATTTGAGCTACTGGTATTTGTAGGTTTGGGAAGGGAAAGTGCAGAGTTTTTTTGGTTTTTTTTTTTTTTCAATTATTCTTACCCGATAGCCACATTTGAGTGCACTACATATTTTGACTCAGAACTGGTTTGGACCTTTATTTTGACTTTCTTGTTTGCTAAGAACTTGCCAGCTAACTGATAATGCAAAATGCATATTGGATAAGATTAGAGAAATGCTGAAGCTCAAGGGTATGAGTTTGTGTTTACTTCCTCACAAATACCAAAATGTTCTTTTTTCTTGCTGCCCTCTGGCTGAGCTGTTTTTAGTTATTATATCTCTGTTAGCCAGTTATACGATAATTTGCTCCATTACTTAAAAAACATAACAAAATACATGACGTTTTTGCATTGCAATAGAAACTAAATTCTCATATAATTACAGGCTAAGCTAGTACCTCTTCCAGCAATGCGAATGTGGCAAAATCCAAACATTTTTTGTCCATCTTGTGTTGTCTATGTGTATTAGAACATGCCAATAAGTATTAGGACAGGGACCTGTTGGAGTGGATCCCGAGGAGGGCCATGAAGATGATCCGAGGGCTGGAGCACTTCTCCTACAAAGACAGGCTGAGAGAGTTGGGGTTGTTCAGCCTGGAGAAGAGAAGGCTCTGGGGAGACTTTATAGTGGCCTTACAGTACCTGAAGGGGGCCTACAGGAAAGCTGGGGGGGGACTGTTTGCAAGGGCATGTAGTGATAGGGTGAGGGGCAGTGGCTTTAAACTAGAGCAGGGTGCATTTAGATTAGATATTAAGAAGAATTTCTTTACCCTGAGGGTGGTGAGACACTGGCCCAGGTTGCCCAGAGAGGGGGTGGAGGCTCCATCCCTGGGGACATTCAAGGCCAGGCTGGATGAGGCTCTGAGCAACCTGATCTAGTTGAAGATGTCCCTGCTCCCTGCAGGGGGTTGGACTAGATGGGCTTTAAAGGTCCTTTCCATCCCAACACATTCTATGATTCTATTTTATTTAATCTCACTGTCTGTTTTCAGTCTAATAGCTTTGACATCAAGATTGATGCAGTTACTATTCCTTCTGGAACAGCCCTTGCTGAGTCCATTTGCAGAGCAGCTGTGGGAGAGTCAGGAATTTCATACAGGCAGGCGATATCAGTGAGAACAGGCTGTAAGATGCTGAAGGGCCTTTGATACCCTAAGGAAAGTAGATTGATGTGATTGCATCTACACATACGTATTTGTTTTTCCATTCCTCCAGGTCATCTATCTCCCCCCAGATCCTGAATGGTATGGTGGTTTCAACTAAATTTGACAGAAAGACTACATTCTCAGACAAATTAAATTTCTAATGAATGTTTAGGCAAAGACAGAGATTTTGTTAATTCTCTACACAAAAATGAACTTTCCACATAAGCTCAAGCCTTGTTAGACAGCAGAGCATCTAGGAGACACTATAATCCATGTGACTAGGGACTTGGGTCTTTGCAGTCTGGAAAAAAGATAACTGAGGGGGGATCTTATCAATAGTTATAAATACTTAAAGGGTGGGTGTCAGAAGGATGGAACCAGTCTGTTTTTGGTGGTGCCCAGTGACAGGACAAGAGGTAACAGGTAAAAACTTGAACATAGGAAGCTCCATCTAAATAATAAGAAGAACTACTTTACTTTGAGAGTGGCAGAGCACTGGAACAAGCTGCCCAGAGAGGTGGTAGAGTCTTCTTCTCTGGAGACATTAAAAACCCACCGGGATGCGTTCCTGCTCTGGCAGGGATGTTGGACAAGATGATCTCCAGAGGCTCCTTCCAACCCCTAACATTCTGTGATTCCATGATTCTGTGATGTGATCAACTAAAGCCTTCTGCTGCTGCTCACAAAATTCATCAGCTTTTTTTTTTTTAAAAAAAAACCCAAAACCTAGCAGCTAGTTCAAGTATCTGGCAATTCAGGATCACTGGCAATCAAGCATGAGAGTTTGAAGATCAAATGTTCTTATTGCTCCAGATTGGTGCTTCTTTTGAGCCATGCTGCAGCTTCTTGTTCCTCAGTTCCCTCTGTGTGAAACAAGGCCAGCTGCACTACCCTGTCTCTAAAAGGTGTGGCAAAGGTAAAGCCACTTCATGCTAAGGTATGTTCAAGTGTTATAGGGATGCTGCCAAAGGCAGATATATGACTTATGAGAAATTTTGTTAATCTCAGCGATGCACTATGGAGAAGCACATAATGGTGAGCTGCCTGGACATCTGTGCAGGGTTAAGGAGCTCTGTGAGATACCTGGCTTTCAGACATTCTGAGATCTATATCTTTAAGCAACCTGAAAAAAAAATTATTGGCCTCCATATTCTATTTTGCAGCTCAAACCATAAAAGAAATTATCAGTTGCATGTTATTGAAACACAACATTATTACATCAGTTCATTCTACTGAACTGGTGATCAAGCACCCCTCATCTTCTGACTTTTTCTCACATTTCTTTGTACATGAACCAGTATCTGACTTTTTCTCACCCATAAAATCCATGCACATGTACTGATAGTATATGGCACAGCAGTTGGGGGGCACTGCTGGGTGCTCTGGAAAAGAGCAGATGGGGATAGTCAGCTCATGGCACGGTGCCTCCCGATCTTCTGACACTGGTGTGAAGACCTACATAAATATTCATATGATGAATGCCTTCATGTTTGCATTGCCATAGTTATTCCATCTCCATTTCACAGGAGCTTATTTGCTCTATTTATCCAGCTGTTTATTAGCTGTTTTTTAAGCTTTTAGGGATTTTTCTGTGAATTAAAGTAGTAGATGGGGACCAGAAATTACAAGGTTTATTTTGCATTGTTTTTCACACTGTAACCTATTGGTTACAACATTAATTCTGCAGATATTTACTTACAGGACGCAAAGGTGGAAATTCAACTTCTTTTCCCTTTTGTGCCCATGGATTTTTTCCTGTATTTCTGTTAATGAAATCCAAAATAACATCTTGTGGATGACAATTATATTCGAGGGGCAAGTCATCTTGTACTGAGGTCAGCTCCCACTACATGACCCTGCTTATAAAGGCAGGCTTTGGGATGTTGAGCAACACGAAGTGCCAATCTTCCATCTGTGTTCATGGCTTTGGGGAAAAAACAAACACCAAACAGCTGCAGAAGATAAGAGAAACAATTGTGAAATAACCCCGTCAAAATCATGGGAGAATGAAATCCTGTGTTTAATGTAATGTACCAAATAATAAAAGGGAAGTGACAGGGATGTGTATGAATAGCATTAGTCTAGAGAAAATTCTATTTTCAGTGCTGTTTTCTTGCATTTTGGGGCAGTGATTTTTATTTGGTGTATTTTTTTTTCGTAAGTGAAAATGTGAAATATTTGTATCTGTTGTCAAAGTTGTAGTGTAGAAATTCTGAAAGCAGTAATCTTGAGGATCAAACAAATGACAGTTAACATGTATTGGAGTCACCCAGAGTAACTCACAAGGGACAATATAAAATAGTTTCCACCAATTTTGCCTTCAAGTCTCTGTTTACCATAAGTATGACAGCAATTTTCTCTCCTGGCAGAGGAATCTCATCTCTTCCTCTCTCTTCAGTATATATTAGACAGATAGTATTTACATGTGTTAGTGTTTTATTCTGATAGCAGGAAAACCAAAGCATTCCAAAATACCTGCCCCCATTTCTGACCCACCCTTTCTCCATGGAAAATGAAACTTTTTTTCTGTTAGCTTCAATCTGAACCAAATTAAAAGATTACTGCAATTTAATGTTATCATTTCCATGGCTTCAGAGCTATACCTCTTTTTGTTGTATAAGTCATACTACAATTCAGAAATAAGTGGAGCTATGAAAATTTAGACCGTTTACCTTAGAGGAAATGCTTTGCACATCTTTATTTCATTGCATGTATAAGGCTGTAGGATGGGCAATAAGGGCCTGAGTTCCCTGAGAAGTAAAAGTAGTATAAATGGTGGAACAGAGTTTTCTTTCTGTAACTGGAAATACACTGGCAGAAGAGAAATTACCTTCTTGGAAAGAAAGGATATAAGTAGAGAGACGAAAATGAAGCTGTTAAGGTTAATAACTGAGAAATTCTGGCCACTTCAGGTCCTAGGCAGCCATTCATGTGGGGAAATTCAACTGAACCTGAGCAAAAACCTTTTCTGAGGCTTTTTGCTTACTAAGAACAGCAACTGAGGGAAAGACACAGGCATGAACTCCATGCAAAGCCTCTTTTCTGAGGTCGTGTTGCATGTATTATGTGTCTCTCAGCAGCCACCACTGTTAATTATAGAGGCAAAATTTGGCTTGTACTGCTGGGACGCATAATAATTCGAGACACATCAAGATGTGTGGGAATCTAGGATGGCTAAAGATTTTAGAACCAGGTATCAGTGAGTTTATGATGTGGCCATCAGCACAGATGAAAAAGGATTCAGCATTTTCAAGCCCAAATACATAACATTAGACTCCCTTAGTCAACATACAAGGACCCTATTAAATATGGCATGTATAAATACCCCTACAGAACCCTTGCTTCTTTCTCCGGGATGACAATTTATTGATGCTTCCACCCATTTAGCAAATTAAATTTGGGAAAGGAGACTTGACCCTACTGGCCAGCACTTACTATCTTTAGTGTAGAGCAGTAACCATGTATGCTTGGGCTTTAAAGCCTTTTTTTTTTTTCCTTTTTCTTTTTTAGTGACACTGAAAAATTCTCTCTTGTTTAAATATGCAAAAGACACTGAGCCCTAAATGTCTGCGCATTGCAGTCAGCTGCAAACAGCACAGCTGAAGCATCTGTTACCCTTGGAGAGAGCCCCTGTGCCACTGAGTTCTGCATCAAGAATGCCCTTGTACTTGCCAGACGAGGTGACTGCCTTAACTCTTTAGATGCCTGTTGCATTTTGTTGGAACTGAGAAGAATAGGAGATGTACCATCAGGGTAATAAAACTCATCCTGAATCTGTCCTTAGTCAGGATAGATATCCCTTATCTGAGCAAATTTCTGTAGAGTAGCAGAGCAGAAAATGCTGGAGCAGAATCTGGGTCACGACAAGACTCTGAAAATGAGACCTGTGGCTTATCTGAAATGCATCCAAGTCCTGCAGGTTTATTTGGAATGAAGTCACTCTTTAAGGGGGAGATCTGTTCTTAGAAGAAGACTATCTCCATCACTGCATGCTGTCCCTCCTTAAATCAGATCATACCCTGTGGTGTTATAAGAGTAAAATAGGAATTTGAGATGGGGTATGCAATCTGGCACTGTGTCTTGTTGTTTTGTTTTGTTTTCTAGTAATTCTGCAATGTTATTTTGTAACACATCGCATTTTTGAACTTCTTGAAACCTGCTTGAACTTCAGCTCATGAAATATACTGTAGTCACTGATAAGATTTTCTAACACCTCATGAGCAGTACAGATGTGATAAATTAATTACTGCATGCATTTTATGCTGTTGATGGAGCAGTTAGCAGATCGAGTTCTGGGTCCCATTCATCTTCTACCCCTGTGATTGTCTCCTGGGCAGTCTCTGTGCGGTTTATCTATCCTCACACCAAGTGAAGCAAAACATTCGGATAAGGAGTCACACAGGGAAAGGGATCACACTTTTTACCAGAGATAGTAGCATCCTTATATCATGGTTTGTAAGAATTTTGAGTTAGGGTTTATAACGTTAGGTATTCTTGATACGGCAACTGGTGAAAAATAATATTAGCACACAAAATCTTAGGAAAGAGAGAAAAAAAAAAGTAAACTTCAGGAAGGAGAAAGAGGGAGCTGTATGTCTAACATACCTGTAGCTAGAACTGGTCTCAAATACATTGTTCTATCACAGCCCAAACCTTTTATACAGCCTGTTACCCTCCCAAAACGCCATCTCAACTTTTGGGGTTCCTTTCCCACAGCAATGGAGAAAAAAAAATAATTAAAACCCAGGAGTGTTCAGGGTTGGTTTCTAACAGGGAAGATTTACTGGGGTGTCAGAAGGCTATAGCTCGCCCACTGTTAGCCAGTAGCTTTGATGGATATTCTGCCCAGTGCATGGCGAGGACATTTCATCAGATATTGCTGGTTTCTATCTCTATTCTTCCATAGAGCAGCTACTCTCAGCTCCTCAGAAAACAGATTTACATTGGTGGGCCTCTATTTTTTATAGTGGGTAAAAAGAAAATCCCTCTACACGTCACATCTCATCTAAAATGTTCTGGAGTTCAACTCTTGTAATTAAAGAATAGAGTGTGATGGTGTTTCTGTATCTCTTAAGCTCCTGTGAAAATGTCAGTTATTGTTGTCTGTCTATTGTATTTTTATTGTGGCTAATACATGAGTCCCTGCTGATAGTGAGTTTAGGCATGTGCTTCTCTTTTATGGTATATATGAAAGCAATATGGTTTTATTGTTCCTTTGAAATATCAAGAATGGGAAATGAAGGTCCAAAAATGTATTCCATCACCTATACACTGCATGTTCTTGAGTGGAGCACATTTGAACTGAATTCAGATCACAAGGCATGATGTTAGTTCAGAGCTGCATGCTCTCAGGTTCTGAAAGTGTAGGTTATAGGGTAAAAGACAAAAGCCAGAGCTCCAATAGTAAGTTATTATTTGTCAATATACATTACTTGAGGAGTTGACTCCTTCACTTTAATGAGCTAAATACTATACAACAGGTAATATGGCTTCATTCAGATACACATTCAGTGATGTCTAGGGCATCTTTAAACAGGTATAATTTTTAAGCTTACAAATGCCCAAGACAGAAATATTGCATGTGGCTAAATTACAATGAATCACAAACGTACCAAATACTGTCTGCTGCATCAGTGGAGGGAATTGTATTGGTGGAACTGATCACCCCTTTGGCAATGATTTGTCTACCCAGAACTGAGCTGTTCACTGTCATGATATAGCTGCGTATCAACAGTGATCATGTTTTCTGAGAATTACATTTAAAGGTTATTGTTAGAGAGCTCTTGCCAGATATTTAAATACTGGTGGTCAGCCATGATTAAATCATGCCCAGTGACAATGTAATAATTCTGCTGGCCTATAAAATCTTGGATGCTTGAGGTGGAAAAGCAATGCACATATAACTGTTTCCAAGATGCAGGCTGAGAATGGGATTCATTAGTGCAATATCTACAGCTCTACAAGTGACCTCGGGCTCTCACTTTTGCTACCAGCAAGAAAAAAATTTGACTCTGCAAGTCTCTCTCCATAGCATGTTTTCACCCAGATAACTTAGGCCATAAATATTGACCAACACTGAGTGTCCGTACCATTAACTGTCTGTGAGAAGACTGTCTACTGATGCTTCTCAGCAGCACAGCATTGATTTAATCCTAAATATAGAGATAAGATACCCATCATTAGTCGCCAATTGTAAAAGGAAGCCTATTTTATTAGATCACCTAATAAAAGTAGCTTTAGTATCATTCTCTGTGGTATAAACCCAGGCTGGAGGACTACAGTGGTTAATAAGTTTTTATACAGGCGAAATATGGAATATTCTATCATGTGGAAAACTCAATTTTTTCAGTATCTTTTGTCATCCTGCAGGAATATGTCCATATATCTGGAATCCTCCCCTTTCCTCCCCCTGAGCAGGTTGCATAGATTGCATAGATTGTATTACCTTTTAAAATTTTGATTCCAAAATAGTGAAATATTGCACACTGACATTTAAGCAGAGCAGAAACTGTCCTTACCCCTGAACTGCATTACCCAAATGACACCTTAGTTCCTCAACTGATTAGTGCAATATTGTATATAATATTTTGGGTTTGTATCAATGTTAAAGGGCTGTGAATGAGGCCAATGCATTCGAAAACACAGCTACATCATACACCTTCGAAGTCAGAAGTTGAGACATCAGAGGAACAAGGCAACTCATGCACCGTGGCTCTGCCAGCAATCTCCTCACAGCCACTTTCCTCCCAGGCAATTTCTATAGCCCAGGGACAATCAAATCTGGTCATAAAAACCTCTTAAGATAGCTCTGCTTTTTCTCTGAAAAATGGTAATTTGTTGTTGTTGGTGGTATTTTTTTTCTGTTTATGGACTCACTGATCATCATTTGGAAGTTTTCCTACATCGACTCTCCTCCTTTCTAATCCCCTCAGGTCCACACTGGTTTGTCTCACTGTGTTGGGACTCTGACACACCTTTCAGTCTACTCCCTTCTTTCCTTCATGAATATGTACTTTATTCCTGTCCTTGAGTTTTTACAGTGAAATAGTGGCGAAACTCTCCACAGATGAGAAGGAGAAAGAAGAGTTTGTTGAAAAAGCAGCTCTAGACACAGTCTTTTGTGCAAAGATTTGATTCCTTGAGGTGTTTGAGTGGGGTTTTTTGATTGTTGGGTGATGTGTGCTTTTTTTTCCCCTTCCACTTTGGCACAATATCTAAACCAATGTCTCTTAGCACTGAAAGGAGAAGGAGGGAAATTGAGAATGAGCTTGAGTACTTCCCATTAACACTGTTGTAATAAGCTCTTTGCCTCCGTTCTTCAGTACTCTCCCCAGTCCCAAAGCCCCTTTGGGGAATATTAGAGTGAGAGCTGTAGCACGACGCACTTGCTGGGGAGGAGTGAAAGGCAGGAATATGTGTGATAGTTGAGGGCAAATAGCTTTCATTTAATTAGTAGATTAATTAAAGCTTTCTCCCTTGGGTAGGGGATATGTGTGTGTGTAGAAAGTGTTTCTGCAGCCTCTTGTAGCTGTTCATCACGCATTTCTGTTCCAAGTGTGACTCAGATGGGGTTTCTATTGAACTTGCTGGAAGCCTGCACAAAACAAATTTCCTGTCTAAGATCTTTTCTCTTCAGGGTTTTGTTTAAATGTAATGAAGTATACATGGGCAAATAATAACCAGTAATAACAAGAACTTACTTTGCAAATGAATGTGGCATCCGGCAGCACGACAAATGCAGAACTCATAGAAGCTTCTGTGTTTTCCAAAGTCCCCACAGTGAGAGAAGTCTTACATGAGCACAGATTCTCTCAGCCTTCACTCCGTGAAACTCATCACGAGCTTTTTTCAGTGTAATAAATCATTCAAGGATACTTGATAGCCTTGACTTTGCACACTTTAGATAGGTCCTGAGGAAAGCAGACTAAAGCCAACAGTGTGCTGGGCTGTATTAACAAGACCATAGCCGGTAGATGCAGGAAAGTGATTCCTTTCTATAATAGATTATTTCTGGAATATTACATCCAGTTTTAGACTCCTCAACACACTAAAGATGTCAGTCAGCTGGAGCAAGTTCAGAGAAGGGACACCAAGATGGCCTGTGAGAAGAGGATGAAGAAAATGGGCTTGGTTAGCTGGTGGATGCAGAGAAGCTTTTGGGGCAACCTAGTAGCAACCTTAAGGTTCCTACAAGGACATCATCAAGAAGAAAGAGTCATGTTCTTTATCACGGCACATGACAGGAGATCAGTGAACTATGGGCATAAGCTGAAATAAGGGAGGTTCATACTGGGTATAAAGAGAGGCCTTTTTACCCTGAAGGTAGCCAAGCACTGAAGTTGTGCAGAGAGGTTGTACAGTCTCCATTTTCTGAGGTTTCTAAAACCCAGATGGAAAAACCCCCAAGAAACTTGGCCTGACCCTGCTTTGAGTGAACTGGAGACTTCTATAGGTCCCTTCCAACCTGAACTATCCTGTAATTCCACAATTCTATCTGAAAGACACGTCATAGATAGTTACCGCAGTTTTGCAGCCACCAGCAACAAGGATGTCTGGATGAAAGCAAAGCTGTATGAAGGACTGAAGCTCTAAACACAAGATCTTTAGACCAGGAAAAAAAAGTTTAGACAGCTTTAGGCTATCTTTTATATCCTACTGGGCTAGAGTTGCACTGCCACCCGATACAGCCTTGCAGGTCTACTTTAAGCAGGGAACAACATTACTGCTGCTGCATGAAGAGTGAAAAAGAGGTGTGCCTTTCCCCAAAATCCTCTGGAGTCATAGGAGAGGGGAACAAGCCTTCCCATCTGTTGCTATTTCTCTCAGAAAAGGAAACTGTAAGTATGAGGCAACTCTAAGGATAATGGTCAGGGACCTTCTTATGGATCAGCTGGAAGCAATACAACCCCTTATTCAGAGTTTATGTGGGAACTTTCAGGCTTCAGAGTAAACCCATCTTTTTCCAAGACAAGGGACTGATTTAACAGGGAAAATCTTGGACATGGACAAGCATAATCATTGTCACCAACAAGCTTACCCCATTGGATCAACAGTTCCCCAGACTGGATGAAGAGTGTGTCCCAGAGTGGTCAGAAATTAAAGAGTTTTTTCAGTTCCTTCATTGCAGGTGTTCGACTGAATCTGAATACTATATCCCAGAATTCTGTAAATATAAACGCTCATTTCTCAGCCAGAGACAATATGTTAACAAAGGTAGATCCTACTCTCCAACTTCCCATCCGATCTTTTCTATTTATTAATCGATGTGCTGAATCCATATAAAATGTATTCACTCTGAACACAGAGCCCAGAGAAGAAAATACTCATCATTTATCCTCCTTTGCCAATCACAAATTCCACCACTTTACATATGCATTCCTTGCCTGCAACCCTCATTCTATGAATTTCTGCTTGCTGAGGCAGTCATTTATGGAGCTTTGGCTAAAGCTTGGATCTGTACTGGGTTGATCTATTGTGAATGGCTCTGACACATTCAAGGACTGCCATGCCATAGCCTGAGTCAAGAATTGGAAAGTGTCCTTGGAAGCAACTGATGGTGAACTCTGCAAGCCCTGCACCACTGATGTCCTGCAGTGAGCCCACACAGCCCACTTTTGCCTCAATTAAAAGCTCTCAGAGGGGTGAGAATCTTCCCATGAAATTTCAGTCAGATTTGTCCCTGATTTGGACACTTAGGTCCCATTGGTCTTGAAGACTTTTGAAAATTAGTGGGAATTGCAGTGTTGTCAGGAGACTGCCAGCTTTTCAGGCCTAGGATGACCTCTGAGGAATGAAGGAGGAAGACATCTAAGCACGTGTTATTGAGAGTTGTACTTCTTGGAGTTGTATCTTTGGAGGACAAAGTCTCAGAAACAATGGGAGAAAGCCATTTTGTGCAATACAATCAGAATCATAAAGGGCTATTGAACCTTTAGTTTCTCCTCAAGAACATTATGCCTAGAAAGATTTTTAAACCCTTCTCCAACAAATGGTTGCATCCTGCCAGTACAAAGGTTCAAAAAACAGCGCTTGGTATTTCCTGCTATCAGAGATAGGATAAAGGTGTGCTTTGGTTTAACTCAAGATGTCAGTTCCTGGGGAATTCATCTGCTACATTGAGAGTGCCTCACCATGCTCCAAGAGAGATTTTCCAACTGATCTCCAACATAAAAAAGCCACTTAAGGCAAACTCAAAAATAAGTTTGCCCCGTGTTGCGTAACACATGCTTTGTCCAGAGCTACCACTTCAGAAGGCACCCACTGAGCAAAGGGAAATGTTGATTATGCTGCTGCTATTTTCTAATCCGCAGTGAGACGTGCATCTCTCCAGGAGCCACCAGTGTTAGAAGGTAACCATATCTTAAAATCACGTAAGCCAGTTTGAAAGGGATCAATGACTTTTTTTGGCAGTGTGTTCTATTTGCGGGGGCTTTTTACTGCACACTTTGCTTAAAGCATGGTGTCAAAGCTATGCTGCAGATTGTACAATTGTGGCTTGGTTTGAAGAAGTTTCTAATCACTTTACCCTTTCACTTAGTCTAAAGTAGTTTGAAATTACAGTAGTTTGGGTGCCATTTACACAGGCAGACAAAAACGCAATCAAGTAGCAACGTAAGGCCTTCCTGGAGGCAACAGTTTGTTCAACTGCCAAGCCAGTGTTGTGGGTACCAGTAATGATGTAAATCAGTTCTGAAAAAATCCAGATAATCAGAGCTGCTTTCCAAACACCTCTATTTTTAACACAATGTTTTGCAAGTCTTGGCCCTGGTTTGACCAGTTGAATCATTGCTTGATAAGAACAGGGATTAAATCTAGTACTGTGGTTTCCATGACAAAGTAAGCTTCTTTCAGCAATGCTTACATAATAATGTATCTTTTTTTTTTAAGCTAACTTTTTAAAACTGGAAGTCATAATAGAATTAGTAAAAAGTGTTATTCAGTATGAAGTGAGTGATCTAATATACTTAGTGGATTAAACTCCTTTCTGATGTTACTTTAGAGACAACATTTAAACAAAAGGTGAATCAGACTCTATTTCATTTCTATATGGTGTAAAACACTGTCCATGAGGAATTTAATGCACGATTATTTTTGTTCTTGTTGCTGCTTTGCTTTATTTATTTTGTATTTCTTTACCCCTCTCCTTATTGTCACGGTGCCTGATATGACATATCCTGAATGGAGTGGAAATATTCTCATTCACCTTGCAAAAACAGAATCAGGACTTTACAGGCATAATACAGAAATGCAGAAAAGGAAAGAACAGCTAATGATACTGAGTTGCTATCTTCTATCAGGTCTTTGTAGAAATTAAAATACCAAATGGATCACACAGTTCACTACTACTTCTTTACTATGATTTCAAAGTATATTTTCTAATCCTCGAGTTTCTCAAGTATACTGGTGACTTTCCTCACTTCTGTTGATCCACTGAGTTAACTTGTGTAGTGAAATCATGTTTTAAAGCAATTTTGAATATCCTTACAATGAGAAAATGAGCAGAACAGTATTTTTTGAATGACTGTATGTAATGAAAGACGGTTCAGGTTTCTTGGCTAGACTGTGCTACACAGTTGGCCCACAGGACGATTACTGAGACCTCTTTCAATGCCCAGCTTTGATGTGCTAAAAAATTTCCAAATCCTTCCACCACCCAACCACCTCTCTTATACACAACTCTTTATTAATGACTATGAACGTGGCACAAGTATAACGTCCCATTCATAGATAATGTACTGACTTTCCTCTGAGAAGACCTATATCCACCTGCTATAACTGAGGGAATGATTCAAGTGACAAATCATAACTGTCTTTTGCTATTAGAGATATCCTACAGTGTCCAAAATACCCTGACCAAGGGCAAACAACGGCTTACACAGCCAGCAGCAACTGGAGGTCAAGTGAGATACCCTAAGGCACATCAAATGGTCTAGACATCTGTGCTTAGGCTTCTGACCTGCTCACTTTGAGAGTAGCTGTATGTTAGTGTCACATACATAGTGTGTAAGCCAGGGCAGCTATCGAAAGCATGATGTTCGGTTTAAGCCCATATCCCTTCTTCCTTAGCACTAGCGGTTAGGAAGCATCATCTTAATGAGGTCCACTCCTGCTCTCTCAGCTGCCTGCCCACAGCCTTGCTTTGTGCTTTGTTGCCTTTCCAGTATAGAAATCTTAGGGAAAGGAAGAAGGTGCTCCCGAAGTCACCTTCACCTGCTTTGCTCCCAGTGCTTGATATACTTGAACCAAAACAAGAAGAAAGAGAGCTTATTTAAAATTCCATCTGGAATAGCCCAGTGTCCTGATTTGACACCCAGCACCGAGTATTTATTTCCCTAAGCAGGGAAGTGTACGGTACCCTTCTGATCTGCACAGTTCCTCCTATGTGGCTCCTTCACTGAAGCATCCGTACATTTGAGCAATTCCTTGCTTAAACCCATGACTGTAAATTTTGCTAATTGCTAGGGCAGGTCCAGAAACATCACAAATGCGTTCGCCTGGTTCTCCGCTCAGGTTTATTTACCAACAATGGCTTTCTTAATGGAACAGTTCACGGTAAAGCAGCACCTTGAGAGTATGTATGAGAGAATATATGTCGGTTGTAACATAATAACATGATTGTTATTAATATTACCATAATGTCAAGGGAACAACAAAGAGTTAAGTACTCCAAGTTACACACAGCACATGCCAGTTTATCTCTGTGGTGGTCACCTTAATAAAAATAAATGAAGAAAAATGAAAGCTCTCAAAAGCACATCTATAGAGTCATAGGCATCTGCTTTTGTCTTTTCATGTTCTCTCAGAATTAAACAGACATTGATTGCATTTACTGTATTTGTATCTATACAAATACAAGCCTTTTCAAAATTAGTGTGAGTTAAACTCCTTCACTCCATTGGCAGTAATATTTAAAAAAAAAGAATTAATTTCATGCACTTGGTTTCTTGATTTTTCTTGTATGTGTCAAAATATATCACTGATATCTTCTGGGAAACAGAAACCGGACTGTCTCTACTAAACTCAGGAAATTGCAAATGTCCTTGAGGCAAAAGAAATGAAATCGGCAGGCCATGAAGTTCCAGCTTACGCTTCCATTTGAATTGTGCTCTGCAGTTCAGTGGTTGAAGACTGACTCAACAGATTAAAGGCTCTACCGGTACAAAGTTAATGAAGAAACATGAAACATTGATCCTTTCAGGAAAACTTGATAACTCTAATGCATCCCTGCATTCAACAGAGAAACCCTTTGTTATAAACAATTCAAATTTGGTTTTATATTCTCAGATACAGCACTGCTAACTAGCAGAGATGACAGGCAGCTTCTCGACAGACAGCTTCTCTTGTCTCCTCTGGCACTGAGGTTACTGTTTCCTCCCTTTCTTTGTTTTCTGTCTCAGTTTCCATGTTCCTTAATTTTTTATTTTTTTTTTAAATCTGTTGATGAAGAGTGCAACAAAGTGGCCTAATGATGGTTATGGGAAGCCACATCAAAGTATCCTGCCAATAGTGAAAGCTTAAGGAAGGCTACCAGGATGGGTGAAGCACATCGCACTAGTGCTCTGTCTGTGCCCAGCAGTCTACCTTTCAAATACATCCTGAGCCAGATTTACTTAGATACAATTGACTAAATTTAGTCAGTTTAGTCAGGTACATCTGGCTAGATATGTCTGTCTACGAGGAAAACAACAAAATCTGAGCTCTTAACCTTTGGCTTTCTTTATAATCAACCAAGTCCTGGCTTTGATTTACCTCTATTAAAGAAGACACCAGAAATAGGAAAGATAAATCACACTCGTTTGTCCCTTGACTATAGATTGAATCTAAACCTTCTTCTTAAAGGTCTAGGGTTAACTCAGAGGATGTCAAAAGTTGAGCATGGTGGGTTTCTTAGTGTTTTGAATCCTTTGATGGACCTTATGTATATACATATACACACACGTATATGTTTTGAACTCCTATAACTTTTAACATCCTCAATATCAAGCTGAAAAGGGTTGTGCAGGTTAACATTTCCTTTCACTTATTTGTATGCTGCGTGCATAGACAATATGGGTTGGTTTATTATTATTTTTACTGTTATTAATCATTACATGACAACTTTTCTAATCTGCATATACCAAACTGTATGGAAAAAGCCACTTTCATGTACTGAGACAACCCCTGGACACTGCTTACAGACCTGGCAACTGTGGAGAGTAAACCAGGACTTGCAGCAGAAGCCTGATTTACTTGCTATTTCTGGTTTATCTTTATAAAAGATATTATAAGAACTTGAATGTCAGCCAATGCAATTTTCCCAGTCTTTGGCGAGGTTTAGGGAATGATGTAGCAAAAGCCCTTATGTTCTTGGGAGATCCCAGAGATCTGTGACAATATATATTTTCCAGGCCCTTGGGAGCCCTTAGAAGAGAACAATGTTTGTTTTGAAGACAAACAAATTTAATATGGTCATGCCGGGTATATCCCACAGGGAAAATAGCTGAAATTTATTACTTGGATCTTGGAGGTGAAACTGTGTAGCATTATCAGTTCCTACAAATGGCGAATAACTCCAGTAGAGGTGCATTAGGAAACCATCTCCGGCTTTGAAAAAGGGGTGGTGGCTTCTAACTGTTACAAGGTCAAAAGTATGCAAATGGTTCCGTGCTTCCTACCACACACAAAACCACCACCAAACTAGGATTAAACGTGCCTTGGGATTTACTGTGAGTATTGAGTGTGTGATGGCAGTTGGATACATTAGGGACCCAAACTGTTCACTCCATTCCCTCTCATGGAATGTGAGGGAAGTAAAGTTGACTTGTGCAGTTGGGGCTCCAAAAATAAACTGAAGCAGACTGAATTCAGGTATTGCTTTCTGTGTTTGTTTCTTCTTACTTAGCAGTAAAGAGAAAACAGACCACTTGGCAGGTACATTCTACTTCTTCTGTAGTTCTCCATCACCAAAAGTGAAGGAAATGGGATGGGAAATACAAAAGAGCAAAATTGCTTGCAAAGAACCTGGGTGAGCTATCCTGTCTTCAACCAGTGCACTGATTTTCATGGTGTTTTCCACTCAGCATGATTTGAACCATAA
>VXBO01003258.1:0-20600 GCA_013400135.1 Rhinoptilus africanus
GATTCTATGATTCTGTGAAAAACAAATTGCAGAAAACCCATATTTCTTCATCTGCAGTTTTTTTATCTGCCTTTATGATCTGATTTAAAGTGGTCTACTAAATCATATTTTCCTGAGAGAGCTAATGCAGTAGGTATGGATTGCCAAAATGAATAACAATTGTCCTTCCTTAGCATCAGATGTAGACATTGAAGATAGGTATCACTGAATATGACTGTACCCTGTGTTGCATTAAATATAATTTCTGAGACTTTCAGAAACACTCCAATGTGATCTAGCTCAATTCCTGCTAAGGGTAATGCCACCATCAGTAGTTGCATTGAGACCAGAATATTAGAGGACTGCAATGCCAAAATTGTAACCATAAAGGTCGTTAACATACTCCAATCCTGAGAAGAGAGTCAGTGATGTGTACCTGAGTCAAATCATTCCTTTCCTCAACTTTATTTGCATGGAGAAAAAACTTCCTCCTCTCCTGTGTTTTTGTCTCAGTTTTGAATGCTTACTTGCAAAGTAGTTTTCTTTGAAACTAGTGCAACTATTTTTGTGAGTAGCTGAGCATCCATGAAGGAGATCCTTTGTATGGTTCTAGAGTTTCTATACCTGCTTGATCACCACGAGATGACCCTGATATTCAGGAAGCAAACCTAGCAGAAACACTGGAGATTCTGGCTCAAGTGCTCCCCAACATAATGAAGACTGACAGCCTTTGGCCCCAGAATACTTTGTCTCATCAATTCAGCAACTCTATTTCAATATAACTAGCAGCCTGCCTGGGAAAATGTCCAGAACTCACCCAGAAGATGACCTGAACCACAGCTGGTCCTTGGACTGCTGCTCTCTTCATTCTGATTCTCTGTCCTTGGTGTGGAAATAGCAATAAAACCCAAGCCAGGGTACAAGGTTTTGCTACTTCTGCTCACCAGACAAGCACAAACACAAACCAAGGCATCCATGCATAAAAAGGTTATTGTTTTAATTTTATAATCATGTATAGCCAAGTAGTACTTGGACGCTCTCTTTCAAAGCATGCAGTTCCTCTACTAGGTATAAAAGAAGGAGTATTATTAGCTATTTCTTTTTGTGAACTCATTTATATGTATAAATTGCAGCAATACATGGACCAACTACACCATTTACTAAAAAAATAAAAGCATATGCCAGATGATCCCACTATTATCAGTGCATTTAGCTTTCCTCTAATACTTTGAGTGCTGTCATTAAAACTGAAGCTACAGCAATATTTTAGCCATCTCTGTACCTAGAAGATTTCTCTATTACTTTGTCCATGAACGTTTTCCTTGGATGATTGGTTGACAATATCTAAAGGATAATTTTAGGTCCTGAAGAATTAAACACAGGTCTATTTTTATGAGGTGGGACAGATTGGAAACAGTTTTTTCTCCTTGTTCCAATGAAATTGGAAATGAAAAGAATGTGTGTCATATGAGGGACAAGTGTCATGAAGCCCATCTGAATTATACTTCATACCCCACTTTATAGCCTAATGTTAAACTATATCCATTTTTTCTGGCAGTATTTCGCCCATCAAAAACAAGTTATTGACACTTATGTCTCAGATATAAATCAGATCCGGCAGTAAAAGTAAAGAAGGTGGTTTCAGAGAGTCGATGATGGGGTAGAATAATGTATTTGTTTTTTTCCTCTAGGATATTACTTTAATATCACCCAGAAACAATGACAGAAAATCATTCCAATTAAATGGTCTTAAAAATAAGATATAAAGCAAATTCAGGTGATCTCATTCTGTCGTGTGTGTCAGAGTAGACACCACAAAACTGAGCAGAAATAGTTTAAATTTAGCTGTCTTAGCATATGTGTACAAGGACTGAGAATGTGGAAATTGGATTTGCTTCGCTGGAGTCAATTAAGAAGGACTCTCAACAAGGTAGGGTTGAAGTGCATTGACAGGGCACTGGGAATACTTCTGGTATTGATTGGCACTGGCTTGGGTACAAATAAAGCAAAGCATTCTGGTTTCTGACATTCATTTTCTATAACGGAGAAATTACTCTAATGGATAAAATGATAATGAAAAGGGGAATGCAGAGAATAGGAGTTCTCCATGGAGATATATTCCCTTCAGATGTTAAGCTGCAACTATGCCCTCATTATAAAAGATTTTGCTGCCTAATATACAGCTCCTACTTTTCTTCCTCCTGTTACGGTGACCTGTGCTTCTTGCTCTGTCTCCTTAACCTCTCAGATGTTCCTTACTTATGAGGGCAGAGCTTAATGAGGTCAGCAGTTCCTGTCGCTCTATGGAAGAGCAGCACCTCAAAGCCCTACCTTCTCCTGGTAGTCCATGTCTTTGATGCTACTTAACAGGGGGAAATGTTCATTCATCTCTATTTTCCAGTCGGAGAGGATGAAACAGTTACGCTTCTTATTAGATCACCCTTTTTTCTCTGAAGTGTGTGTGGAGGTAGGAAGGACTAACAGCTACTCCTTCTCCATCCTCCAGAGAATTAGGTTTGTAAACCATAAAAATGCCTTCTTTTTTTTTTTTTTATCTCTTTGACATTTATGAGAAGTGGTTTGCTGATACTAGTGTCATCGGTGTGCATCTTAAATTTCAGTTTTGACCAACACAAAGCACAATTTCTTCCATTATGATTTTCCTTAGTGGTGCAACCAATGAACCCAAGTGTACATCAACATGTCTCTGAGTACAGCCAAATGAAGCTGTATGAAATCTGTGCTACTGTTGCATGAAAGCGGCAAAGTGGTTTTGGCAGAAAATAAATCCTCTTGTGTTCTAACACTCCTCACCAAGGTGGGAGGCTGGGTGCAGCTAGGTTCAAATTCTGAGTGATGCTCAATTTGACACTATCAGACCAGTCGCATTTAATGTATTAAACTGTTATGATATGGATACACTAATATTGGACTGCACCTTCAGTCTAGTCATGCTCGTGAACTAGCACGGCCATTCTCGAGTGTTTGATTGCGTTCAGTGAGAAATCGAAATGACTAGCTACTTCAACAGTGCAGTTTATTTAAACAACAGATAACTCAGGTTCTTAGGATTGCTGGTGATAAATACACTGTCTGCAAAGCACGTGCAAATAAAAGTATTGTTACATATATGAAACGCGCAACAAAGTTATAAGCAATACAGCCTGGCTATAAATGTAGAAAAGAGATTCTCTAGAGAGATTCCTAAGATTCCTGAAGAAGAGCTTGGAATAGTCTAAGTCTTACCCACAGGTGTCCCTACAGGGGGGAAGAAAGGCTCAGCCTGTCGACTGGTCCTGGAAGTCAAAGGCAGACTGTGATGGAGTTCTCCCTGACTTTTTCTTGATGGTGTCTTCCCTGATATCCCTCCTTTCTTGGGATATCTTTATACTATTTTTTATCTTCAAGGTGGAGTTTGAGTGACTTTAGTCATAAATGCCTTTACTATGAATGGTGCAAAATTCTCTCACTTCACATAGGCCAGTAGCCTTTGGGATAGACGTGTGTTTTGGTATTACAATGACATTATGATGAGCAAAGTTCACACAAAAGACAGCATTTCATCAAAATTTGATAAGATGTGGGCTCAGGGTAGCGAGTAGGCTGCTTATCTGTTCCTTAATACCATCTTGTTCCCGTATCTGCTATACATCACAGGGCAAGGCCATGGAAGGTTGCATTCCATTCCATCCCCCATGTAGCTTCGCAAGCAATAGTGTACTGGGAATCACAGATGTTGAATTCATGTCAGTTGCATCTCTTTCTACCTCAGAAGCCTCTTGATTTTATACTTTTCCTTAATGTGTGAACAGTGCTGTACTTTTATATTTTTGGCCAATTCAGTAATTATTCCATAGCTACAAAGGTGGCTGTTGCAAGAAGCAAGATCAGAATATTTTTCCCCAAAAAAATTTGTCTCCTAATCTCATTACCTGTGGTGATATTATGCCCTGTAACAGGTTCTTTGCTTTATATCTTTCCCAGGCTTCTATTTCTAATTAAAATCTTTAGTGTCATAATTATGTATTATAAATGTATTTATTTATGTAAGTGTTCAATTTATTAAAAGATGTATTGTGTGATGCTCTCAGATGCCAGGTTCCAGAGAAAACTAGTGCATTTTTCCCTTTAAAAGATTCATCTTTTTTTATATTGGGAGATTTCATAACTTTGTACCCTACCTTATACATCCATTATTTCTGTGAAAATTCTTCCAGCATGCTAATTGTTCTTGTCCCCAGTGACTTAAAACTCTTCTTGCACTGAGAACCACAGCCTTTTCTCAATCATATCAACTTTAGCACAAAAACGCTATTTGCTTCAGTGTCCTGGAAACAGAAAGGCTCAAGAAAGACTTTTGTGGCTTTACGTTTTCATGAATGGTAATAAGATATGATGCCCCTAACAGAACACAAATTATAATTTTCCAGAAGTACTGGAGGGAAGGAGCAGGTGCAATACTAAATCCATTATAAGATTAAGTTTCATAACTTTATGTGACATGCTTGAATTAATTAGGAGCAAATGAGATTTGATGAATTTGTTAGTCCTATGTCTGCATTCACTAATCTGACATAGTACCTGACGGACACCTCACAAATATTTTTTTTGCTTTCCTCAAAGCATGTAAGGTGCTTTAGATACTCTTTAAACATTGCTAATTCCTGTTTTGAATTGGGGATCTGGGGGACACGCAGAGACCATCTGCTCAAAACATTCAGTTTGGCTATGGCAACTAATATTGACAAACAGGTGATAGTGTCCATCAGACCATGCCTGACTATGGACGCTGTTGCTCCAGATACTGACATGACCCATAAGTTTGCCTTCCTGTCATGATCTTGGACCTGCTTTGTCACCACGGCCTTGGCTGGTTATTTACATTCTTCACTGAACCTTCACTACCACACTCTGCCTACTTTACTCAAGTGCTGTGTGACTGCCACTTTTGTTGGTGAGGCCACTCTCTCTGTCAGCCTTGCTGTCACCCTAGCTCCTCTTCCCTTAAGAAGAAATGCCTCCTGTGGTATTCTCTGGTATTTAAACATCAAGGGAGTTACTTGCCCCAGTGTAGACACATTAATTGATTTCAAGTGTTTCTGGGATTGAGAGACCAAGAGCATGTGCTCTGAATACTTTTCTGAGGCCCAGCAGCATAAAACCTGCTCTAACTGACATTTAGGAAGAGTTAGAGAGTATGGTCTGGACAAAAGTGATTTTCCCAATGCCACACAATAAATAGTTGGCAGCTTAGAGACTGCCCTCCTCATTTCCCAAATCCAGGGTCAATGTCTGAATTGCTGGGATGGCCTTTCCACCTAGTTACAGTAGGTTCCAAGACTGATCAGTTTCTTAGTTTTCTTGTACTTTGTGTACCCACAGACATACAGAAGATGTTTAGATATCTGCAATACTGAAGTATAAAAGTGAAAAATGATACAACTGGGGAGAACGTTAAAGTGTACAAATCATCTCTTAAATATGGACTGTTTTAAGGATAAGGATATTAATGGCATCTTATCTTCGAGTGAAAGATGGGTCAGGTGGGTCAACTATCTTTAATCAAGGAGTAATGACTTGTGAAAAGCCCAGCCAAGTCTGTTTTTCCACATAATGAATAGTAATTTGGATATTTTCTGTTTGAATATTGGAACTAATTATTTGAATTTCCTTTCTTAGTTTTTTAATGATTCAAGTTAGTTTTTCAAAAGAAGTCAGTACTGAGCTCTTTGAAGGGGTTAGTCAACACCTGGGTTAAAGTCATAAAACCAATGAGTCAGGAAGCTGTTAATCAAGTTTCAGCTCCAACACCTGGGGCATAGCCAAAAGTTATAAGATGATGGATGATCAGCCTAATACCTGCCACCTTCTAGCACTTGTTTCCATATAACCTCTTTGCAGCATATCCCTACATGTTTCACAGTTAACCTTTTTCACAATTTTGCAAAGCACAGTAGTCAGTTAAGTTAGCTGCAGAGCTTCTTTTGCATGGATGTTTTAATACTGGCCTCATTGATGGTTATCAGTGAAGCCAGCTGAAGTCAACACTCCAGTAACACCAAGGAGTTTCAGATCAAAAGCTACAAAACAAAAGTAAATGAAGGCAAGTGAACACGCAACAATGATGTTTGGATTAAACAATGGTGTCTCTCTGCTTTTTTTGTGCATTGACTTGATGGATACGAAAATGAAAAGGTAGTGAAGGCAGAGCAATAAAGGACATAAATAAAAAGGAGGGAAGAAAAAACAGATATGGAAAGGAAGGTGATGGCATGAAGATAGAATCTGAAAGAACAGAAAAATATTGGGGAAGGCCAAAACAAAAAGGTACTGGTGGTTACAGAATTGAAAATATGTTTATATGAGAATTGGGGTTGGTTTTATCTGTAGACACCTACATTTAAGGTACTACTATTAATTTCTTTTAAAGAAAAATAGGCCAAAAAAAGATTCCTTGTTTGTGATTCATTTCATGCTACACTAGGGATCTCATACTGGTCAGGCAGTTGTGTCTTTTTCCAGTGGCTGTAAAGTGGCTTTGATTTAGCCTGAAGGTGGACATTGACACTGCAGATGTCTAAAGTTAGAAGGTGCATCTACTCATATTATTTATTTATCTACTTGTATTATTTATATTAAGCTCTTGAAATGTTGTAAACACAGGCAAAATATCAAGGTTCTTACACATAACACCATCATATTTGTTCTGAACAGGGTAGATTTGTCTTTTCACTTTGGTCTAGAGGTGCTGTATATGAACTCCAGAGGCTCCAGTGGTCTTTGGGCTCAAGAAATTGCAGTGGAATCAGGAATCCTCATGTGTTTGGTTTTGGCTTTTGCATAAAGCAAGAGGGGCAGCTAGAGGATGCAGTTAAGGTCCAACTGTGCCCCATTCTGGGTACTTTTCCGCTCATCTATAAATACAATAGGATGTGTACACCAGAGAAAGAGAATGACTATTCACATCAAAGAGCAGTATTGTCACAAGAACAATTGGGTGTAAAATGCCCACGAGTATATTTATCATGGAAATTTGAAGCAGGCAAATAAAACATCAGAGGAGGAAGATTTTGGAACAGCCCGCAGTACAAGTACTGTGAGCAGAAAAACACCCCCAAAACCTAACTATTTTTCAGATGGAACTTGGTACATGTATTCTAGGGATCATAACATGCTCTGCAATACCTGGGGAAGAAGCTTGGAAATCCAGGATGTGAATTCCAATCCAATATGCCTAGGTTTGTACCTATCTGTGTTTGGAGAGAAAGGTAACACCATTGCGGTTTCCAAGGGAGGCAGTGTAACTTCCATTAGGAACAGGATTGAAAGAATTCTGTGAATGTTATTTGCAATAATTTTTTCCTCTCCTGTGTCCCCCATGGATATGTCTGCATTTTCAGATGCCAGAAAAAAACAAGAAAGAAAAAAACCCCATATCTCTACCCAATAGGGACCTCCCTCATTCTCTCTTCTGATGTTTGGTTGCTAATTTGCACTTTTCATACACCCAGAAGCAAATGCCTGTCTGACACAAAATAAAACAAGATGATTCAAGTGCTGTTTGGTTCTTTAGGAAGAAAATAATTTTTGAAAATAAAATGTACTCACCAAACAACCCACCAATGCCCGCTGACATTCTCCATGGTGTGTCTGACAGAGGCAAAATGTAGCACAATGCAGAACAAAGAGGCGTTTTATATGCCTAGCAGAAATTCTTAAAAGCTTTTTTTCTTTTCTAGGAAATTATCATAGCGCTTTAAAAAAAAAAAAAAAGCCCATGCAAATACTGAGAAACTATTAATTATAAGAGTGAGGAAAGGAGGGGCTGAAAATAAAATAGCTTTTCCCCTTGTATTTCTAGAAAGAAATAAAAATAGCTTTTGCTTTTGAATTAATTTGCTTTCTTACCCTTCATCCTTTCTTTGCAGACATAGAATTATTCTTCATTTGACAGATAGTTGCCAGGAGATAATTTTGGATTTTGTTTTGGATTTTTTTTAATAGCAGTTTGGAATCTTTGTTTTCAGAGAAGAGGCCCACTAGGCACAATTTGGGACTTTTATTAAAGACAAACTAACATCCCCCAAAGATTTTCAAACACTTCATGCCAGAATGTGATATTTTAAAGCATTTCCCATTTCACATAATTGGATGCACGTGGCTTAGCAAGAGAAAGACAGTTTCAGCAAATACAAGAATTAATGCAATTTATTCGAGATGGTCTCACAGGAGAGATATAGATTTTATGCATAATTCTGAGGAAGATAAAAAATGTTGAAATCAGTTAGGACTTCTGCATATTTCTTCAAGACCACTGACCTAAGCTGAGGTGGTTATTATAGACAAGGATGGAATTTAGAAAAAGTTGTCAAATTAGTATTCATCTTGGATCCCAAAATGAGCACAATTATCATCACTGGGAATATGAGTTCCATCCTTATACTTTCTTGGGATGCTTAGTCAAATAATCAGTAAAACTATTCCTAATGTTTGCATAATAATGAAAAAAAGCACCATATTCTAGGGAAAAAACCCTCACAATTGAAATGTCAAAATTCAGTCCTTTAAAATGATTATAATATATAATAATGTATAATATAATGTCACATGTTATTGTGACATTTGTTAAACTGATTTCATATTTAAAATCTGCCCCTCACGAATTTGGTACCCTGAGGTTAAACCACTATTTGACACAATTATTGAGGCCTTTGGAACAAGAAAAACAAGTTGCTCAGATGTGTAATAATCATTCTCTGTATTTATATATTCCAATCCCTATGTCAAACAATCAACTCCTGCATATTTTCTGTTTCTCCCTTGAAAAATTCTATAGGATAAAGAAGTACTATTATCTTTTCTTTTTTTTATTAATGCGGAAAACAGAAACGTGGGTTGTATAGATATGGAATCCTGTCGATAATGCCAATAAGAGTTTCTCTATTTATTTCAAGAGAACCAGAATTTCTTCCTTTTTTTCCCCCTCAATTATAGAATTCTAAAGCTACACCAGCATTTTGAAGTTTTGAGTAAAAAGCAAGTATTTTAGTCAAATAAACATTTTTCTCTTGATGCTGTTAGATACGGTTAGCCTCTATTACTTGACTGCTCTGCCAGCTGGAAAGAAAAAAGGGTTAATTGCCTGTGAGATTTGAGGAAAAACTATACCTTCTGTTGAGATGTGTACAAAACTACATTCTGAGGCACTGATATTGACAGATTGTGGTGATTTTAAACATGACATGTTAATTTACTTTCAATTTCAAGTTAAATAATGGAAGGTTTCATGATTTATTTCGTATCTGTCATCATTTTTCTTGAGTGCTTTTGCAAATAAAATTGTGCTAACAAGGGATTTTTCACTGGCCCAAAGATACTATTTTAAATGCTTTCTCCTGGGAGATTTTTCCACTCTTTGTGGTGTTTTACTCATCTGGATTTCAATCCCAGTTACATCATAATCAATCTGCAGGGCCTGAAATAAACTTAGTCTGGTTTTATGGCCTCATCATGGGGAGGAGAGAAGTCATTCACTGAGGAAATTCAGAAAAGGAGAGGACTACAGTCAGGGAAACAGAAGAGACAATGTCTGAGTCTCCTAAGGACGTGCAGAATTGTGAACCAGAACCACTGGAGAAACATTTCTAATGTCTCATATAAAGACATACGTTCCTGGTGCTCTGTATATGGGGGACAGGGAGGTTTGGAGCCTTTAGGGTTATACCCATATCAATGCAAATAAAAAGTTTTTTAAATGAAAAAGGCTTCAAGAAAGTAATACAATTCCAGCAGACGGCTCTAACATGAAGTCATAGAATCACAAAATTGTTATGGTTGGAAAAGACCTTTAAGATCATCGCATTCAACTGTTAACCTAGCACTTCCAAGTCCACCACTAAACCATGGCCCTCAGAGCCACACCTACATGTCTTTAAAGTACTTCCAGGGATGACTACGCCACCACTTCCCTGGGCAGCCTGTTCCCATGCTTGACAATCCTTTCAGTGAAGAATTTTTTCCTAATATCCAGTCTAAACCTCCCCTGGCACAACCTGAGACCATTTCCTCTTGTATTGTTACTTAGGAGAAGAGATCAACCCCCACCTTGCTACAATCTCCTTTCAGGCAGTTGTAGAGTACAACTTTAATTCCTTCATCAACAGAAGAGCAAGCAAAACTGTATTTGTATATATTTTTAATCTATATCCCAGCACACTGTAAACTGTAAAAATGTGTACACTGTCGAAATTCCTGTTCTCTTTAGCCTCCTTTTCCCCTCCATTTCTTCATTCCCACCCTTGTTCTTCTCCTGCTCCCTCCCCACAAAACCCTCCCCACCCTCCTCTGGCTGGCAATCACTGGGCTAGCCAAAAAGTAGCACAGGCAATGATATTTTCCAGTCCCAACTGAAAGTGTGCTAGTTAGCCAACAATGTGTCTAAGCAGAATAGACAGCTGCTGAACTCACATTGAAACGTTCTCTCTAATGACTGTGTTAATTTGGGTGTCTCTCCTTCAGCCAGCTGCAAGTTTTCATGACATTTGCAGTGACCTGATATCTTTGAGCAGGATCTGTTTCTGCCATCTTAGTCCAAGTTGTCTGATCAATTTGCAGACTGTTGGGAAGAGAGAGAAGTGCAAGTAAGGGAGAGTTCCAAGTAGGCAGGCAAAGGGAGGGTGGGATCCTATAAAATTCACTTTTTTATAAACCTCATAAACCCCCAAGGTGTTATGATTCTCCAAAATTGTGACTAACCAAAACAATTGGAAAGTTGGGATACTGCTTAATAAAATTGGTTTATGGTAATACAAAGAAGAGGTATTTGAATGTTTCAACTCCACACAGCCCATTTAGATAAAAATGAATGTCTTAAATTCTTCTACTGGTAGAGCTTTCAGAACTGAATGAGCAAATTTCACCCGATGCAAACATTTACATGAGTAAAAATGTCTAGATTTACCATAAAATCCAAAAGGAATACAGCACATAATAGTTGGTATTTTCATGTGTTTTTTACGCTGACAAAAATTTCAGATTTTTAAGTGTTCACTCAGCAGCCATATTTTATGTACTTCTTATACACTTCCTTAATGCTTGTTTTTTTCCACACAGACACAAACACATATAAAAATGTATATAAAAAAATCACATACATGTTTATTATGTAGAAACCTGCATAGACATGAATCCTTAGTCATTTCATAGCATTCTTGACACTTAACTCCTTTCTTGGATTATGAAATTCTTCAGAAGACACAAATAAATAACTGGTCTCTTTTAAGAACAAAGGTTGAAGTGAATATATTTAAAAGCTGCACTGTGTTTTGATGTTATTATAGCAATCAAAGTCAGAAAATCACAGTAACCAAGTAATAAAGAATGACTTCAAAGCCTAAACTGTCTAATGATGATATGACAACTGCAGCAGTTCATCTGTATTTACGCTTTTTATATTATATACATATATATATTCATATCATACATTAAAGTGCGTAATTTATGGCTATGTGGTTAAAAATCAGAAAAAGATGAGGACGCAAACACTAACCTATGCTCAGCATTACACTACATGAAAGATATGTGGGTGTATATATATAAACATATATATGTAAGTATAGATCTGTAGGTGTATAATATCACCATGTTGTTAAAAATTCATCTTCTTCGCCTGTCATTTCTCTTATTCTTCTGCACTTTTATAGTGACGAGTCACTTCTTAGCCTTGCAATCTGTTACTGAAGGCCCTGGAAGTCCAGTCTGAATTTAACTCAAACATTGTCATGACATTTGAGATCGGTGCTGGGTTGGGAAACTAGGATTTCTGGGGTCTTTAGCAGTTGGTTTCCAGTTTCCCCTTCTTTGTGACCGAGGAGGTAAACTTTCTCAGTGTGCTAGTTCTTCAGGGTAAGGCTATCACTTCAGCATATTTATATGCAGCAGTAAAGCCTGACATTGGTGATGGTTTCATCCAGTGCTAATATTTCTGCTATTGAAAGATTCCCCTTGCAGAATAAATGATTATTTTTTTGTCTTTATTGTGAAAGTCTGTGAACGTTTATGAGCGTTACATGAATTTATGGCAATAAAAGGAAAATTTCCAAAACCTGGAAAGCAAGCAAGTTGAACTCGCTGTCTTTAAAAGTATTACCTGATTATCAGCATTGTCTCATTTCTGAATTGTGTCATTTCCTGCAACCAGTTTCATTCCTGGGTAGCAAGCCTTGAATTAATTGGAAGATTTGCAGGTTACAATGACCTCAAAGGCAGTAGATGGGTAATAGGTTGGCTTCAGCAGCACAGCCAGATGGTGGATCTCCTGTTCTCCCAATGCTCACCTGCACTGTACAGTAATCACTCATTCAGTTGTTCTTATCCAGATGCCTGGGAGACTGCTCAGTGAACTTATCAATATCCATCTGATAAAACTGAGATATCAGCTTGAACTGATTAAAAGGTTAGGGCAGAAGAAGTGGAAGAATTAATTGCTGGACATGGATTAAAAAACTCTTGAGTATCAAGGGCCAAAATAATGTTTCTCAACTCATCTGTGTCCTTCAGACTGAGATTTGGGCACTAGGTCAAACTGCCTTTCTGTCAGCTATTCCACACAGAAAAGTTAAAAGTAATAAGAAACGCATGAGAAAGCTCTCCCAGCAAACTCTACAAAAGGGAGGATGGCAGAGTTGTGCTTTCTCCCAAGGTGACATGTGACAGTGGAGGACTTCAGCACATGGAAATGAAGACTCAAAATTGCCCCTGTATCAAAAACTGTGTTGATTGCTGATGTGTCACTCCAGATGTATTACTAATTTATTTTCCTGTTAATTGGGGGCAAAGCACTGACAGCTTTTCACTATTAGTTCAATCATTGTTTTATTAAATTAATAGTAATTAAGTACTTCCCATCTTCCTGATGACTGTTAGACCCAGATCTCTATGACAGGTCATTAGTTGTAGAGAATAATGGTCAGGCACTAATATTAAGCAATGTAATTTCTTATTCATACACTGCAGAGGTTAGAATTAATAATAATGCTAAATTGAATCTCATGAATAATTCATACAGAAAAATCCAAAACAATTTCCTATGGTTACCAAAAGAGATGTATTTTTAAGAAACAAGGGCCAAATTACCCTTTGTTTCACCTGGGTGTAATAATCAGGAATAGAACTATTTCCCAGTAGGAAGAGGCAGAGGCTTGGGAAAAAGTGAATGCTGAAAGAAATTTGAAATTTGAAAGTAAGCAGCAAAGTTGTTGCATGCTTGCCACGAGCTATAGCAGAAAATAAATAAATAACAGAGACCAGTGTGATTTTGGCGACATTAAATCAAAGAATCAGGGGAGATTAGTATGCTGCTATTAAATACTCATGAGAACACACCTGAGATACCTGCTGGAGGCCTGCACTCCTGGGGAAAAAAAAAACAGAAATGCCAAGAAAAATGAGAGTCGAAGGGATTATTAGGCACTGGAGGAAAACCAGTTATTTGGAGATCATGTAATTATGGAATAATTCAGAAGACAGGAACATTTTTAAAGAGAAAGATGTGATTTGCTTGAGTAAAATTATTTCTCGGTGGATGTGCTTATGGTTGCAGGCAGTCATAGCCTCCTGAGTTTGTCGATACTGTCTACAGTTGTGTACACGTGGGCTGTACATTGCCTCAGCTGCCTCTTTGTGAAGATGAGCCCTTACAGAAAAGCGAAAGAAATAGCAACATAGGACTGTGAGGGTGGTGAGGCACTGGAACAGGTTGCCCAGAGAAGTTCTAGATGCCCCGCCCTTGGAGGGGTTCAAGGCCAGGCTGGATGGGGCTTGGAGCAGCCTGGTCTGGTGGGACGTGTCCCTGCCCAGGGCAGGGGGTTGGAACTGGATGATCTTTAGGATCCCTTCCAACCTGAACCACTATTCTATGATTCTATAGGACCATGTCTATACAAAGAGGTGGGATTCTGTTCCAAAATCTTATTGATGACTTCCTCTTCTGCATTTTCCCTCTGTGTAAAAGGGACATAGTCATAGTTGTTTTCCTACAGCATGAGCTAAATACATCAACTGGACGTGTGAACCAAGTGAAGATCAACCTGTTGCTTAGGTACGATTTGACTGCATCGCTGGCAGCTGACCATTCCTTGGCTCATGGCGGCACAAAGGCTGCCAACTCACATATTCTTCCCCTGCAAAAGAAGCTGATCAAACAAGAACTATCGAAAACTCAGCCTCGTTGGGTCACAGGATGCTCAACCCAGCCCTGTTCTGCAGCAGAGCTGTGGGATTCTTGGGAAATCATCATCATCTCCTGCCTGTGAACTCTCTCTTCCCATCTTATTAAGATCTTCTGGCTCTGAGCTGTGTAAAAGTGTTAGTTCAAGGCTCATAAGTGCAAAATACTGATGAACGGCTGAGTTAGGTGGAAACATGAATAAAATAGCTATATATAATATCTGAGGGCCATCGGAAGAAAGAATATTTAGGAGGGGAGAAAAAACAGACAACTCGGAAACGGAAAACTTAAACAACACGAGTGAATCATTTGATTCAAAGTTCTTGGCCTAATCAAAAATTGATACATTTTGAATTAGGGGAAAAAAACTTTTGAAAACATACTGTCAGGGACTCCTTGTATTTTCAGTGGCACTAAGAACTGAAATCTCACTCTGACTTCTAGAAGAGCTCAGAAGTCAGACAGCTGCAGTCTTGGACTGGTGTCTAAATGAAGCACTCGATACTAAGCAAATGACCTGAGCATTCCCTTGACAGTTATGGGCAAGTAAAACAATGCATGCTGTTCAGTACTTCAGAGACAGGCAATACCAGTCTACACTCTTTTTTCTCCAGTGAAACCAATTATCACACTTCCCCGTTCAGAAACAAATTGGCAGACCTGGATGGGTTGCAAAAGCATTTTCTAAACATGGCTGTCACCATGCCTTCACTATTCATTTGTGTATTAAGCTCCTAATTTTGAGTGCTAGCAAGAGGTTTCTCAAAGTTCACATAGTGTAATTGTTACCTAAGGCTGGGAGATTCTGCTCTGCTTTCTAGGTTATTTAGCTGCAGATAATTTATGAGATTGCTGAGGAGGTTGAAAAATTGTTTCACCTCTCAGTTGTTCATGCTTGCACTGGTTTTACAACAGACGGGAGAGAATGTTGCAGTTGTGAATGCTTGATTCATGCTGGCTGGCTGCCTCCCATCGCTCGATGAAGACAAAAGCCAGAAGGCTGGAGAGGATCTTTAGTGGTTTTAGGGTGTTGGAGCTGGTTTGACAGATATATATCTCAATAGTTTCAAAGCGTAAAAGTAATTCTTTAAATCAGTACTTTGTCTGCTTTTCTTACTTATATGAGGTAGCATTAGTGAAGCTGCACAAGGTATCACGGATCTACATAAACTTACAGTAAGTCAGCTAACCAGGAACAGCATTCTTGAAGTTAACTGTGTAAGACAAACCAACACTGGTTACTGGATTTGCAAGTTATTTCTTATCTCCTTTTGGATATTTTTCTTAGTTCCTACCATTTTAATGATCGAGAAATGCCAAGCAGATGGCCCATGAATAACACTGCACAGAAGTACTTATTTTGTCATAAGAGAGTTTTTTGGGGTAAGAACAACATAGTCAGATGGATCTGTGTTTTAGTCCCTTCTCTGGTGAATGATCTCTGACACTGGTCAACTCAGGGTCAGACATGCTTTGGTCTACTTTTTTGTGTCTGTGTCTCAGATACATCCTCGCTGTCCTAACCACCTGCCTAATAAAAGGGTTTCATGCTGTAGCTGCATCTATCTAATGACTAACCCTGCTAAAGGGGAAGATCTGCCCTCAGCCCCCCCTCACCACCAGCCACACAGCTGTACCATTCCTGTGCCATTCATTTCTGGTTTATCTGATTGCTCATTTAGAGTGGATACAACAATTACTGTTGGGGTTTGGGGGTTTGGGAGGGGTTCTTTTATTTCTGTAAGGGTTAATTTTCTAAGCTTTAACTTCTAGAGGTGAGGCATGGAGGGAAGGGAGGGATCAGGAGACACACACACGACACAAGGGAGCATTTAGCCAGAGGCAGGAGATAAGGGAATTAGAAGATGTGATTTGCACTATTGATGTAACTTCCTTACTTATGACATGAAAAGTCTGAAGTACCTGATTTAGGATCTCAGCCAGCAAAATTCCCTTTCTTTTTGTGGTGAGACACAAGCATCTTCAGAAGAGGTGATCCAGATCTGAGATGGGCAAGATCATCTTTTTCTCACTGACTCCAAGACACCCTAACTGTTTAGCAAGGACAGTGAACTCCTGAGAAACTAAAACAAAGTAAGTTGAACTGAGCACTTCATTTGAAAGCCTGAAGTTAAGTGACATCTGGACCCTTGCCACCCATGGAAGCCACAAGGAGAGTGGAAGCTGCTAAGAAAAGGGCATTATTGTCTGCCTCCAGGATTTTTTTTAAAAGCAGTTGATTTATGAGTATACAGCACAACCTATTTTTGGAGTGAGACTTGTATCTGTATCCTAAGCGATTATACACTGAACTGCTGATAAGATGAAAATTCCACTTCATCTTTTGGGGTGGGGGGGAAGCTTAATTGCCTCTAAGGAGCCTTTCAGGTAAGCTAGACAAGGGAACGCAATGGGAAGGTGCTAGGTTTAGATATAATTAGGGTTTCTAATCGCTTGGTGGCATCAGACCCTAGGGAATGTTGTGCCAATGCACATATTTAGGGGACTTCAGACATCTCTAGAGCAAGGACAAAATTGAACAGAGCTCATGTAAATGCCAATAAAAACAGAATATTGAGTTCCAGAGATTACAGAAGTATTTGTGTGCTTAAATCCCTTTTCAGAATGAATGTTTAGCCTTTCTGTGCCAGAGTTCTCTATCTGAAAAATGGACCTAAACAGTATCTTCCCAGACTGAAGGAGAGCTGAATACCATAATGACAGTAAAATCCAGATCATTCTGTAATAAGGAGGGGGAAAAGAACGAATGGAAAGTTTTTATATCTATCTATTTATCTGTCTAATAGCTATATTTCCATAAGGGGCCAGAATCTGCAGTTTCCTTTATGATATCTGAGAATCCCCTGTGCGTTGAGATCTTGCAAAAGCTGCCTCCTTAATGTCTCCATATCCTATTTCCCCATTTGTAAAATAGAGGTTGTAAAACTTATTTAGTCTGAGTGAGCTGATCAGACAGAAAGCACTTCAGGGCAGGGCCCATCTTTTACCATAGAAGAGTATCATATAGGAAAGGTAATAAAGAAGTATCTATCCAAACTGTTTTTAATAGAAAATTGTGTTTTCAACAGAGGATATGGGCATACAAATCAATTACTATGTATTGTAGAAAAGATAATGTAAAACTTGCCCAGCATCCCCTTGAGGCTCAGTTCCATGGTTACTTGATGTGAGATAGGTTAAGTTACGTATTGTCGTTTCTGCTACTCGGTTTCTCTCTTGCATTTAATGAGGATATAAAAAGCCTGGTTTTGGTACCGTTGCAAGGCTTCATTCATGCTTGCGAAACACCTTGAGTTCCTCCAACAGTGGCTGAAAAACTTGATTATTCTGACATGCAAACAATAAAAAGTTGGGGAGTGGGAATCTCCATCTCTCCCTTTAAACACATTTGACTTACAAGCTTTATAACTTTCAAACAAGATTAGCATTATCAATAAATCACCGGGTTCACAGATGAGAAACACGACAGAATGCCTTGTTGCTGAGGCATATATAACAACAATAGGTGCCTTAGCAACGGTTCTAACTGTGTTGCAACAGATTGTGCCCTAAAGCAGAAAATATCCTGCACACAAGAGGTTATTCAGGTATAGAAAGAAAAATTAAAAAGTTTAGTTATCATTGTTAACATTTGGAGGATAGAGAGATAAAGAGAGCAGGAGCAGGAAGGGTGGGACTGAGGGAAGGGGAAAAGAGGTGGGGAGAAATGGCAAAGCTCTCATGTTTTAAGACAGCTCAACCAGCTGTCAGGTAGCCAGGCAGAACAAAACAGAGAACGTTTTGGGAGAAAAGAAGCTCTCTCTGCAACCACAAGGGTATCCGTGGGTTCAGTGCTCTCACGCGCCACAGAGTCCTGACGACACGTATCTTGTCCTGTGAGTCCCGTGCTCAGTTTTCTGACAGCTCGCTCTCCTTTTCTCACACACCGTCGCTCTATCCCAGGGCATACCCAGTTCTCTGGCTTTCTCCATCTGAAATCAATGAGAACCTCATCATCTGTGTGCCAGACACACTCTGAAAGGCTGATTTGCCACCAGTTTTACAGGTGCAGCTCCAGAGGGCGATACAAGAGGAAAAAAGGAGAGAGAAAAGAGGAAGAAAATTAAAATCTCAGAAACACTCACCAATTTAGTCATATATAATGCTGGCATCCTAATATAAGATTACAGAAGGTAGACAGACTCTTTAGAAACAGTTAAATAAGGGGCATTGCCATTTTTTAACAGCAAAAAAATTATGGCATTTCAGCTCAAATTAGGAGCTGATACCAGTGAATGGCCAGGATTGGAGTCAGTGGCCAGGGCTGCAGGAAGCTCAGAAGACTGAAGGTGGGCAATGCAATGAGGACTGTGGGATGTCTCAGTCATCCCTTCTGCTTCAGCTGCCCAATTGCTTTTCATTTAAAGGTAATTGTGATGCAGTAGGATTATAATTCATACCTGTATGTTCAAAGCAGCTCTTCCTTCCCAGTCCCATATTTCTGTGCTGGATCACAAGTAACTTCTGCACTGAGGACCATTGTCTCTCTATGATTTAATGAAACTCAGAAAACCTCCTTTTATACCCTAGTTAAAGCAGAACTGACAGCAGTTGCAGAAGGGTATTGAAATACATTGTTACTGTGTTATAACACATTGATTTATTTTCTTGTTCCCGCGAGAGGAAATAGAGCCATCTCTAAGTAGTTACAAGACATAGCATCTCCAAGACTTTCCTTTACCTCAGATTTCTTGTGTGACCTACAGGCACCTCTTGAGGCCTAGCGATCAAACCAGGAAGAGGGATCTGCTTTGTATTGCCTAAATGTTGTGGTTCTCCTCTGCTTGAATTCCTGAACCACACATATCAGTCTCTATAAATCTGGACTCCATTCCCGGGTTTCCCCTTGTTCTGGGGAAAGTTGCTTCATGTAAATTGTTCCGGTTTCCTTCCTCTGTGATTTCAATTAATATAATGGTCAAGCCAAGCATCAATTGTACAGACAATATTTTCCAGTGTTTTAGCACCAAAATGGGCCAGGAGAAGATTGCTGCTATTTCATTCTAAGCCTGGAAAGAGGGAAGGTGATTCAAGCTATCTCATCTTCCAAAAGGTTTCTAGAGTGGTGCAATATCACAGGCAGTGCGTATGCCCTTCCTGTGTTTGCAGTTGCCTGTAATGAGCCAAACCCCAGCTTGCTGCTCTAGCCAGATGGCATCACTGCTCAGGGATGAATTTCCATCATGAGGGGTGATAGTACAGATCTGAGTATCGCTGGCATAATAATAATAGCCTCCACCAGGCTGCTGTATTACTTCTTCAAGTAGCGTCAATAGAAAAAGAGCAAAACTAGCACAGATAACTCCTCTGGGACACTGGGCCCTCGAGGCAAACAAGAACTTAACCTCACCTCTGCTTTGCCATCCTATATTGCCTGCTCTCCATGGCTCTGTGCTGTTCCAAGCCTTTCTCTCATCATGTGTCACGGCAGGAAGAGCAGCTGGAGATGATGGAGATGGCTGACTATGCTAGGAGAGAGAATCAATGAGGTTGTAGCTTAGTTTTGGACTGCAGATTTTCTTGACTAATGGTCAGAATGGAAAGGGAATCCCAAAATGCTGTTGGCACAAATGGCACCTGCTCCTCAAGCCGTATCAACCCTCAAAACCTGAAATCCTGCACAGCTTATGTGGTGAATCAATCTCACATTTTATAAAGCTGGAGCGCATTGTGGGCAGCTTCCCTTAGGACTGCTATTACAAGTATTTTAATTTGGAAACAGGTTTTAGATAAAACACTTTGAACTTGGAAAAAAAAACCCTTCATCCCCTCCAGCTAGCTGGAGTAGGGTCCACAGCTAATGCCTTTGCCTCGCTCTGCTCCCCTGACTCACCTTCGGTGAGTTAAAGACCTACTGCAGGACCCAGTGAAGACAACAGATCTGCTGCAAACATTCATGGCTTTTAGATCGGATTGAAGACCCTGAATAACTGTTTGAAAGTCATTGGTAATGTGTTGCATGGCCACCTTTTAAATGAGAAGAGTCTGTAGCTTGATCACATGTGAAAAGTAACGGGGACACTGCTGAAGTTTTAGGTCGGTATTTGTATGCAGCGATGCAGTAGGTACTTTTTCTGTACTGTGAAATGGGTACAAGAGAAATACCCATTTTTTTCTTCACCGAAAGAGTGACTTTAGGCACATTTGAAGAATATTTCATTTGACTATGGCGGAATTTCCTGAAGAGTAAGGCTTTTATGGGTTAAAATTTCAAGGATCGAAAGTTCCAACCTTAAGTTACTATGTATATTTCCTGAGCAATAACATGTAAAAGTTTGTTCCCAAGCGTTTGAAACAGTTTTAAATCTAGGGACTGTGGAAAAAAAAAAAAAAA
>VXBO01003258.1:21951-99935 GCA_013400135.1 Rhinoptilus africanus
AGCAATGACATCCGCTCTTTTTTTTTTTTCCCCCTGATGCTAGCATACACAAAGCTGATGGAATAATCTTACACTAAACTCTCCAGAAAAAGCAACACCAATTTCAGTTTACATCAACAGAGATTTATTTTTCTCTTCAAGAGGGAAACAGTGTTTACCTACGAAGTTCTGCAAAATAAATTACTGAACAGTGATCCAGGTTATCCATTTGCATAATCTGGCAGTACTCTATTAGCAGTATGAAGTTGTGCCAATCTATAGTAATTAGTGAATGAGACAGTATGGCATTGCATTAAGAAATGTTACACGGTTCTTGTTAAGGTGCCGTGAAAACATGTCCCACAGAATAGGTATTTACCATTTGATATTTTCACTAGCTACTAGTGCTCTGAATTTCAAACTAGACCTGAAAAGAGTAACTTGGGTTCTTGTTTGTTATGCATTCGTTTTCACTTCCCTGAGTTTAGACTTAAATATTAATGAAGGAGAGAAAGATTAAAAAAATAAAAGCAAATCCCATAAAACCCCTCCAGCCATGCTGTGGGAATCCATCATTTTCTAGCTAGTGGCAATACAAATAATGTAATGTCTTTTTCCTCCTCATTTTTAAGGGTAGTTAGAGATACCTGAACTACCTGGAAAGTTAGTAAATAAAAACAGTGGAATATTCAGCTGCTTGTGTATTCTTGGCACACAGATGGAGCACATTTCTTCCTGATTAGAACAGCCAGAGTAGTCTGTCGTCTCTGCCAAGCGCCAGCTCCAATGCTCAGCACTGAAAACATTCCCTTTTGATGCCTCTTTGGCCATAACTCAATCTTTCTAGTAGCAACAAGAGTTGAGTAAAGGAATGTTTTTCAGTTTGCTGCTGAAATAACAAGCCTGAGGAGAAGTATTAGGCTGTGCTGAAGTGAAAAAGAAATTTTGTTGGATTTTAAATGATTAATTGAGCCAAGTCTATTTTGGTTAGTTGGTTTTGTTTATCTCTTTTGTTTTAGACTTAATTTTCTTATGTAGGTGAATGTTTTCAATGAAATATTGCTTCAATTTTATTTTGAAAATACTGAAAAAACTTTCTGCTTTTCCAAAATGAAACATGTCATTAAAAAGTCCAGTGAATGTTCTTCTTGTATTCAGAATTTATCTCAGTTTGAGAGGCTGGAGGGTGTCCTTATTTATCCTTGTGTTTTATTTTGTCAAAAAATACACACTCAACTGAAACTGAATTTGAAAACCTGATTTAGTTTTTGTGAACCAAGTCATGATTTTTATTGAATATGCTCATTCACAATCTGGGCAGATGAATGTAGGGCTCAGGGCTGCAATTCAGCAAGTTTTAAAAGCAGCCATCAGAAAGTGTCAGTTATAAATTAATATTGGTAACATGCTGATTTGGATGAGCTAATAATAGAGGCTGCTGAATGAATCCCAGCATATGGTTTACAGGAAACACAAAGAGAGAAGTACTTCCAAGGAAGGCTTATCTTGCCTTAAATGTCTTTGAATACTGTTTTGATTATCATTCGACATATTTTCACTGCCTGTGCTCAGGACAAATGAAGGGACTGAAAAACCGATCACAGGCTGGCAAAAAAATTTTCCATTGATTTCGTGTTACAAACCCCAGCTAAACCAGGTTATGGACAGACCTAATTCTGCTGAGTTTCTGAGTATGGGAAGAAAGTAAAGGCAAAAGTGGTCCAAATGCTCTGGGTTAGCCTGTGAGTCTCTCAATTAGTGTTGTTCTGGTGTTAATTCATCTTGCTTCTAGGATTAGATCAAGCTGCAATAGGGCTCAGCTCTTTCAGACTGCATTGTATGAGCCAAGTATTGCAGCTGATTTATGGCCAATAACAGTGTTATTTCTTATCTGAAGTGGTATCCATTTCACTTCTGCTGAGCCATCTAAAGCTAAACACTGAACCGGGTCTCTGTTGTGCAGACACCAGAAGACGCCTCATGGAAATGGTGATTCATCCCATTGTAAAGTGTTTGTTCCCAAGTGGTGGAAAGAATTGCTCTGGAAATGTTTATCTCTCTTCACTGACTGTGGAGGTTGCTTAGAGAGCTTGTACAGATTAACTTTTAGATATGCAGCATTGAGTAAAATGACCTCCACCTTGTTGTCTACCCTGTGCTATCTGAATTTGAGATGCCCTGACACAACAACAACAAAAAAAAGAACAACTCAATAAGGAAAGGAAAAAAATATGTCTAAGGACTCAGAAATTCATGAATTTGCTTCATATATCTTTCTAGAAATGCTGAGGTTTTCTATTGTTTATAAAGAGCAAGTAGACTCATGTTTGATTTTCTTGAGATTTCTGTCCTATTTCCTATGTTATGTCATTTAAAAATAAACGCAACTTATAAAAAAACCTACTGACAGTACCGTGGTTTAGTGTAAACACAATCCATGATAAAAAATGTCGAAGAATGTGAAAAGGCTTTACTGGATTACAGAAAATGTCTTTAACACTGCCAATTTTTCAAGAAAAGTTTCCTTTTTTAAAAAAGTTGATTTCTGATGCAGAAAAACATTCACCAGCCAGGTCTATTCATAAATAAACTTAATGAATAACTGATTTCTGAGTTTAGTGTTCAAATTTTCAAAAACATGCTTTGAGAAAAACCTCAGTTGACAAAAATTAAGATTTTCCTATGGAACTTTTAACTGTACATAACCTTTGGCTATTTTCTATAATAAATTAACTTTAAATGAGAAAACCCACAGTATTCAGTTTTTCATGTTTGTTTTTTTAACATTGTAGGACTTTTTGAAATATCTTTCCCATGCTGAAATCATACGCTAGGTTCAGTCTAAACTGAATAATTGATTGAGGTTGCAAAGATGCATTTTTCACTAAATAAAATACTTTCAAGAAGAAGCTCACTTGGTTTCACCCACACCTAATAATTTCAAAACCACTATAAAAGACATCATGATCCCAAAAACATCTGCCTGCTTACTTAGTTATGTTAACATCACCTTTCATGTCAGAGCCGTCTTCTGGCTTCCTAAGGTCGTAAGTCAAGGGTCAGATTCCTTGGTTAGACTGGCACAGGATAAGCTGACCTCATCCATAATGTCATTCAAATGTGGACTTCAGATGTGTGATGTAAACCTTGTCTAAGATCCCTCTATACTTAATGGAAATAAACAAGAAGTTCCTGAGATAATTTATTCCTTCCTAAGGCAGGTGTGTGAGACAGAGAAATCTTCTGGAGATGCCTCTTTTTTCCAGTAATATGAAGGAGGGTGATCACAGCTAGCTTAACTTAAGCACCATCTTCAAGCAGCTCAGTTGAAGTGATATCAATCCCACTTTTAGCATGGCACACATAATGGAAATAAAAAGCTGCCTTAGAATAACATTTTGTTTAGATTTTTTTTCTAATGAGCTCTTATTTGTTAGGCTTTTTTGTATGTTTTGCCTCTTCTTTGTTTCTTTTTGTCATTACACTTTAATGATTTTATGTAGTATATTCGTACATATTGAATAGTAGACCTTTATTAGGTAATTGAATTTTATTATAGGTTTATTTAATTTTTTTTCACATAACGAGAAACAGAAAGAGAAAAGAAAAGATCAGTACAGTAGAGAAGATCTATGCAAGGCTGAAGGGAAAATAATTAGTTGCTATACTTGGTTTAATCTATACGGGGATAAAATGGATAAACCCTGCATGTAAGAGGGCACCAGCAAGATTAAACACTTAGCTGTGGTGATTCTGACTTACATTACCAGGGTTAAATTCAGGGTGAGAAATTTTCCACCACAACACACTGGTAGGGGAAATTTTCTCCTTTTTTGGAAATAAAGGCCAAAGATCAGGCATTAACTTCAAGACAATCCTGTCCCTCTGTACTGTAGTTGCCTATAGCATACCCTTTGCCAGTTTGGAAAAGAACAGAAGCTATTGGCTCCCTGTGTCACACTATACGGCACTGTAAATTTTAATCAACTGGGTTTTATTTTCAAGGCAGAATGTGCGAACACATCCAGAATGGCACCTATTCGGTCATTTTTCCAGTAACAAGTTAGCACCTTTTGCTGTAGTATCTCCATTTACAAAAATCACAGAATATTATTGTCACTGAAGGGGGCTGGTGGAGGGAGCATTTGATTTTAAAAGGCTTTGTGCTATCTTAACAGTTTGCTCGTTATTTCAGACAATAGACAGGGGTGGGAAAGTATCACCAGTGAATGGAAATACAAGCAACAAGAAGCATGAGCTGATGTCCTTTCCCAAGTCCATCAGTCCCATTGGGCTGAATCTATATACATGAGCATTTATTCCTGTTTATCTTTACCTGTATTTATGTTTACCTTCCTTGTTTTATCCATTTTTTCAGTCTTCTCAAAGAATCCCCTCTTGTAGTTCCTGTGTCTCAGCTACTTCTTCGCATTTCTAAAATGCTTGGTGATAATTCATTTAAATGTTCTGCTCACATAGACAATACTATGACTTTTACTTTAAAATAGATGCATGTACTAGGTGTGTGTATATATATATTTACACACTAGGTAGCTTAGTTCCTATGAGGAAATATAAATGGGTAGTAACTTCCTTAATCTCTTTTGTCTCAAGGAATGATACACAATGATGGATAGAAAGAGGCAATAGACTGTGATTCAGTAGAGTATTATTGCTTATTTCCTCCAGCTCTTAAAATCACTGACCCTCTGCAATTGATGTTCTTCCAGTGAAGAGATGTCTCTATGGACTCCATGTGTTTCACCGCTCGTACAGGCTGAATTCAACCATACCGCTCCAAATGGCACAGTTTGTGGGGAAACGCTGGGAGAATGTGCCCCCAAAACACTACATAAGATTGTAATTCCATCTTTAACAGGAAATAAGTGCTTTTCCAACTCACTGCTGCACCCATGAAGACCATAATTTTGCAGATATGTTTAGTTTCTGAGCCTGAGAGCATTTGAAGCTCATATGCAGTCCTCTTTGGGTAAGTGTAGGCCTCCTGCATATAGGAAGTCATAGAGTGACAGTCATAGAGTCACAGAATCATAGAATTATTTTGGATGGAAGAGACTTCTAAGATCATCAAGGCTAACCATTAACCTAGCATTGCCAAGTCCACCACTGAACCATGTCCCTCAGCACCACATCTGCCTGTCTTTTAAATACCTCCAGGGATGGTAGTTAAAAGTGGCTCCACCACTTTCCCTGGGGAGCCTGTCCCAATGCTTGATACCCCTTCTGGTGAAGAAATTTTTCCTAACATCCAGTCTAAACCTCCCCTGGTGCAACTGGAGGCTGATTACTTTTGTCCCATCATGTGTTACTTGGGAGAAGAGACAGACCCCCACCTCACTACAACCACTTTTCAGGTAATTGTAGGGGGCGATAAGGTCTGCCCTCAGCCTCCTTTTCTCCAGGCTGAACAACCCCAGTTCCCTCAGCCCCTCCTTGTAAGGCTTGTGCTCCAGAACCCTCACCAGCTTAATTGCCTTTCTCTGAACAAAGTCACCCACACTGTGACAAGAAAGTACCTTTCCTGGCTCTTCAGGACACTATCCCCCTGTCAAGTGGCAGAAGAGACAATGTGCTTTATTGTGCAATCTCATGTGCTGGACTTATTGGATGGCACTCTACTGGCTTCAAGCAGACATTTAGGAAGATGAGATTAAGGTCCAGTGTTGAGTTTGAGCACCATCCAATGGCCACGTCCTCTCACAAAGTGACAGGAAGAAAGAAGGAACAGGGAAGTGGGTAGGAAGAAAGAGAGAGTAGAAAAGTGGGTAAAGCTGGGAGAGAGCTGCCAGAGCAGTAAAACCTCCTGCTTTCAGGTCACTATGACTTACTGTTTCCCACCCTGTAGCCAAAGGGATTCAGGGAAAGGATCATACCTCTCTCCGTCACAGTCCCTTCCTTGGGTTGCTCCCAGCAACGTATAATTATATGCCACCCCTTACTCAGGACTCAGCCTAAGGGCGTAATGTAGCCCACAGACACCAACGATGGAAAAGACCTATTAGGTCCATTTAGCTAATTCCCCAGGCATTGCAGAGGTCTTCCCTTCCTGCTACGTCCAGCTTTGCTAGCCTTGGGCATGAAGCTGTCATATAGATGATGGGTTTGCCACTTCACAGGTTCACGTGTGGCTGAGACTTCTGACAATGGGCTTCAGCAGTTTTTCAGATGTATAATAGATGATGTTTATGTGCCGGCAATGTCCCCATGACCCTTAATGTGTCAGCCTGGGTAACAGCACAGTCTTTAATGTTGGGTTCAGTCAACACTACAGCATCTGTAGCAGGTGAGAATCCAAATAGGATCTGTGAGCAGCAGAGTTGATCTGGTACAACCCAGTCCACGTACAGGACTGGTACAGAGGCAGTTTTACTGGGTAAAAAGGGAAAAAATGGCCATGGTCTGTGGTAGGCATGTGGGTATGCAACATCACAGTAGATGAAGGAAGAGTTTAGCCTTTGAAATGTTACTCCAAGGGCATCTTCCCCACGTGATGGCACAAAGAGCAGAGAAGCTGAAATTTGTGCTGACTCAGGCCTTCAAAGTCCACACGCCACTTTGTCACAGGAGGCTCTTTGCCCTCAAAACAGTGTGGTAGCAGACTTGGGTCTGTTACCATGGGTTTTTTGCTTGCTTTTCTGAAGTTACAACAGTATCTATTAGTTCAAGGTCCTTGCATGTTTCCATAATGCTTCCCTCATTTTTCCAGATTTAATATTCTACTCCTCTGTCCAGAAATTGGGGGAAGTAGGAAGTCAAGTTTCTATTCATCTCCCATACCTCTTGTTTCTTTGTCTCTTGTTCCTTTGCTGGAGGCACAGCATAAGCAAACAAATCACTTCTCTTACCTGACTGGATTCAAAGTGCAAGTAACCCCTTCAGGACCATCAGAACATTTTATTCCCCTGCATGGTAGTTGAATTCACACTCTATTGCTTGTAAAGTAAAAAGTTAAAAGAAAGGCAAAGAATCAGTGTATCTCTGTGTATGTGTGTTAAAGAAAAAAACCCTAAATTAAACAGGGAAAAAAATAAACCAAAAAAAACCGAGGGAGAGATATGTGCAGAAGCAACGGCAAAAAAATTACCTGTTTTATTAAGGATTTAAAGAGTGGAAACAAGATACCTCAAAAAGCTCAGAAAAGTAGCTTTTTTAAAAAATCATTCTCCCCTTTAGGATTTAAGACTCTAGATTTTTGCTGTAAGAAACTTAAGTCACACTGCTGAACTCTTTTCAGGATTCAGCCACTCCAGTGTTACAGTGTTAAGACTTATATCTAAGTTTAATGGGATTAATTAAGCATTATCCAAATGGAGTCTGGAGGTGGAACCTAGACTTTTAGCGTAATGAGAAGCAAAATTGTTAGATGGGTAAATCTTGGTGAGGGAATCCCGTTCCTCAGATTCGCACCACTCTTTAAGGTGCCTGAGTCCCTCCCTGCATGGACCTAAGAATGAACCAGGTCCTACCTCACTTCCACAGCATTAAGATGGAAATAGTACCTTCCCTTACCGTGGAGGGTTAAGGAGGGGATAAATAAGTTAATTTCCATGCCTGCATAAGCATGAGCACCAGGGCTAAATAAGTATCTTTAAAAGTCCCTATCAGAAAGTTGGTGAACTTTGCAGTTCCCCATTCTGGGTTACTTCTGCTGTCTGAGTTGTGCCTGTCCTCACACCCTGCACTCTGGTTTGTACAGGCTCCAAACCCCACAAGGCCAGCACTTCAGTAGTGGTTAAAGGCAATGTGTCTTAGAAGCCACAAAGTCTCTTCCATGGAAATAAAATCTTCCTTTCTCCGAACCTCACTTCTCAGTGAGGCAGAAGCTACAGACCTCATGTTGGTTTCACAGGTGAAGCATGGATTCTCTTAAATGCCTTTTGCATCCCACAGGTCTTGCCTCTCCCTACCTCAGAAACTTTCCATCACAAAGCCATGGTCTTTCTGTGCTCTGTAGGCCAGGGAATAAAGTATAACTGGGTGGTCTCATTTGTGGTCCACCAGGAACTGTGCCTGACTCAGTGTTATGGTGTAGGGGAAAGCACATAGTGTGAATAAGCAGCTAGGGTAAAGATGGCCAGCTGGTGCCCATACTTGAAGGAGGCCCAGAGGAGGCATATTTGGCAGAATTACTGTATATCCTAATTTGCCTGAGGTGATTATAAAATATATACATTATTACAGGTCTCTAAAAAAACATTTAGAGCACTACATTATCTTAGGCTTTGGTCTGGGACACAGAACTTCCTTTATTTCACTTCTGACCCTGCCAACTTACTGTTCCCAGTATTGGAAGCCTGTGTTTTGAGCCATGTAACCCAGTGATGAGCACTGGGAGAGGGGTTATCCTCCATCGTATGATCTGGTGATGGACACTCGTCCTCAGCCCTAGCACTTTGCACCTTATCCACAATATGACCAGGCACATTGAATGCTTTCCTATTCTTATTACATAACCCAATGAAGTATCAACCATATAAGGAATTCTAGGATGTCTCCTTGTCATGCAAGAATGTGGGAATATAGGGCTGGGTCATTAAGTCAACTAAACTTTATCTGAGGCATCATCCCATCTTTTTTCCACATCATTGTGTGCAATCAGTTATCACTCTTTAGTTTCATCAACAATTTTCTCAAACTTTTTGAAAACACTGGGATGCTTTTGCCACTCCACTATGTAGTGTTTTCCTTTGATGTCCCAGTGTATTGGTAGAAAAAAGCCCTTTGTTCCAGGAGGCTAAATGAGTCTTTTCCACTCTGTTTTACGCTAAAGACTCTTCATTCTCCCATCTTTGTGATCTACCCTCTCTTGATTAATTAACATTTAAATAATCTTTGTTGGATGCTGAGCAACCAAATTTTACAAATATTTATGATTGGATGTCATCTGCGTTTACAAAATCACCAATATTTCTCAATCTCTAGTGGAAACTTTTCTCCTGTATTACCCGACTATTACATCTGGCCTTTGTTCAAATTTGCATTATGTTGCTGGATCCTGGGTATCCTGTAAATAAATTTAATTCACAGGTTCTTTTCCTCCTTCCTGTCATTATTTTTCCCCAAAAGTATGATCTTACATTTTGTCCTTATGGATGGAAACACAACAGGCTACTTTGTGGAATGTGGTACAGTGAAGAGATTTTTGTGCTAGTGCCAAACTGGAAGCATGAAAATCCCTTTAATTAGGTGCCAAAGTTTGCCAAGGCAGCTACATAGCTTTTAAAAGCTGTTGTCTTAGCCCAGAGTAAACTCCCCAGACAGTTCTGTGTCACTTTGAGATTCCCTGCCTTGTGCTATGGCTGTATGTGGTCTCCTATGTGGAAGTCTCTGGGGGAAGGAAATCAGAAAATATGGTTTTCTTCTCTATGAAAAAAGCATAAAGATTGAGAATGAGAATTACACCTCATTTTAGCAACATTTTTTTTGTTGTTTGTCTGTACAGTTGTACCTGGATCTGAAATCTAAGCCAGGATTAATGGGATTATAGGGGAGACATGCTCCATCAGATGAACTAAGTGCTGATTCTTAAAAGTGCATGCCATTTTACCCAGATGTGGCCATTTAAGAATCAGACATTTCATATAACTGTTTGGATTTCCTCTGGGGGAAACAAGTAGGGAGAGATCCACTCAACACATTTTTCTAGGATAGAGGGACTAAACACCCTTTTGAATTGTCCCATTTCTTTAGGGATTAGAGTTTAGATGATTAGTTTAAGCTAAACTAGCTGCTTTAGGACTTATTTTAGAGCCAGCAAGCAAGCTCAAGTCTTAGTTCAACGTCGTGCTTAGTCATTAGCATGTTCCCTGATATGTTTTGCGCCTGTCCCCACTGGAATTCTCTAGATCTTTGTGTCAAACCTCATGGATTGTTTCTAATATGGACAAAACCAGATCAGTCTGGCTCCTTTCACTCTACACAGCACTCCAACACTATTCCAGCAAGTTTTACAGGTTCACACTCCTTGACATGCCCTTATGCTAGAACACAGAGCACGGAGCACAATTTCAGTTTCATGTTGTGAATGCACCCCTTGCGGGGCTGCAACAGAACTCTCTGTCAGAACTTAGGAACATTTTATGTTAGACACACACATACACACTCACACACTACTAAACATGACTTCCAAACACAGGGCACCACAGCAAGCCAGGAAGAATTCGAAACCCAGGTAACATGCACAGTGAATATAGCTTGTGTATAACACTTGTCTGAGAGGCCATAGATTTGTCCCTATCCCTGTTTTATTTAGCAATAAGAATTACAGAATAATTTAAGATGGAAGCAAAGGTTGGGAGTCTGGTTTAACCCCCTGTTTAAATTAAGCAGGTTAACTTTCAAATTAGGTATATAGATGTAGCCCGGCTTTTTGAGGACTAAATTAAGTGAGAGGTATGTTTCTCCTAAATATTAGCAGGAGCTGGGCAGACCCATACTGACCACATTCATTCTGGTGTTTAGAATGCGTATCCAGTTGCTCAATGAGAGAGAAAAACAGAATTAGGTCTCCTGACTCTGCCTTCAGGACATAGAATCATAGAATCACAGAATCATAGGGTTGGAAGGGTCCTCTGGAGATCATCTAGTCCAACCCCCTGCCAGAGCAGGGTCACCCAGAGCAGGGGGCACAGGAACGCATCCAGGCGGGTTTTGAATGTCTCCAGAGACGGAGACTCCACCACCTCCACCTCCACCACCAGGGCTCTGCCACCCTCACGGGAAAGAATTTCCTTCTCAGGTTTAAGTGAAACTTCCTGTGCTTAATTTTATGCCCGTTCCCTCTTGTCCTGTCCCTGGGCACCACTGAAAAGAGCCTGGCCCCATCCTCCTGACACCCACCCTTTAAATATTTGTAAGCATTTATAAGGTCCCCCCTCAGCCGTCTTTTTTCTAGACTGAAGAGACCCAATTCCCTCAGCCTTTCTTCATAAGACATGTCTCCTGACTTGCCTTCAGGACATAGTGACTACTTCTGTATTAAAAAGCAACAGTCAGAGATATACACCATTGTTGGGAATCATCTTTCTCTACAATTATCTGGTTAGAAAAGCCCACCACATGCTTTTGGATCCACAACAATAGGGCTTCTCCTAAATGAGTATGATTTGGTAAAGAGCATAGGGACCATTCCCAATACTGCATGTAGATACAGGTATTTTAATTTAACGGGAAGAAAATTTAATTGTGTAGGTGCAGCCATTCCATTTTACTTAGCCTTCCAGCCACACTTAATTTACTTGCACAGGAATAGTCAGTGTCTGTCCCTTAGAACTAACCTTTTCCTTTTTCTTTTTTTTTTTTTTTTTTTTTTTCCATATGGTCTAAATAATCCTCTCCAAGGACAAGTGTCATATCCTCTCCTTTTTATAGTGGTAAAATCAAAATACCTCATAGGCCATATATGGTACTGGAAAGGTTTATCGTGAGGTAGTAATCCAAGGTCTTTAGAAGAGGTTTTACTATATTCTCCTTGCAGCACTAAGTAAAACAGTACTTTGTGGTAGTTCTCTCACGCTTTGCCACGTTGCTTAATCAAATTACTCAGTGTTTTCATTTGCTCTAATTCTTCTCTGGTTGGAAGCTTTTTTTTGCTCTGAGTAGACCATTTGCAATCTGCCTTTTTACTGGGCATGCAAAAAGTAGCATGTTTTTAACTTCTGAAAACTCATTCAAGGAGACAGCATCATTTTTGTACATGGTGTTCTCTGAGAGTGCTGCGCATCCTGCATGCTTGGTTGGTAGCAGCTTAATGCTGTCATGGTCCTCCAGGGGCTTGTCCCATGTGGTTGTAATTAACTTTTAATGTCTGCCTTCAGGGCAAAACACTTAAGGGGTTAACCAGTTTTCTCCAAAAGAATGAATAGTTAAATGCTAACATACGTTTATCAATATATTCCACAATGCAGAGGAAAATATCTAGATTTTTTTTTTCTTCTGCTTGTATCATATTTGTCTGATTCAGAGTCACTTGCCATCTTAAGAATGGAGATTATCCTTTCAAGTCTTATAATATAAATGTGCTTGCTACATGTTTAACAATCTTACTTAGAAGCTGAGTCAGTGTGAAGCTTTGTTGAACCAGATCTCGGCGGCATTTAACCATTGCAAGCACTTGCAGTCTTTCTTTCTCCCCTAAGTACATGTTGCGTCATGCTGAGACCTAAGAGAGTGTCTTAGTACAAGGACATGTGTGATTTTGCAACTAAATCAGACAGACTTTACTTATAATGTTGCCAGAGAGATGGGGAAAGTTATTATATAAGAGAATAATTATTTCATCAGCTGGCTCTGCATCGTTAGAGTGGGATTCAGTTCCTAAACACAGTAGTACATGTCACCTGAGACACCCTAAGGTATCCAAAGCACCTATTCATTGCTTAAAATAACACTAGACATCTATATTTGGGGAACTCAATCCCACCTTAAATTTCAATGCTCACAAGGATGCAATGAGCAGGACTGAGCTCCTCAGACACAGATATCAAGTGCCATTTTAGCACTGTGGGCTGTCCTGACAATCCAGAAGGGTTCAGGGCTCCTGTAAATCCTTTGATACCCAAGAACATCTCCAATGCCACCAGATCATTGCGTTCAGGAAATGAAATTCTTCTTACTGAATGGAAACCATACAATCTGGCATCTTTCTGTGGATACCTGACTGAGCTCCAAATGAAATGTTGCGTATGTAGGTTGCAGTCTAGTGCAAAAGCATCAGGCTCTGAAGCAAGAAGCTTAGCGGGAGAGTTGCCTGCCTTCTTATTCTGTAGTCAGCACATCTGCAGCGAGCTCTCGGCACTGCATGGTGTGGACATGCCTCGAAGGTCTGTTCTAAGGCTGGAGAAAGCTGGTGGAAGAAAGGCCAGTGCTCTCAACGCACGCTGAGTGAGTTCACAAAGGGAGAGTGAACTTGTCAAGAAGCTGAAAGATTGACAAAAAAAAAATACATATTTGCCAAGCTTTTCTCCTGTATGTTTGGCTGTGATTTTTTTTTTTTTTTCATTGATGTACAGTCTAAAAATCTTGAAAGGGACTTAAGGAAGAATAATATGGCGTAAGATTGTTTCCTCTTAGGTAAAACAGAAGTCTGGGTCCTGAAGATCTCCAAACTAATTCATTGTGTTCTTAAAGAAGTTACAATAGACTCAATTGCTTTAATGACACACACTCAGCGGGGGAAATGCTTGGATAAAGCATTTCTATTCTGTGGGAATATTTCTCCAGATTCTCTAAAGTGTACTAAAATCAGGATATAGTAGTTTGGGAACTTTCCACCCTCAACCACCCCAGCTGCTCGTGTGTGACTGGCTGTGGACTGTCACAGGTTTCAGGACTCAAACTTATAATCTCTGGTGAGTACTGCAAACTGCTGGCCCACCACTGTGCTCTTCACCAGGAATTGCAGCAGGGAAAGCCCAGCCTTTCAGCTGTGGTATCTCACAGTTGTAGCTCATTCATGGCTGAAGCTATGTGGTTGTTTGACCTTGGCTGGACACCAAGTTCTCACCAAGATGCTTTCTCACCCTTCTTTTCAGCAAGACAAAGGCAAGGAAAATAAAATGGGGAAAAAAAAGTTATGGGTCAAGATAAAGGCAGTTTAATAGTAATACTTTGTGCATGGAAGCAAAGGAAAACAAAATATTTATTCTCTTGCCTACCCCCGGCCTGCTGGGTGAGACAGGGGCAATGTTTGAGAGATAGCCTTGATGCTGTGTGAATATTGCTCACCAATAGCCAAAACACTGGTGTGTTATCAATGCCTTTCCAGTTACCAATATGAAGAATAGCACTATGGGGGCTGCTGTGGGGAAAATTAACGTCGTCTCAGCCAGACCCAATAAAGCTAATACCAGTCTCTGTAATCTTCTGGGCATGATTTGCCCTGCCTGCTATGGGAGCAAACACCTTCAGCAGTGAAATGAAGAGGATCTTCAGGTTGACAACAGCTCAAGCAACACAGTTAAAATCCCCAAGAACTAAATAAAAGCTGTGTATAGAATTAAATTAATTACATGGCTTAGCCAATTTCTATCCATGTATCTTAAATAACAAACTGCAGGATGATGATCATCCCGGCTTTTAGAGATGGAAGGGGACAAGGCAGAAAGAAGTAAACTCTTTGCCTTTAGGTTGCTTGGCAAATTAGTAACACATGTAAGGTAAGAGCCAAGATCTCGTGAGTTATAGTCTTTCAGCTGACCACGCTTTCAAGACTGTACAATGTTGTAAAGCAACATTTGCTGGCTTCGGGCTGTTAATTCTCTGCATTGTCAGCCCATTCTACTGAGACAAGAGTGAGCAACATTAACTTTTATACACAATCGTTTCCCTATTGTTGACTTGATCTGATCTCAGTGGAGAGTTGCTGTCAGTATTCCTCAAAGAAAATGGGCTGCGCTAAACATCTTCAACTGGTGCTCAAGCAAAAGCTTGCAGCCTTCAGTCAAACAAAACCGCCTTTGCAAAAGAGAAAAAGTGAAAAAGTACTTGATACAGAACTTTTTCGGGATTTCAGAAAACAATACACTTGTCTGTATATTGTCTGCGACTCCAGAATATGTTTTTGACTTTTGACATACAAAGTCTGCTTTATCATCCAATTCTTCTGCATGTCAATGAGTATAACTATGAGGTAAGGCCTCATAAACCATATCACAGTGTTGACTTCAGTGGTTTTAAGGCTCATGTATATATTTAGGAACAAGAAGTTGACCTTAAACAGCAGATCTCATTGACATTAGGAGACGTCTAGGTTAGCTCTATAGAAATCACTGCAATGACATGTGGTATATACAGTTACACAGCATAACTCTTGGTAACTTCCAGTTAAATCATCCACTTGTAAAGAACATCTTAACATTATGAAATCAAAAGAAAGTAAAACACATCTTTTTCACATTCCTCTCTGCTCAGTATTACAAGAAACTCAACTGTGTCAGCCCGAACTGTATGTTCTTCTAAATCAGTCTCTTTTTCTAATAGCATTGGAGTAAGTGAACACTGTAAGAATGAGATGCCAGACCAAAAGCAGAAATAACATAATTATCTTTCTTTTGGCTTAGTTATGCTCTTTTATAAGTTTGCAGCTATTAAACATTTTTCATGCAATCATGTAATTCTTCAAACTCTTCTTTAAAAGACAAAAAAGTTAATGTTTCATGAAAGCCATCATATTATAATAGATTGGAAGTTTTTCATTTAGCTCTTAATAAATTGCATTTGTTATAATTAGCACATTTTTTTGATAGTAGACTTGGCTGAAGATATGTATGTAAAACTGAAATTAAATCAAAACTTTTTTTCCTAAAGGATCTGCTTGGAGCTGAAGAGAAGTAAAGGGACCTTTTTTCACTTCATATTGTCCAAATTACCACACAACTGAAAACTTCAGTTTTGCATCCAGTCAGCTAGTACTCTCCCAAACAGTTCATAAACAGAGGGTAAAGCAGAAACAATCCCAAAAGAGAATTTGTATTTGAAACTCTGACTTAGGTTGAGGGTTGGGGGGCATGTAACTAAGTTTCACATTATGGATAGGACCACACATGGCCATCAGGCTGCAGAGCAAGAGAATAGATTTGATACTGGTGTAAATGAAGAATATCTTCATAGGTGGATTGAAGTGTCAAATATGGCTAACTACATCATAGAACGTCTCTATTTGAACTAATTGTCTACACTGCCTTTTATAGACAGTGGAGAAAAACTAATGTGCCTCAGTCTTTCCTACCCCTTAATTTATGCTTTTCTTTGATCCTAATTTAGAGACAACTCTTAAATCCCTGCAACTGTTAGATACAATTGGAAATTGATTCTTCTTCAGTACACTGGCATTCATCTTACCCAATATCAGTTGTATGGAAGATAGACACTTAGTTTGAGCTAATCATGCACATGTTGATTTTCAGCAGAGAAAGAAATGTTTCCATAGGATAGTGGAAAGCCACTGCAAGACCAGTGTGATGAATGGCTTCCTTCTCACTCTTCTTTCACACACGCATATAGAAAAAAACACTGACAGCTGGTTAGATTAGGCTGCTACCTTCAGTGGTTACAATGAGGTGAGAATTTTTCCTCTCTGTGATATCCATACAGCACCCAGCCACCTCTGAAGATTTCACAGTCAGGTCAACTATATATTTACAAGTCAGATTACTGGGTTGAAATGTACAGTTATTTATAATAAATTTAAAGAGCTGATGAAGGTTTCCCTGACCCCCCACTGAAGCACAAAAAAAGAAAAAAAATTTCTATCTTCTGCTAAGAAAATACACTCACTTCTTACTTCCGCTCTTTAGCTATATTAACTACTTGCCTGAATATAGGTTGATCTGATTTAAAGAAATGGGGTTTTTTTACATTTTCATGGACTTTGAATGAGTCCAAAAAAAGAATGCTCCACAATGTATTTTAAATAGGTTTGTAATTTTATCCATATCTTCAGCTTCTCTAAATTATCATACTTCTCCTGAAATCAATAGAATTATGTATTTCAACTAATTGAAGATCTAGCTGTTTATTTTTCCCATTTTAGGGAACTTGGGAGATTTTCTCTTTTTAATTTTAATATTATTTTTTTGTTTTCAGTTACATCTTTTCACCAGTGCGAACATCTGAGCTTAGTAAAATATACACATGAGAAACAAACTCATCAGTGAATACTATCATGTCAAACTATAATGGCATCAAGAATTACTCTATTTTTAGTTTCAAATTTGTTTATCTTCGCTTCCACCCTTTGGAAATGTGATCTTAACTAATAGTTATTGTGCACACTCTTCAACTTTTTTGTATCTTTTCTTTGGGGAATACCCGGGGGAAAAAAAATCGCAGAGTTTAAAAGATGTTTCAACTTTTAGTAATTAAGCTCTGGTGAGCATTGCAAGAATATTTAATGCTCTGCTGCTCTATCTGAGGAGGATCTGGAGACTTACAAGGAATTACAAGAACATGATTTACAAAACATAAAGCTCACGTTGTCAAAGCATCCTCTGAAATGCTTTCAGATGAGAAAGTTTTTTCTATCATTTCATTAGAAACAGGCAGCGGAGAGAGTCTCACAGCATTAAGGCTTTTTCGTTTCGGTTTGGTTTTTGCTCCCGTGCTTAGGAGTAACTTGTTGGCTTTTTTCCACCTCATGCTCGCTCTCGCAGATGAGCATTAGAGAGAATTTGGAAGTGGAAGGCCTTTCTGTCTGCAGCTAGCAGGGTCAATTCAGTGTGGCAGCTGCGAGCGGGTGACATAGACTTATATTGACACAACCCACTTTTTGCTGCAGAATCACAAAGCGAAAGCACCCGGGGCTCTTCTGCCTTTTTCAATAAGATACGAATTTTTGTCTTCCTTGTATTAAGCAGAGATCTGTCATCTTGACTTGTACACTAAATGGTCCATTCTGACTGCCTTGTTTGTGTCCAATCCCAGCCAGGATCTCGAAACATGTGTTAACATTCGGCATGTTTGGGGGCGAGCGGGAAGGGCCTGAGGCTAGACTCCCTGATGTCTGCTGGAGGGTAGTCAATAATCATTAGCCCTTCAAGTGGTAGATGCCCAACATAAACTGTATTTATTTATTTAAAAAATCTTTACTTTAAGCCACAGGGAAAGGCATTTTAGAGAACGCAGCTCCCCTGAAGTAACGAAGCGGTAATAAAGACGTAGTGCCATGTAAGTGAAATTCCGCCTTGTTGAGGGGGGGGGCAATGGTTTTTTAGCACTGTGTCATCAGCCAGAGCAATGGGAAACTATTAAAAGTAATTAGCCCGAGCGTGTCTGTCACTTAAGTTTATCCCTGTGGTTATAAAAGAGTGTGATTTGCCCCAAGTCTTTTCTGATTGCCAACATTTCAGTGTTAGCCACAAAGCTAAACCTGCGGTGGAGGGGGAAGTTCTAATCTTCATTATAGTCAATAAGAGGTAAATGGAGCTGGGCTTTTTGATTTTATTTATGATGGAGTTCAAAGAAACCAAGTTTGTACTAATTAAATATTCAGAGAAACTGTGAAGCTTCTCATCTAACTGTGACTGTTTATGTGTGGATAGGTGTCAGTGACAGGCCAAACATTGCTGTCATTTATGTTTCCACCCATCTTGGCATGAGTGGAGTAGAATGCTGTCGATGGAGAGACTTATTTAGCATACTTATTTCTATTTCTGTGTTGTTCTGCTGCACGTACATATCAGAAATATTAAAGTGCTAGAAAAAAAATTCCACTAGAAGGGAGTGAACACGTAAGATAACATTCAGTGCAGCTAACATTTGAAGTCCAAAAGTGGGCAATTAGTCTTGCCCCTTGCAAATGATGTAAAGAGCCAGGTACCTCCAGAGGGCAATTCAATACATCCTAAAGTAAATGGAATGGGTTTCTCCCTTGAGGTACTCCTGATGTCCTTTGGCTACGGAGAGATCTTTGATCTCTATCTGAGATCAGTTACCCCAGTTTCATATAGCTGAAACCATGTGAGGAGAATCCCAGTGGAAAAATGGAGGGACCCCCACACTGATCGGGTTCAAGTTAACCTAGTTTATCATCAGCCAAACCAGTTTATCACCAGCATTAATTGTTCCATAGAAAAAGAGCTCCAGCAATAGGAACTATGGATTCTTCTGTTAATATTTTAACATTATTATATTCTCTACTAATATTTAGAGCTTTAAACTTTGAGTTGTCAAAGCCAGTAATTTTTTCAAATTTTGTAGAATTGTTTGCATGGCATCTGTGATGTGAATTCATCATTCTTAAAGCCCTGTTTCAGCAATATATTTAGTTCAACAAGCCTGCCTGTAAGTGTGTCTCAGTGAAGCCACAGGGATTATGCACATGCCTAGGTTATTTGTTGAACTGGGGCATTAATCTTTAATATTATTGCTTTGGCTGTCCAGCTGGATGAACTGTCTGCAATTAGTTACCCTAAAATAACTGCATATGCACTGACAGATTCAATATCCTCTCTAATAAATGTGAAAGATACATTCTAGGTTGAGAGTCACTGGCAAAATGACCTAGGAAAAGATGGCAGGCTTATTTGACAGTGGGTTTCATGATAGTCTTGCTTTAAATGCCATAGTTCTTTTGAACGAGTCTCATGTTTAACAAGACTTGGTCTGTAGGGCAGCAGTTTTTTCACGTACGGCAGATGGGCATTGACACATGTAGACCTGTGCATATCCAGAGCTGACATGTCTTGTTTAGCTAGTAGTTGTATTATCAGAAGGATCAACCTTTAAATTGTCCTATGTATTTCCCAGCTTTACATCTCACACTTTAATGTACAAGCAACACAGACAAGTTATTGTTAAATGATCGATATTAATTTAAAAAAATAATAATAAAGCCTCGCCATGACCCAATTAAAAATGCCTTCCTTCATCTGTCCTGCAGTACAGTCTATTGTGGCAGCGTCTTGAGGAAATGTGTTGGAAGAAATGCTTGCTTTACTGTAGGATTTTCCACCTAAATAGTCAGTTTTTCAAACTGTGAGACAAGGCATGGAAAGATCAAGAATATGCCTCCAATGGAATCTGACAGGGAATTTATGGGGAGAAAAGTAAAGAGGAGGAACTTCTTTATTTAATGGTGCCCGGGGAGGTGGTGGAGTCTCCGTTTCTGGAGACATTCAAAACCTACCTGGACATGGTCTCATGCTACCTGCTCTGGGTGACCCTGTTCTGGCAGGGGGGTTGGACTAGGTGATCTCCAGAGGTCCCTTCCAAACCCTACCATTCTGTGATTCTCATTTTCTCTATAGATGAGGTGCAGTAGGCACCAGCTATGGCTTACAGGACACAGGTCCATGCTACTGTGTCCACACCTGTGCTGGTACTCACATCTGGTGCTTTAAACCTCATTCACGAACATCTCTCTTCTCGGTCCTCTGAACTCCAGTGCAGAAACATTGTGGGAGTGTGAATCTGCTGTTCTAACTTTAAAGTAGAGAAATTTCAACATCCATTCCAAGTTCATCTGTAAGGTTACCTCCATAGTCACACACAGAACTTACGTATTTTTAGAAGGTGATGCAACATATCCTATAAAAGTCTTTTGTATAGATAAGAGAGATCCAGAAGAAATAACAATGATCTGAGAATGCCATTTTATATCTCTCTGGGGTTTTTTTCCATAGTCTTTTGATTGTTTTCCAATTTTTTTTTGTTTGTTTTAAGAAATATTTTAATACTAATCTCATTTTCAAAACTTCAACAGTTTAATTCTTTTCATTATATAAACTTGTTTTTTATTATTTTGATCTAATGTTTCTCCTTCCTCTTCACAGAGAAAAAAAATACTCTTTCACATATTTGTCACTGCAGGTGGTCATGATTCTGTGACATTCTCTCCATTCCTCTCCTATTTTTTAATTGATCCACTGTCTTACTAAATATTTACTGTTACATTTAAAATTCACCCAGCTGTAGTTCGTTTTTATATTATTTTGAATGCCTCCCTTTCCATCTTTCCTCACAAAGACTAGTTCTTAGACTATGTCTTATCCAACATTCATTTTATCTAGTTTTTGTTGTGTTTTGGGGTTTTTTTCTGGACTGCTGGAATTCTTTAGGGAAAATCCAATGATCCTGAAGATTAAGCCATGATGAAAATTTTTTCCCTTTCTTCTTGTCCTTGTCTAGAGCCAACCGTGCATCTGACTTCCATCTCATGTGGGAGGAAATCTAACCCCTTACAGAGACACATGCAGAGCTGAAATATCACCTTACACATCCACTTTAAGCTAGGATGAATTACCTCTGGAAGATTTTTATTCCCATGGACTGTAGAAGGAACCTAGAGAATTCTCTTACACATCTAGGTTTTAGCTGGTTTAGGTGAGGTGAATATTATCTGCTTTACTTCTTTTATCTTCTCTGCAGACAATGGGCTGTAAGAATGATTGGAAAATGAAGGCATGAATGTGCTTGGGAACCGCACCTTTGGAGCATTTCTAAAATGCACTTCAGCTACAAGGGACTTTGGATTTCCTTTTCATGTATCGACTTTGGTTTACGTGTCACTTGATATTTATTCTCAATCAGTTGGGTCACTTTCACCTGTCTGAAGCAAAGAAGGAAATTTTGTTTACTGATTAAGCATTTTTTAAATTATTATTCTGAATTACTTTGACCAAGTTAATCCTCCGTAACATCATGACCTTTCTTGGCAGCCATATCAGTATCAAGCAAGGGAAGCAGTAAACATACTCCTTGCAAAGCACACCAGAGGCCATTTTTTGGAAAGTCCAAAATGCCTACCTGCGGCGAGTCGGATATTGTCAAAATCATTTGAAATAACTCCACAAACCACTAACAAGGTTTTGAAAATGTGAATGTAAATTTGAGTTAGCTTGAGTTAACTTGAATAATGCAGTGCATCTTTTAAATTTGTTTTTCCACATTCTATTAATTCCCACTTGTGTCTCATTGGAAGCTAGTTATATAGACCAATAGAAAGACGTATGCACAGACTGAATGACCAGGTCCTCAGATCATCTGTAAGATTTCTAAACAGTACATTATATGACTTCGGGTAAGAATCGTCTGCTTCACTTCCATGGCCTGCAAAAACTAGATCAGATTAGTGGATTACAATAGATTCTTTTAGTCCAGGAAACGTGATTTCTGACTGTTCTCTTTGTCAAATAATTTTAATAAACACAGGAAAACTAATATAAAAGAACACTTTTATTATTTTTGATTCTGTTTTTATTGAGAAGTCTCTCCTTTAAGGTGTTTAGGGCTTGTATTTTGCGCATTTCCAGGGAGAAAGCAAAGCCTGACAAATGCTAATTTCCTCAGCAGAGTGCAGCTCAGAGGTCTCAGTAAGAAAGAAGCAAGAGCTCTGCAAATCATCAGATGTTGCCAAGGCTTGAATAAACTTATTTGCTACATCCATGCAGTTTCCTACCCAGAGAATCCCTCCGTTGCTTTTCTAGCTATCTCCTTCTCTGCACCCCTGGAGCAGGAAGATTCTGCCTTAAAGCTATCGGGATTAATTATAACCAACTAATACCAACTTTCTATTTACCCATACTGTTTCACAAAGATTTATAGCACACCTGAAACAATCCCCAAATGTGATCACATTTATTATTTAGGAACTCTTCCTCAGATTATAATTTTAGTTTTCCTACTCACTGTAAAAATGTCTGCAAAAGTAAGGGGTGAGGGTGTAAGAAGACAAGAGAAACATCCCAGAAGAAAAGTCCCACTGGCTCTAGGGCAGACTGAAAAAAAGTCTTACTAGTTCCTATTTTAAAATTTTTGGACAAAACTGTTCCTTATTTTTCTTAGTTTCATGGATTCTATTTATTTATTTATTTAATAAAATATCCTAAACTCCTGAGCTTGTTAATGTAGCCTGTTGAGTTGCTCTTTTCAGAGCAATGATTTAGGAGAAAAAAAGGAGCAGTTATTTATGGAAGATACTATTTCTTTTTCTCTGTAAAATAAACAAGAAAGATGCCTGTCTACACTTATGCTTCTCCTTTCCTAATCACCTAATTTTCCACTCCACATTTCTTGGCTCTCTACCAGTTTCTGTTTCTCAGCCATACCCCTCACAGTGTGTGGCTATCTGCCTGACACTGAAGGTATCCAGCAGGATCTAGGCTCGCAAGAGACGTGGAGTGGAGCTTTTTTCACCAAGAGTCATCTGATGCCTGCTATGTCTTTTAAAGATAACAGAGAGAAATAAGCATTTCCAAGGAGTAATTTCTTGATGCTAAACTCTAAAACAGATCAGATGTGTTGTGCAATTAAAGTTGGCTTCTCTACTGATGGCGAAGAGAAGCGAGAGTAGTTAACTTGCATCTATAGGTCTATTTAGATAGCTAAACATAGGTGCTGGCTTGTTCTCAACTTCTCTCAATACTAAAGGATGACATCAGAGGGTGTGGGACCTCATATTCAGCTGCTTCTTCCAGAATATCCGGCAGTTGGAAATAGACTTTACACATCACCGGTGTGGCATCTATCAAGGTCATCCATGAGACATATTGTTGTTTCATGGTGGAGACAACACCTTGCCTTCTTGTCTCTGAGGTGGTGAGGCTGGCACAGTATGCTTTCTGATCTGCCAGAACTGCTGCATCACATCCTGCCATTCCAGTGCACAAATTACAGAATAACCTTTTCCAGAGATAAATTTTCTTACTAAGTCATTGAGAAGTTAAGTCATGTTTTGGGCTAGTAGGCTTTGTAATTTGTACTTAACACTAGTTAAGTCTTGCTGCAGAAAAGATGATCCCACACCCTTCACGAGAAATTTAAGATTATACTACAGTATTTATGTGTGTATTCATATAATTGTGCCTTGAAAACTGGGATCATTTTATCTGACTCCTGGGTTACAAATAATTTATTCAAAATGAACCAGAAAACAACACACTTCTTTCTTTATTTTGGTTAGTGTAGAACAGACCATCCAATTATTTGATAAAAAAGGACAGCCAAACCATAATCCACCTCCTTTTATATCCTGGTTTCTCTCTTAGAGCAATAGTTGAACGTGAATTCACCCAGTGTCATTTTCCGGCCAAACAGTGGTTACATCCATAATATCACATCCTTCTTATACTCACATGCCCTCAGCTTTTCCATTCTCCTCCCTAAATGCTTTGCTCTTGTACTTGAACAATGTCATAAGTCTGTGTTTTCAGTTGATTCTGCACTGTGATAAAGGCTATACATTCAAGCTGTTCTAGCTGCTTTCTACTGTAAATGCATTCTTCCTCTTTATCTGTGTTATCTATTCATTAAATATGTATCTTTCTACTGGAGTTTTTAATCACCACAGGGATCTATTCCATTTCCATGTGAATGATTTGTTCTTTTTTTGTGCAAAGAGGAAAACACACTTTTAATGTAGAGAGTACACTACATGTTGTACGACTGATTACATCTTTCCCTTATCTCACCCTCTTTGTACATGAATGTACTCACATCACATGTTTAAGCTCCTGAAAGGACAAAAAGTTCAAAATGGCTAGGAGAAGACATGCTTAACAGATGCTTTTCCCGCAACTCAACCTTAGCTTCCCTCTCTGCCATGAATTAAAATATTAATCATAGCAAGCCCTTTAAATCTGAGTGTCGGCATTTAAAACAAAGTGAATTTAGCATACAAGAAAATAAGACACTAGCTGTTGTAGCACGAGTCGGGCATGTGTTATTCACAGCCTGGAAAACTGGAGAGCACCCATATGGCCCTACCCGTGTACACGTGCCTCGGGTGCTCCTACCCACATCCTTTTGGGCCAGTTTGTCCTGTCTTGAGGGACACCACCATATTCTTAAATGGATGAATAGCAAGCAAGTTGGACTGCTTTGGGCCATTTAGATAAAGGTTGTGCATGAGTTTAACTGGTACAAAGTTATCCATCTGCTGTAGGTTCCCTGACTAGAAATAGGGGTGATGTAAGATTCTCCAAAGTGTCAGTCTTTGTCCTAAGATGCAGTGAGTGGTCTTCCAAGTGCAAGGTACTGTGAGTGGGTTAGAACAATCCCAAGTATGAATACAGGCTGGGCAGAGAATGGATTGAGAGCAGCCCTGAGGAGAAGGACTTGGGGGTGTTGGTTGATGGAAAACTCAACATGAGCTGGCAATATGTGCTTACAGATGGAAAGTCAACTGTATCCCAGGTTGCATTGAAAGAAGCATGGCCAGTAGGTCAAGGGAGTTGATTCTGCCCCTCTACTACACTCTTGTGAGACCTCACCTGGAGTATTGTGTCCAGTTTTGGAGCCCACAACATGGGACAGAAATGGACCTGTAGGAGCGAGTCCAGAGGAGGGCCACGAAGATGATCAGGGGGCTGGAGCACCTCACTTATGAAGACAGGCTGAGACAGTTGGGGTTGTTCAGCTTGGAGAAGAAAAAGCTCTGGAGAGACGTTGTTGCAGCCTTCTAGTACCTAAAGGAGGCCTACAGGAGAGATGGGAAGGGACTCTTTATGAGGGAGTGGAGCGACAGGACAAGAGGAAGTGGTTTTAAATTAAAAAAGTGTAGATTTAGCTTAGACATTAGGAAGGAATTTTTTACTCTCAGGGTGGTGAGGAAATGGAACAGGTTGCTTAGAGAAGCCGTGGCTGGCCCATCACTGGAGGTGTTCAAGGCCAGGTGGGATGGGCCTTTGAGTAATATGGTCTAGTGGGAGATGTCCCTGCCTATGGCAGGCGGGGTGGAAATAGATGATCTTTAAGATCCCTTCCAAGTCTAACCTTTCTATGATTCTTTGATGTTCTGAAGGTACTTTTGTCTCTCAGTTGACTAAGACCTCCACCAGACAATTGGCTGAATGCTAATTTCTGTGTAGTTGCAATTAAATAGGATGAATCTAACCTATGTGTTTTCCTATAGTCCAAGGCTCAGTGATCCTTAGAGAGGTCAGTAAGCCCCAGCAGCTGACAAAGTAGTGTTTATTCTGGAGTATGTTCATATTAGCCTGAAGCTCTAGTCACCTCTCAGCTCTTGGTTATCTATTCTCATGGTATAAAATAAAATACCACTGTCCTTTTTGGCATAGACAAACATGTCACAGTAGACTATATGAAAAATAAAATCTTTGCCTCCTCAGAGACTTGAGAAATATAAAATGTTTCTTGATGTGGTTTGTTTGTGGGTCACAGCTTTCCTATGGGCCTGATCCAACATCTAATTATGCTCTGTAGCTCTAAGGCTTTCCTAAACAAATAACTTATTGGTGGGAAAGGAGAGGCTGTATGAAGATAAATGAGAGAGGCTCTCTGTGGCATTTAGTCATTGGATAAAACTAATACTCCAGGGAAGGGTTGTGAGGAAAAGGAAATTTTTCCTTTAGGTATTTTAAGGTCTTTTTTATCTTTGCCTGGATCAAAAGTCAGAGAGCAATGTCCTTATGCTGCCTCAGCTCCCACTTCTTGTTTGCTTCTGCATTGGAGGCTTGGTGTGACATTCATTTTACTAAATTTTAGTCCTCTGAAAGTTAGTTGTCCGACCTAAGCTCAGCAACTGATTTCTGTTTCTACAGGGATATTTCCAAAGGGTTAAGCACTCCATCCCAAGCTTCCTCTTAGTTCTGCAGTTTGCAGAAACTCACTTGAAAACTGGGAATGTTTGGATTTTTTAACAAATTCATCCCCTAAACTGCATGAAGTTTTCTAAAAGTAGGAAGAGTTGAATACCAAGACAAATTCAGGGCATGTAACTGATTTGCTTTTTAAAATTATATTACATTTGTACCACCCAAAAAAGTTAAAAAACTAATTCCAGTTCCAGGGTAAATTTCATAGCTCAAGTCAGCTAAAGGCGGGACAGTCTTGGTAACCTCCTTTCAACACTCCATGATATTGTTTATGGTATTAGTTTTCCTCTTAATTTTCTCACATTATGAGCTATAAAGAACACAAGAAGTTCAGCATTGTCTCCAACATACTCAAAACATTTGCAGTTCGTTAGTGTGGGGAACACCATGAAAGTTTGTGTTTGTTCATTGAACTGATTTGCAGTACCCTGAATTCAAAAGGTAATTGACTGGAATGACCAAGTTAACTTATTTTTATGTAGAGACATTAATCAAAAGAGTGTCTTCTAGTTTTTATTCTGTAAAAGTCATTATCTATTGGCCTTAACTGTTAATTAAGATAATATCTTATAACTATCCCTGATGCTTTAAGACTGATAGATTAGTTGCTAAATAAAAAGAATGGAGAGTTACCCAAAGTTACATCTGAAAAAAAAAATATCTTAATTTAGTGACTGCTTGATTTTGGTTTTATTTAACATTTGTTTGAGGGCTTGATTTAACCTTTCTCTATCTGGCATTATTTAACCTTTCACTTTTATGAGCAATTAAAGGCAAATGAAAATAAGCCCTTACGAAAATAGAGGAATCTACCGAGGCCAAAGGGAACATCATAATTTTGCAAAAGAAAAAAAAATATTTACCTTAAGGCTACTTAAACACTCAATTTACCAAATTATCCCTGTTTAGTGTAATGGAATAAATGGTATGCATAGAGGATTGCTGTTGGCAGGATATCATTAGAGCTAAAAAGGTAATGGGGCCTGAATAATGCCCCAAGGATACTGCAAGCTGAAGCTGAATGACCATCTATCAGAAGTTAGAGGGGAGAACAGACACAGTAAAAGAAATCCGAAATCTGAGCTTAAAATTTTTTTGCTTTGCAGTGGAGAACTTATCTACAACTTAAAGTTTACCATGACATTTTGCTGCCTGTTGAAGCCAATAGAAAACTCTGAGTAGCTTTAGTTATGTTATGATGTTATGGATTTGTTGTAGATTTGTAGATTTGGTCTTATGGAATGGCAGTATGTACAAAAAAGCATTTATGGATGGAATTCTTTTCTTCAGCTTTAAATGCTTAGATGCAACCTAGTAGTCCTAGGCTGTCTTTGTAGCCAATGCGAAGAAATAAGCATTTCCATAAGGCAGTTGGTCTGATGTAGACACCTAAAATAGGTCAGATGATCACCCATCACCACCATCAGCAAGTGTTTATTTTGTTATTGAGTTTAAAGTTAAAGAATTAATCCTAGTCAGCATGATAGAGTGCGAGAAATTTGTCTTGAGACAAAGGGTCTGAAAAAAACCTTTGGACAACATAAGTCTTAGGAATCCTATCTTGTGTGGATCTTGTCTTGGACTTATATGCAGAGGCTGAGTCTGTGAATTATAATGGCTGAACTGGCTGGGCAGGAATGGCAGTGGGACTGCCTAAAAGAGAACTCTTCACCTTTGCCTGCAGGACCTCTGTCATGGTTTCAGCAGCCTCCCTGCCACCTCTCGTCCTCTACAGCACGCAGAGTATTACTGTCACTGAGCTCAGGACTTAGGTGTCATCCTTGACAAGGACATGTCTATAGGGTAGGCATCTTTCTATGGAGCATGTGAAGGACACAGTCTGTCCCATACACCTACACAGATGAAAGTCTCCACTGAAAACCCATCATTGCTTTTATCAGTTGCTGGATTGATTTTTTCTCCTCCTCACAAATAACCTTACACTGCCAAAATCTAACCAGAAAGAGCCTTCAAAGATCATTTTGCCAGCTTTCCATTGCATTATATCATGTCAGCTTTCATATTCTTTTTCTGACCCTCCCTTTTCTTTTACACATTGTGGGTTTGGTTTTGTTTGTTGTTTGGGTTTGGGTTTTTGTTTTTTTTTTTTGTCTATTTGCATTCTTTCATTTGGAAAGAGGAGTTAATTTACTACTTCAAGTTTGGCTGTAATTATAATTGATTTGTGGTTTAGTAACAGAACCGGGAAAGAGGGGACGAAGAAGAGGTTCAGTTTCATTGATGACTTCATTTTATTTTAAGTAAAAAATGTATACAATTATATGAACTATTCCATTTGATGCAAAATGCAATTTTAGGTACTTGTTAAAGAAAAAAAAATAAACAAGCTCGATTCACAACTTTGCCATGGAAGTAGTCCATCCTTTTTGACTGAACAAGCGGAAAGGTAGGACATTCACTGTAGGTGTGAAACATCATTGCAGTTCCTCTCTTTCTCACACAGGGGTTTGAACCCTCATCACTTTAGTGCCTTCATCATCAGTGTGGAACACACCCTGGGGTGGAATGCTTTCAGTCATTCTTGTTGGTGCTATTTCTCTCTGCATAAATAATGAAACATGCACTGGAGCATAGACTGAAACGCAGCTGTCCCACCTCCCAAGTGATTGTCCAAACACCAGGACAGAGAGTCCTAAATATTTAAATATTTTTAAACGAAGTGCAGTCATTCCAATAAGGGAGTATAGAAGGTTGTTACCCCAGAATACTACAGAATATTGTGACGAGTGCAGGTTCATATCCACACAGGTACTGTCAACAAATGAACTGGGTCCCATTTGTTGCTGTATTACATGAAAAACATTGTGAAGCCCTGATACTGTTTCGAATCTGGCATACTTTTAACCACACGCATTCTCGACTGTTTTGGAATAGGCAAAATTCTTCCACTTTTTAAAGTATTTGAGTATTTAAGTGCTTAGTTTTAAGTATTAAGCCAAAATAATAATATTCCAGGCATATTTCTCATCCCAAATATCACTGTTCTTTTATTAATACTTAGATTCTCTATGTACTACAAGACTGAAAGATCTACTGTTGCAGTGATTTCTTTTTTCCTTTTTTACACACTCAGAATAAAACTCATCTCTAGAATTTAAACTCACCTCTAGATTTAGGATGAAAGAGGAATTTTCTTTTGTTAACCTTCCTCTGTGCTCTGGGAAATTGTCCTCATTTTGAGGACTATATTGTCTAAAAAATTTCCTCATTGCCAGAGAGATATGGGACGGAGCCTTGGACTTCTATGTCCCAGTAGCATGTTATTGCTCTGGGTATTTTACCGCACCTCTCAAGTTTGTTATAAGGTGTCAGAACATATTTGTGATTTGTAATTGGGTTGTTCGCTAATTAGAGGAGGTTCTGTGGACTTTTGAGGGATGAGTTTGTGGGTATTATTTTCCAAATCTATGTTCTTACAATCATGTAAGGGACTGAGTTAACATCTGGCTGAGTTTAAAGATCACCCACCTAATCCCTTCAGCAAGGGATCATGCCAAACACAGAGCAAAGACCATGACAAATGAGAAAGAGCACAACTGCATCACTATGTCCATCCTCAGCTGACAGGAGAGGAGCTGGGCCAGGAGAGTGGAAAGGCGGGAGAGAGTCAAGCCAAGGCCAGAAATGGGACACCGTCAGAGCTCATTAACGTCACAATAACTATGAGAAGCAATACTTTATTTAGACAAGCCCTGGGGCTACCTTAATTGACAGCGTTGAGCTCAAAGCCACCTTTACACCCTGTCCAGTGGTGTTCAGCATCATCATAAAATTTATCTCTCTTGATATACCCCTGTGAGGAAGGGACTGGTTACCCCATTTTAAAAACAGGTATAGATATAGCTAACCATTTGACTTCTGACATATAGGACATCTATATCCAAGCCAGCAACTGAATCCAGTTCACCCATTTTTTAGACTAGCATATTTACACTCAAGACCATATTCTCCACGTATTAGATATGTTTTAGAAATATTAAGCAAATTAGTATTACGTGGGTTACCAACAGATTAACAGAATGCTAAAAAAAAATCACAAAACAATCCTGGAGTCTTCACTTTCACATTGAGCTTACTTGAATAAGTGCTTTGATGATTGTCTCTGAACATAAAAAGAATTTAGCTTGCATCCTAAACATAGACATGCAAAATCTACCCTCCTTTCTCTCTTTCTTGCTTAACATAAGTAGGTTCTATTTCTTAAACAGAAATTACTGATTTCATATTCAGACTAAGTTGCCTTCTTTCTAGAGATGTCCCAGATTTCAGATGGAGTGATCAACAAAAATGATAAAGTTAAAAATATTAGTCAGAAAGGGGAAAAAACTCTTACCAGCCTGCAAAAGAGTCACAGCCAGCCAGTGTGTAGGATATACATCATTCATTTCCTCTTTTAACAGGATCTAAACCACTGCCAAAGATAAACTTGAAAATAATAATAAAAAAATTCATTGTTGAATGGAGTTTTCCACAGTTTTTTTTTAAACACACACTGCTGTACCTCAGAGACGTTTTTATGTAAAAGAAAAAGCCAAATCTCATCTAGTCTTTTTCCATCACTAGTTCACAATGTGCTTATTGAGTGCTGATCCAGACAAAAAAGACAGCTTAGTAGAAGAAAATCTGTGTTTGTGTATATTAAAAGTGAAAGAAAACAGTATCCTAACCTAAATTCATACATTCATGAAAAAATCAAAAAAAGGCACTTCTGTAGTTTAAGATGGTGTAAAGTCAAATCAGTTCAAGTATTTGGATGGATTTAAAAAGCTGAGTGGTGAAGGCCATCAATGTTAGAAATCAAAGCATGCAAAGAAAAAGAATAATTAAGATCTGAAAGTTATTGGAGTTTCCTTAACTTTAAAAATGTGAAGCTACCTTAAATACAGGTAAAAATATTTGGCAATCTATAAAGGAGCTCACGGGGATATTACAACTGCTGAAATAGGTACAGGCAACAAACAGCCTCTGATGGAAAATGCAGTAAAGAAATAAAATAATTATTGAGTCTTTTGCAAAACAAATGTGCTGTACAAATAAGGGCATACATGCTATTCTTGTGTTATGAAAAAGAATGAATACAATGAAGGTGAACTGGAAATAAACATAGATGCAATGATTCTTATACAAACAGGTAATAAACAGGTAGAAATATATCATGGTCTACATAACTATAAGGCAGAAAGGCAGATTAGACTCATCTATATGAATTTCCATCCATTTATCTGTCTACTTCTCTAATTTCATAGCTTCTATTATTACAAATAAAAGAAATATTTGTCGAGTCTCACAAGAAATTTTTAGTCATTGAGCTCTTTCCATCTGAGGCCAAAAGAAAACCTATTACAAATTGAGAAATCTGACCAAAACATTAAGCAAAACGCTTCATTTTAATATTTTCGAGCTCTCATTTTGATTTTAGCTTTCAATTTTTTTTTCTACATTCCAATGCAAAGACCTACTTCAAACAACAAAGAGCAATAATTAATTTCTTCCTCTTATACATGTTAGAGTGAACCATTTTGACATTTCAGGAATGTTTTTCAAAGCTTAGGAACAGGAAATTAGTCAAAATAAACCCTTTATTATAAAACAGTATTTATTTGATGACCTACAGGCATTTAAAAACTGTAATTAGATGAAAAAGTCTTTGCAAACCTCCCAAGTATCTTATAATATTTGAGCTAAGAATGATATCTAGGGTCCTGAAACGACCCTCAATATCCCTGTCTTTCTCATGGCTTGTTGAGAAGCACATCAAGACTGCAATCCATTCCCTCTGAATGCACCATGACTTTTCTTAAACAGTAGCCAGCTTGGGGAGATGTTTTTCTTCGTGTAACATTAACAGAACCGAGAGAAAAATGACCCAAAACTGTGAGTTATTGTCAGTCAGTAGGATAACGTTTCCTTTCAGCCATTATCTCATTGGTAAGGTCACAGAGCAGCACACTGGAAACCTGTTCAAATCCTTTCTCTGCCTGAAAATACGGACCTAGATCAAGAATAGGACTTGATCTCTGCAATGCATTTATCAGTGGATAAGAGACAGTGAGAATTCTTCATTGTGGGGCAATTAAACACATTTCTCCCACAGCAGAAAGAAGCATCTTAATTTCATGATCTCTCTTGGTGCCAGATCAGGCTTTGCTTTACATCAGTTAGAGAGAATTTAGTTCTCCTGATTTTTTGTTGTTTTTTGACCACAGTTTCACTGCAGATCAGGGGCAACAAAGTCCCTGGACATATACAGCAGTCATTGAACCTCCCTTTGAAGGTGCAGTTGTCTTTTTATAAAAAAAAAGTAAGTGGCATGTTATAATGACATGTACTTTGTTACGGTTCCTTGTCCTACCTTCACTCACAGGCCAAAACAGTTACTGCCTGCAGATAATGAACTATAACAAATACTGTATATTCTTCTCTTGGTATTAGTTTGGAGATGGCTTTTGAGTTATTCTTGCTCACTGTATTAACAAGACTAACGTCCTGGTAAAAAATAGACAATTGAGACAAAGCATGAGTTAGATTGTGAAAGATATTAAACTCTGTATTCCAACCTTGAGGAGATTAAAACTTGATCATCATCTGCAACGACTCATATTGCCATTCCTTGGAGACTGGGTAATAAGGTTGCATTTTGATCTGTGTATATCACCCACTTATGAAATAGCTGTTAGAGCTGAAATAGAGTTGTGGGCTGTGTTGACAACCACAGCTATCCTGATGAACCTCTATCTTGAACACCTACAGATGGAACGAACGCCCCTTCAGAGACCCAGGGAAGAAAAAAAACCACCCTGCATTGACAGAGAGGTGGTCGTATGGGGATACAAACCTTGGTTTAAAAAGACAGGCACATCAGTGCTGCACATTAACTTTTGGGAAGGCTGGGTAGCCAAAATGCCCCATCTACCCTCTGGCACAGAAGCCACCCTGTGTTCAAGAGGTGTTTGTGGTTCCACTTTCTGCTGTTCAGTGCAGCTCTCTTTGTGAGCTTTCTAACGTTTAGTAAGAGATAACAGATTAAGCCAAGTGCAGAGATAATGAAATATAAATTAGTAGGTTTGCCAGCCTTTATCCACAGCACTGTCAGAGTGTATTATCTGGTATATCTAGTTCAGAGCAGTCAGTTAAATTTCCCCTTATCAGAAACTGAGTGTGAAGTGTGGTAATGTTGCTAAGTGCAGAACAAAAATCTCTCTTTTTTTGCATCCCATGACTGCTCCAGGCAACATTCTTGGAAACCTCTGAGTAGGAAGGAAAAGAAGACCCTGAGATATATACACTGTGACAAGCCAGGAGGCTAAGCTCCACCGGTAAACCGTCCTGTGAGCGGCAGTCGCCTGTGGCTGTGACATTACCACACTTTGCTCAGCTTCAGAAAGGGAAATTTAACTGACGACTGCTATGAACTGAAGCCACAGCCTAAACCAGATAATACACCCTGACAATACTGTCAGGCAAAAAAGGCTGTGTTCCCATTGATTTCCTCGCATTGGAGACATATTACCCAGGGCTGTGTATGTTTGAGGGTATATGTGAACACTGTGGGAATATCAAAGGGAAAGACACACTGATTTGGGCAGAAACAGGCCTTGCAGAGATAAATCCCCAAAGTGCACTGACTGAAATATATATTATTTGATGAAGTGGGCATGGCAAAGATATTGATTGTAATTATAACTTAATCCTCAATCTACATCTGATATACCCCGCTGGGTTTGTTTAAAGGAGTGGAAAGCAGGGAAAATAACATTTCTGTTTTCTCAGAGTTGTTTCCTGAAGGACTGGAAGTCCAGTTTGTCTGCATTTCCAGCATGATACAAACACCAATGACAGACAAAACTCAAAAAGTTCAGACCTTGGGTTCAGCTGAGAAAGGATCCAAGCTTCTCTTAATCTCTTGAGCCTTGGGCTACAGGTGCTGCATAAACAGGTTTTGTGATCATATGAAAGAGGCAAATATCTAGTGTCAGAATTCTAGTATTCTAAAAACATTCAGAAAAGTTTTGAAACAAAAATGGTTCTCATACTTTCAAACATATGCCAGCCTCTAACTATTTGGACTACAAGAAAACTTCTCTGATGGTGAAAAGAAAAAATGACAATCAGTTCCCCTGTTTTAACTGGCGTTTGTTAACCTTTACCTAGCACTTGGCTGCCTGCAAACTGTAGACCTCAATGTCTGCAGTAAAATGTTGCTACTTAAATTTGCATTACTTCACTGGTGTCCACATATTCTTTACCTTAAGAAACATGAGAAAATTGTTCATGATCTCTTTTCTCTGTACTCCTTAATCTGACCACAGCTTTGTAATATAGGTGGGAAAATAAAGTTGAAAATGTGTGGTTTAGATTCTCAGATAAACTGTTCTGTCATAAAAATATCAAGAGTTCCAGATAATCAAGACGTATTACTTTATGGAGTCTTGATCTAAAGGTCTATTGGACTGCTGGCATCAAATTTTGCTTGAGGACTTTGTTGGGAACTTCTGGATGATAGGAAGCTTTCTCCATTTACAGTGATAGCGCATTCAGTTCCCACCCTCCTGCAACAACATATATTGCAAAATTAGAATGAGTTTGTCAGGATCATCTGACTTAATTTTTAAGACCCAGGTAACCCAGTCTTACAGCTTTTAATTTGTTCCTACCAATGTAGGGTGTCTTCTGAGAAAAGGGAGAAAAATGTCATTAGTCAAAAAAATTGGTTTATTGTACCTTTTATAATGGGATTGTTTATCAAAAATATAAAGCAGGAGATAATAACATACCTCTGACTTCAAATAAAAGATATATTTGGAATATTTGCAATTAACTCACTCTTCATTTCACTAGTGTGCTATCTAGCTACGTGCACTGTCTTTTTCTCTTTCTTAAGAATTCAACAGCCTCAACCCTGGCACTCTGCAAAAGCCATAAATTAGGATCCAAGATGAAATGATGTTTCATTTGAAATGTTTCACGCCAGTTTGCAGCTTCCAAATTAGCATGAAACAGCACCAGAGGAAACAGAGGGATTCTCCTGCATTGTACAAAGAGCTATGTGAACTTTTGAAATGCCTGAGATCTCATTACTGACAACATTTTGACCTCCAAGTTTTCATGTGCTGACCTGGAGGCTGCCTTAGGAAGTAGAAATGCAGATTCCCCATTCAGCATGACTGCATGGGTTTATCAAGCTAGACGATTTTTTTTCGAATGCAAAGCAACCATATACATCTTCCGAAACTGAGGAAAAGTCATTAAAAATGATAGATAAGAAAGCAGGATGAATAAGCGACCAGCTAGCAAAAAGGCAGACAGAATACAGTCCTTTCTGGGGTGCTTTTGGTAAGCTTTTATGTTTTGTTGCTAAGCCTGTTGAATCCCACCCAGAGATCTAGGATTAAAAGCTCTACAGAGGCTTAAAGAACCAAACAGAAAACAGGGAAAGAGCAAGAGCTACTCGTCTTCTGAAGCTACCTCTTGTTACTCCTGTGACCCAGTTTTATTGGGAAAGCTACTCAGCAGCAAAAAGAAAAAAAAAATAACTTAGATAAAGTAATAGAGCAAATACTAAGGAAAAATTTTCTGTTTAGTTGGAAAAGAAACCAAGTATAACATTCTAGTCCCACTGAAGCCAAAAAGAGACTCACCACTACTGTCAACAGAGCCAGAGGTTCAACAGCTAAAAATCTGGTCACCTGGTGATATTTTTTACCCAATCTCTCTCTAGTCAGTTGAGGTTTTTGGAACAAGTTCAGGAATTGTGCAGGGCTTGCACAAGGATAGAAAGTCTCAGCTAAAGAGAGCAGCAAAGAACTTTCTTTGCAGAACAAGGAAGGAGTCGCTGTCAGCACAGCATCAGGTCAGTTTGGACTTGTAATTCAATGCAGATTTTTAACTTCTTTGCACTATACATAAGACTTGTGAGTTTGACGCTTATCGCCAATCCCCTTGTTCCTTTGTGGAATTGTTGTATTCCATCACAACAAAATAGTGCTGCAAGCGATTTTTTCTCTCAGTGTCGTTTTCATTCCAGTTTGCTCCACACTGGAAATTGGCTGGATGGCGTTGTTTAAACTGTTTTTAAAATACATAGTGTAAAAACCTCACCTCCAGACTCCGCAAGATTTCCCTAACCGACTGTGACTGAATGGAAAATTCTGCCTCCCTGATTAAACTTATATGTAGAGGTGAATAAAATATAAAAGAGGTCTTGAGCATCATCTTTTATTTAGTGTCTTGTCCGATAAGTATGATCATACTTTTAAGGATCACAGTATATTTTTAGACACCTTGTAAAGCACTCAAGCTTTTGCTTAGAGTACTAGGAGTGTACGGTTTAATAAGCCAGTTGACAGAACATTAGTGACATCAAAGCAATGGAAAAAACTCTGTTTGCTTGCTCTTCCTTTCATCTGACTTTAAAATACAGTGCAATCAACAGGACTGGGGGAGAAAAACACACATACACATGCAAACCAAGTGCATATGATGAATACTATGTGATCAACTGTTTGAAAATAATGCTTATTTTCAGGAAAATAAGATATATTCTTCTCCTTCTAAATACACGTCAGATTTTATGCAGGCCCACTCTTTCAATCTGCTTGTATGATGCAGTTTATCATGGGGTTTCATGGAGATATCAGATTGATATCACCTGGGTATTGTGTAGACAGTAAAAGTACACTATGCTTCTCCTCGGTTCTGTCATTAACTCCTAGTTTGTCAGGGTTTCTGTGTCTATAACCTCAGGAGAGATGGTAGGTGCTTATATCCATCAGGTCACATCTGACACAGACACCACACATGGGACAGATCTTGCCTGCCCTAAAATATCTGTAGAGCTGCTCTCCTACAGTACCCAGCAAAGCCAACACCAAGGAGTGGACTCTTTTAGCAAGTCATTCATCTGACCTCTCTGATATATTTATTTGGAATGAGCCACACTGATTCTTCAAAGTCCCTTTTCTTTTCCCTCCATTTTTGTCTTTCTCCTTTTTCTTTCTACGGGGAGTTTAGAGCATTTGGTGTAAGTATTTGCATTGTACAGGATGAAAGTTAGATGGTACAAATTTGGTTACATTTCTACATATGCCTCTTGAAGTCTCAGAACTTTTACACAATTGATTCTCCTCAGAACCTTTTTGTGTCAGATGACACCATGATGCTCTCCTGGTTGGACTTTTCACTCATCAGAGAAGATCTCATAGTATGAAGAGACCTCGAAGATAATTGCAGGGAAATTACAACTGGCAAGCCCCAAATCATATCTAGATGTAGAGTGATTGAAATATCATCCATTTTGCACATTACCACCTCCTACTGGCTGTCCAAAATTATTAATTAAAGAGGAATATTTGTTCTCATCTTCCTCATCATTGGGAATATGAATTTAGCAAAAGATTATGTGTCAGTTATTTTATTATTCACTTAAGCACTGATTTAGTTACGCAAAAGTTTTCAGAGGTTACAGTTTATACCTTTGCCCTTTGGTTCTGCAAAGTATAGGGAGAACAATGTTCTCTCTTACATCAACAGTGTTCATATATTAATGTGTACTAAGGAGCTATAACACAGGAATGATACATGAGCAACCCAACAAATACCTAAATTCCAGACACTCCTGGTTCCAGATATCAACCATTTAGGTTATTCCTCTCAGAAGCAGTATTTTTACTATTGCTTGACTTCATCTTGTACCAGTAAAGAAATTACTTCAATTGTTATAATTTGAGTTATTTATAAAACACTATCTGGTCTGATCAGTAAGTCTTCACCTGCAGGACTTGAAGCTTGTGGTTGATGGGAGAACAGGCTCTTTGAGAAAAAGAGATGCCCCTGTTTACACATTGTGTATCATCTCTCCACTCTTCCGATACTATGTGCAAAGTGGTAAACAGCAGGATTTACTAATTCACTGGTAAGCCAAGTGCTCATATCTATCTTACTTTCCATATAAAACACTTAGAATACACTCAGCTGCGAATGTAAAGCCAAAGACGAACAGCGAATTCTCCTTAAGGCCTGATTTTCCAGGCAGTTTTTTGCCTATGGAGATGTTTCAGCATTAATCTTGATCATATTCTCTTTCACACCCTCTATCTAAGGTACTAAAAAGGGAATTCACAGGAATTCGTAAGGTGCCATAAGCAATGTTCTCAGAAGTGTAAAAGAAATGAATACGATAATAGCTTTCAAACTAAGTTCTCCTCAATGTGTTTAGTTCACTGGGTGTTAAAGAACATTTAGTAACAGTTTAAAAGAGTCAAATGAGGATGCAATCAGAATTCATCAGGTAAGGCACTATCCAAACCGAACGTTATACTCTCTTTGTGCGTGCTGTAAAGGTTTCTCTCCCCTCTTGACCTGTTCTGTTGAAAGCTGTCTGGCTTCTTTAAAGCATATTTTTCAGCAGTCTTTATCAGAGCACTGGAAAAGATGGGATTGATGCTTTTTCTTTTTTTTTTTTTTACCCTTTTATTTCCCCCCCATTTTTTTTCTTTTATATTTTTAAACCTGCTGTTTAATATCCCAGCCCGCTCTGCATAATGGGAGCTGTCAGGCTTCTGCTGGAAGTTTCTTTTTTAGTAAGAGCAGTACATTGGACATGTCCAGTGCTGGAAGTACATTTCAANTTTTTCCCCCCCCCCCCCCCCCCCCCCCTTTTTTTTCTTTTATATTTTTAAACCTACTGTTTAATATCCCAGCCTGCTCTGCATAATGGGAGCTGTCAGGCTTCTGCTGGAAGTTTCTTTTTTAGTAAGGGCAGTACATTGGGCATGTCCAGTGCTGGAAGTACATTTCAAATCAGGTAAATCTTATTCTTTCTGGCATTAAAAAGTTAGTCCCATTCAGAGGTTCTTGCAGTACATGTTGCACATCCTCCTAGTTCTAGGTGTGTAAAGTCAGGGTCTATAGGAAATATGACGAGCTGGCTGCAAAGTTTGCACTTCTTTCATCGCTGATCCTTGATACATCAGCCCCTCATGGAAAATTCCCGTNCATCAGCCCCTCATGGAAAATTACAGTAGAATTTCAACAACAACAAAAAAAAAGGAGCTATTCTCAGAAATTCTTAAGGACTTCATATAGAACCATTATTTTTCTTTCCTCCATAGGATTTAATACAATTTTACACAGGAGGTTATTCTCTGTGCTGATGCATGTTTATGGAGCAACTTCTATTAAATTCTATTAAATTCCTAGATGGAACATTTCCAGGTGTGGATTTTTTTTGTTTCACCCCTGCTTAGTGCCTTAAGACTGTTGCAGACAGAAACAATTGGTGCCTGGACTGTCTTATAAAGATGTAAGTATCTCAAGAAGCTATTAATTTAAGGCCAGAGCCATTATTGTATTACAATGTATCATATTATTGGTAAGTATCTCCCTTCAATAACAGCTAACACAAGAGATTTACTGATTAGTCTTTACTTGAATATGTTGCACAAACTTGTTCTATAAACATATTTATTTGAATATGTTCTTCACAAAGAGGGCATGAAAGGAGAGAGAGAAAGATGGCAAAATGTGAGATAGGGATCTAGAATTTGTAATTAGAATGAATGGGTGATGCTGCAGCCCTCATTTCTTTTTTTTATTTTTTTTCAACACATGGAGACATCATCGCTTCAGGTCAACCAACCTTCAGATGGGATCTTCTTATTCAAGGAATACATTCCAGGAATGAAACTTAATATGTATGAAAACATCTCAAACTGGTGGGATACACAGAAGCTTATTATCACTACAAGAAAACTGACAAGCAATAAATAAAACTGTCACATGAAATTTGTTGTGATTATTTAAAGCGAGCAATAATACTGAACCTCAAGAAGGTTTATGATATGGGCAGGTGGCATTACTTCTTGACACAAGCAGACTTAGAAGAAATTATTTGAAATATTCATATAATATATTAGCTACTAAGTCAGTTGCGAAGGGAACACGTCTGTACACTGCAGGATAAAAAAATGATGCAAGCCTGCAATGTACAAAAGCCAGGAAGCACAAGAAATGAGACAGAAAATATTATGAGAAAAAATGTAATGCCATAACTTAGAAACTTGTTCTCAGAATTGACCATCTCAGTCATCAAGCATAGTGCTTTGCTTTTTTGGGCAACCACACTATACCACAACCTGTGAGAGCATAAATTGATCAAGTGCCATTTTAAAAGCTCAGCATCACAGTACAATGTTGACCAATAAAGTGCATTGCTCCAAGAATGTGAGTAACTGAATTCGATGTGCTTGTCTCCCAATGCAGCTGTTTGCTAGTATTTTTATTACCCTGATTTCCTGGATGATCATATTTTGCTTAACAGCCTAGTGATTTAACCATTCATTTAAACCAGTCTTCTACTCAAAGAAGACCATGGGTTTCTCTGACTGACAAGTTATTATGAATAAATAAGCACTATCAGCTCCTTTGGTCATTCATGCATGTGTCCAAAATAGGGAGACTACCATGGGGATCTCCAGGCAGATGAAGCTGTATGAAATACAAACCTACTCCAGGAGCCAGATTTAGTATAAGTCTTTGCTCAACTTCCGACTCTGTTAGTAAACTTTACGATTTAACCAGTCTTTTCCTACAAGCTTACAGGTATTTAATTACATAAGGAATTTAGACTCTTCACCTTGCTAGGCTTAATTGCTGAGCTTAATATTTTGGCTGTGAAGTTTCCTAAGATGCACTGTGGATATCAGTCCAAGATTCAAAAAGAACTATTGACCTGTGATACTAAAATATAAGCAAAACAATTCACACTTTTTCTCTTCTGAGTTTCAGAGCCACCCAGTTAAGCAAATTTCAACTGATTTCAGAGCTACCAATGAAGCATTTAATCTTTGCTTAGGAAGGATAAATTAAAGAAGCTTTAAAGACTTTCCCAGAGTTGTATTTCTAACAGAGAGGGAACACACATGACCATACACCAAAAATCTGCATATGTCTGAGTTAGAAAATAACACAAACATGTAACAGTTTGAACATGTAACAGTTAGTGGAAGGATACAGATGGATAAATACTAAGCACATCTCGGTAATTTTATACGTCTTCAGCCTTTATGCATTCCCTTTGCAACCTATTAGTGATCTCTCTACTAATATTAAATAAGCTCCTTTAAGGAATTTTTCCTAGATTGGTTTGATTCAGGAACTCTGAGACTTGAAATAAGTATTCCTTCATTTCAGTTAAAATAAGGTAGTACTTCTACTGAAAACTCAGTTTGAGAAAACCTGTACATGTGTTCCTAAACTGCAGTTAGGCTGGGCACTCTGGCCATCAAGATGATGTTGTTGACCCAGGGCAAAATGCTCTTAATCTGGAGGAGAACAAAACCAAACAGTCTACGGACTGCTGCTCAACTCTTGGGCAAATACTTAAAATTTTGCACAAGATTTTAATCACAGACAGCTCTTAATATCCACAGAAATTTTCCTCTTGGAGGAAAAATGCAGGACATTTCTGGTCTTATACTGTGGACAACTATGTTGAACTCAAATGAGAATGAACCATGTGTTTTAGTAGATCAGAACTGTAGTGCTTCGAAACCCTGTCCCTGTGCTTTAAAATTTCTGTTTTCATCATAATTTAAAAATGCAAGTAAAACTCCTTGTTTTCAATTGTCATTTTGAATGTTTTTCCCGAATCACTCTTATTTTCCAAAGAAAACAATTTGTAATTTATTGGTAAGGCTTAGCTATTAGAACACAGAATTTAAGGCAATGTAGTCCTTGGTACTTTCTGGTTACCCAGGGGATACACTAAAATATTATTCATTTATTTAAATAAATATATGGTTTTACATACATATATTCAGCCTTTTCATTATGTTGGAAAAGGGTAAAAGAAGTTTTACTTACTTACTAGATAGTGACTGACATTTTACTCCAGATTTGTATCAAGTGTGTGCGGGTATTGGGATTTAGATGAAAATACACAATTGTTCTGGTTAGTTAAATATCCCCCTCTCTTCTTCTTACTTCCAGCTGTTTAAATCAACACTGAAAACTGCACTTGGAACAATGCCAGATGACTCTGGTGAACAAACTGCAGAATTAAAGTGAAAAATATTTCTTGAAAGCTGAAAGAAGAGTTAATTAAACAAAAAGCTTTCCAAACCACAGAAAGAGAGAATATATACTTTTGGCAAGCTAATAAGTAATTCTACATGTCATTATAAAGTCTGAAATTTATTTAAATCCTGACCAGACAAATATTTAGTTCAGCTTTAGCTAATTTACATAGTAAAAACAAAGGCATTTGTTCTTATTTTCTCTATCAGAGTCACTGGCAATGTGAATATGTTAGAAAATCTATTCAGCTATACTTTATAAGGCGAAATTTTTAAAAAGTCACTTTAAAAATGTTTTAACAACTCCCCATTCTGTCCCTGACTATGTAGGAAGACTGACTTGTTATCTCCAAGTTGAGATTAATTTGATTCTGCATATTATTTTTTAATGTATTGAAATTATACTATTATATAATGACAAATGTTTTCTCCAAAATATTTTTTCCTAATCTCAGTATCATCTTAAACAGGAGTTAAATCAGCTTTTATGAATAACATATTAAAAGTCAAATTCTCATTCTTAATTTTTAAAACACCACAGCACAAACAGATGTTTGTTCTCAGAGTTTCTAATTCCTCTCATAGAATGAGTTCTTATAGTGAAGGCATTAGAAGAACTTTGGGGTTTTGTTTTGATTGGGGTTTTTTTATTGTTTAGCTACTTTTAGGACTGCACTTGATTTTGAGAGGCTGTAATATTCTAGTACATATCTTCTTTTCTGATACCGAACCAGGGTCCCAGCTGGGAGTGGGAGCAAGGAGTGCTCTGGAGAAACTTTGAGCCTCATCCAGTGGCTCCTGGGACTCAGGCAAGACCTGATGTGCTGTGGGATTCCTTATGGGCTATGGATGACTTTTGTTCTCTTTCCAGATCTGACATCCCTTCTCCACTATTCCTTCTCCTTCTTTCTTTCTCTCTTTCTTAATTCCCCCTCTTTTTTTTTTTTTTTCATTTTAGACTTTCTTTTCCAGTATGGTGGGTTTCTGTGACTAAGTGATCGTAAACAGAAAATAACAAAGTCCATACCACACTCTGCATGTATGGATAATGCAGGCACGTGTTATACAGTCTGCCTGATTTATTTATATAAGGCTATTGATTTTTTTCCTTCTCTCCGTGAACCAGAAGGTGGCATCTGATTACTGGCTTGTAAATTTGCATGTCTTCTATCTTCACTGCATCAGCCAACTTTAGAGATTTCTTTTCTTTACGTATCTGTCAACAGGAATACAAACAAAAAAGTGCCTAGCTGTCTATGTTCTTCAGTCAGACACATACACTTATACATATATTATTGTTAATCAGTTCCACTTATGATTGTAATATTTAACCTTGTATTGAACTGCTTTGTTTTAAGGATCTGAACTCACTGTGCATTTATTAATAGGTTCAGCAACACAATCTAGGAGCTTGACATCAGTATTCCTCTTCTCCACACTGGAAAATGAAGGCAAAAGAGATTCAAAGGCCTCCTTCAGAGACAGGCAGAAATGTTGTGACAAACCATGGAATCCTTAGATTTCCTTGCTCTCACTCATGGACCATCAGCTACAAGATCAGTCAAACCAGGCAGCCTATTTTATAAAATCATGCAATTTGTAGACTCCTTTGGGTCACTTCCTCAAGTGTCTTGCATTAGTCTGTATGGTATTCAGACCTCACTGAGCAATTATTTTTTGGGATTCCATTCATTTTGATGAAGATGAGTAAGCATTCTTTGTCTCCCACCTAGCTGATGGACAAATGAGATGAGTTGTTTCCATCAACCTGTAAATATTTGGATCTTTTTAACTGCATAGGTCATGCTTTTAACCCCAAAACTGTCTGGTTCAATAGTGTTCATAATGAGTAGAAGATAGTTCTCATACATGATTGGCACAATATCAGAGAGGGGATTTTTGTGAGAGCAAAAATATAAACCGTTGTCTTTCCTTATGAGAAAAAGCTGGGTAGATGTGTGAAGAGAGCTCTCATAAAATAGAATCATAGAATAGTTTAGGTTGGAAGGGACCTTTAAAGGTCATCTAGTCCAACCCCCCTGCAATGAGCAGGGACATCTTCAACTAGATCAGGTTGCCTAGAGCCCTGTCCAACCTGGCCTGGAATGTTTACACCTGGAAATTCCAATGAATCCACTCCCTCTCGGGGCAACCTGGGACAGTGTTTCACCACTCTCATCATAAAATATTTTTTTCCTATATACTGTCTAAATCTTCCCTCTTTTAGTTGAAAGCCATCACCCCTTCTCCTATCAAAACAGGACCTGCTAAAATATTTGCCCGCATCTTTCTTGTAGGCCCCCTTTAGGTACTGGAAAGCTGCAATAAGGTCTCTCTTCTTAAGGCTGAAAAACCCCAAATCTCCTAGTCTGTCCTCACAGCAGAGGTGCTCCAGCCCTCTGATCATCTTTGTGGCCTCCTCTGACACATTGATGACTCATGTCCAGCTTTTCACTCACCAGTACCCCCAAGTCCTTCTCAGCAGGGCTGCTCTTAATCTCTTCATCCCACAGACTGTATTGATACTGGGGGTTGCCCCAGCCCAAGTGCAGAACCCTGCACTTGGCCCTGTTGAACCTCACATGAGCCCACTTCTCGAGTCCAGGTCCTTCTGGATGGCATCCTGTCCCTTAGGCATGTCAACTGCACTGCTCAGCTTGGTGTTGTCCACAAACTTACCGAGGAAATTTGCTCTCAGTGTAGCCTGTTGGGTTGATAGTGCAAAGGCTGGCAAGACTTAAATTTTAAATAGTTTTGGAAGAGATGTATCATGTGGGTTGCTAATTGTCAGGATTCAGGCGCTTAGAACTTTCTGGCTTCAATCATCAAAAGCTGTTTGCTAGAGTTTTTATGGACCACAGGCAAGATCTGCTTCCACAGCTTAAGGGGACAGGCTGTATTCTGGACAGCTGCAAATACTAATAGATGGCACGTAGTGATTCCCCTTTCTCCTTAATCCCACAAGCAGAGAATTTGAGCCATGAAAGACCATTTAGAAAATGCATGGAAAGATGGACAAAGAGAAAGAATTTCATGGGTAAGCCTAAAGACCAACCTTCACCTCCAGGGAAGGAGCAGGAATTTCTGGTGCAGGTTGTGAATCTGAGTAGTGCAAGGTGACAGGAAGGTGGTGAAATAGCATTCAAGGCTGGAATATGGGAACTGACAGGAGTAAGGTGTTCAAAATCAAAAAGAATATAGTTAAAGGTGAAGGGATACTGATTTATTTAATGCAACAGTAAAGAAACAAGAAAGAATATCTTGGGTGAAGGGGAAGCTGTCTGGGTCAAAATCACAGAGAGGAAGAAAGATGAAAGACTTATTGGCACAATAATTCTTGAAGTCCCTTACAGATTGTCAAGAGGAGCTATGTGAATACAGCCTTTTCTTAATTATTTCATACACATAGTGTTTTCTATAAACATACATGTGCATCTACTTACACACGTAAATAAATACATATTTTTTTTATATTGCACTATGGTTATAAAATGGTTATAAATTATAAAATCTGTACATTACCAAGATTAAAATATTATTATGAACTAAATCATTGTGAAGAAGTTCTAGCTCCCAGATAAAAGCTAAAGTACAAAAAACCTTACCGATAAGATTCAGCTCCTCCTTTTAGAGCTGCCACATTTCTCTGACAAATTCAGTGAGCAAACATGTGGCAGATCAAGTTTGGATTAGGTTTTGCTGAATAATGACGTTGCTTTAGAAAGCAGATCCTTTAGGAAAGATATGTGCATGTGAGCAAGGAGGACTCACTGAACCTAGGTGATGGTTGAGGTAAACAGTATATTTGCCTTCTTACCTTTATATCTACCCCATCTTCACACTTCAGTCCACTTTTTTCTTTTCTTCATGTGAATGTTTTTACATTGCTTTAATTTCTTTTTTAGTTCTCACTTGGTTTGATTTTTGGCAACTCTGATTTTATTTTCTGTCAGGCATTCTTTTACATTGGTCAACATCTTTTAAATCAATATTTATTTCTGATCTTGTCTCTGATTCTGATGAATAGAATCATAGAATCATAGAATCATAGGGNACTGGACACAGTACTCCAGGTGGGGCCTCACCAAGGCAGAGCAGAGGGGGAGGATGACCTCCCTCGACCTGCTGGCGAGAATGGGGCTGAGATAAATGAAATCTGCAATGAAACAAGATCTAACTGCTTTTCTAGGCAAAGAAGGTTCAGTGGATAGAAAGGGTCTATTAGAAATTTAGGAAAATATAAAGTTTTTACTTATAAAAACAGTGAAAACAGCCTTCAAATAGGAGAATTAGGAACAGAAATTTCAGCTCTCAGGATGGAGATTACTGTGCTTGTCAGAATTATTTTCTGATATCAGTGTTTACGGTAAGTGGTAATTCAGAAAAACTTTTCTGTCCTGAATTTTGCAAAAAGGAGCAGAAAGAATGAGATTAATCCTGCATCATGTTAAATGTCTACAGAACAAACATCTGCAGATAAAACCATACCAGGCTTCCTTCACAGTCAATGCAGAGACAAATGGACAATTCGTGGTCTGATGTCATCCCTCTTTTAGAAAACTGATTTTATAATAAATTGACTATTTAGGAAGGGAAGCTCTACAACTAGCTTAGACGTAGGTGGCTGTGTTTTGTTTTAGCATCCGAAGATACACATTGTAAACTAGAGAAATGGGTCTGCTTATGGGTTACATGATACCTGCCACCACCTTGCAGTTCAAAAAAGAGAGTGTGTGCATGTACTTGTGCATGTGTCTACACATAAATCATAGAATCATAGAATCATAGAATCATAGGGTTGGAAGGAACCTCGAAAGATCATCTAGTCCAACCCCCCTGCCAGAGCAGGGTCACCTAGAGCACATCACCCAGGAACNACTTTTCTGTCCTGAATTTTGCAAAAAGGAGCAGAAAGAATGAGATTAATCCTGCATCATGTTAAATGTCTACAGAACAAACATCTGCAGATAAAACCATACCAGGCTTCCTTCACAGTCAATGCAGAGACAAATGGACAATTTGTGGTCTGATGTCATCCCTCTTTTAGAAAACTGATTTTATAATAAATTGACTATTTAGGAAGGGAAGCTCTACAACTAGCTTAGACGTAGGTGGCTGTGTTTCGTTTTAGCATCCAAAGATACACATTGTAAACTAGAGAAATGGGTCTGCTTATGGGTTACATGATACCTGCCAACACCTTGCAGTTCAAAAAAGAGAGTGTGTGCATGTACTTGTGCATGTGTCTACACATAAATGTATCTATGTGCATAGACAGATATACGTGTGTAACTTCCACAAATGAATGCAAGGGGGAAAATATATATGAGCATGTAACTATTTTGTTACATCCCTTCCACCTTCTGCTACTGCTGTGTTATACAAAGCTTTTATTTATAAAAGGTAGTAATTTTGTTCTAACATGCAGAACACCTGGCTCCCCAGAATATCATTGCGGATAAGGAATGATTTTATTGTTTTACGATTGTTGCTATCAAAAAACAATAAGAACGGTAAATGTGTTAACTGATATCCAATTGTCTTTCTATGGCTGGTTTGACAGAATAAAACACCAGAACCTTCTGGAAGCAATTAAAGGTATTAATAAAATGGATTTGCTGTGCACATTTATTGCTGATCACAGCACAGAGCACAAGAGCATTCATGAAAATTACATTATTAAGCTGCATGAAGTGCTCTTATATTTTACCTGGACTTCAGTGTCTGCTGTCTTGACCTGGGAAACAAAAACGGGGAGAAAATGGAAAAAATGGTTCAATCACATAAATTAATAAAGAAGGAAATCACTCTTCCTTCTTTGCAGGCCCTGGGCCAAACTTATCCAGACATAAGTTTAGTAAGAACAATCATGGTAAGGAATCTGGGATCAGTGCTTTCATCTTTGGCCATGGTATTAAGTGTTTTACCTTTTTTTCAGATGAAGCTTATCCACAGTAACAAGAAATAAGCACAAATTGTAATTTTTTTTATGGTAAGTACAAACAAATTTCATTTTTAGTGAAGATGAACAGGTTTCCTGAATTGTTTGAAGCACTGAAATGCACTTACTGGAACAGACATACAAATTCCTGCAGCCCTTACCCGGTCCCTTGCCATTCAGCAGTACCCACCTTTGATCAAGTAGCTTCTGCTTAGAGATTTTTTCAGAACAGAGGACCGTGTGTGTTTGGATGTGTACATGATTGCACAAGTTGAAAAAAGAGTTAGAGCTTTTCTATACAGAAAAAAAATCCAGCCTAATTGTGGAAGGTAAAGCTACTCCTTTAAAACATTTCCATACTGTGAGCCTTTTACAACTGCAAATAGATTAAAGGAGTGTTTAAAGGTATAGCATTAAATGAGTACAAGTAACTGTTTTACGTAAGTTGCCTGGGGTACATCAGTAGCCTTCTAAATGATCAAAAGGTATAGCTGGAGGCAAGGTCCAAAACCACCTGCATATATAAAAGACTTTTATAAGAGGTAGCTGATATCATACATTTACATTGATCTTCCTTTAAACACTGTAATGAAATCAGCATCAAAATTATGTTAAAGTAACGTTATATCTACCTTAAAGAGATGGGAGCAGGAGAAGTACAGCTCCATCCTTGAATTGCCCCATATGCCACTGCACTGGGATGGTGTATTACACCCGGATGCGCCTGCAGGTCAGCAGGGCTAAGCTCTCTTAAGCTTTTTTAAACTGACTTTGACATTGATTCAGCAAAGCTCTGAGGAACATACTTCACTTTAAGCCCAGGAACAGTTCCACCCAGCTCCACGGAGTACTCCTTAACACTTTGTTGAACCAGTTTAGATCTAGGTGTGAAAACAGGTGCTTTGAGGAATAAGACCCAGACCTGACAGGTAGAGCTTGCCATTATTGCTTTGCTGGAGTAGGGTATTTTCAAGCAGGATTCAAGCAGTTCATTTGGAAAAAACTGACATTTTTTTCTCCTAAGTGTGTCACTTCAAAAAATGTCCCACTTAACTGTATAAAGTATTTCACTGTCCTGCACATCTTAACAATGCCATAATATACAGGATACGTAAATATATTTATCCCATAATGCTTTGTTTATAGGATACATATATTTAAAAAAAAATCTAGGAAAATATAAATCACACTAACATCTGCATTGTTATTATCCTCTTTGCATAAGTCATATTATTTTCTCAAGCTTTACCTTTTGAATCCATTGGTATTTGTAGCATACACACTCCTTGTGGTGCTTGATAGAATAGTATTTCTACAAACAGTACCATAAAATATGTTTTAGGCAAGTATCGCTTCTTGAGATATAGCAATAACTGTCTTAATCTGGCTATTTGTACCTTCTCTTGCTGTAATAGTCAGATACTAACAGTATAGCACGAACAGAAAACACTATGTGGTCATGACTAAAGATGAGGCAGAGAAAGTAGGAAATAAAATGTGACATTTCCATTGAATTCTATGGGATTTGAGGATGGCTGACTAGCACGGAAGCATCCACACTACAGACCAAGCTAGGAGAGATGAATTTCATCTTGTGATCCCACCATTGGCAAAACCAGGACTGTCTTTCTGTTGCTTCTCTGCCAAGAGGAGCCTCAAACCAGAGTCTGACTGTCAGGGCTCATGGTATGGCTTCTCTAAGCAGTACTTTGATAAAACTGAAGCCTTGCCTCATAGTTTGCAGGACTGGGGGCCAATCTGTGCTTGCAAAGCAAGTAGCCAGATATTTCTTTCTTAAAATATTGCTGAGATGTTTCTTAGCTATTGCAGGTAAAAAAGAAAACCCTGAAATCAGACTTGGACCAGACTGATTTTCCTTGTGAAAATATGGAAATGTAAAAAAAGAAAAAGCAAAGATCTAAAAAGAAACCTAAAAACCTAAAAGGACATTGATCAGCTCCTTCTCCCCCATGAACACATGGACAATGACAAGCTTTTAAAGTGCCCTTACTGTCAGGATACTGACCTTGTTTAAGAATAAAAATGACATCTTTGTGTTCTGTATTTATTCCCTGAGTAACTTCCATCCAAAAACAGGGGAAAAAAAGAAAAAAAAGAAGCTTTTTTTTGAGATTTGTAATACTTGAACCCTATTGCTTAGAAAAAGATAGAAGATCCCACAATGATATGCATTACTTTCACAGAGAAAATTGTTTACAAAGTCTAGGAAAAAAATAATAATAATAATAAAAAAAACCCCACAGCCAACCTCAGGGTTTAAAAGTCTTTTTCAAGATATCATCTTTCTCTCCAAGGTGCTGAGCTGGCGTTGATAAAAGACCTCTCTGAGAATAAAATGCAAAAAGTCAAAACAGTCTTCCATTTTAGAGGAAGCTTTTCAGAGTGTTTGCCACCATTTCAATCAGTTCTTCCCCTCTCTAGATAGTCAGTATAGGAACTCTAATCATATTTTTAAAAAGATAAAAACCAAAAAAATTATGTTATTTGGGCTAGTGTACAGACTGCAAATTATGTGATAAAGTTAGGCTACAAGACACTAAGATAAAGTCTGTGAGGCAATGGTGTGGAGATACTTGGAGAGGTGGAAACTGAAGGCAAGATGGTAGGGTCCTGTAAGACAGCAATGCCACTAAACATGGAGAAAGTGAGAAGAGGTGAACCTGGCTTGCAATTTTTTCTTCCAAGTTCATAGATCACTGAGGCTGAGCACATTCAAGCAGTTGACTCACCATGCCCCAACGTTTCATCTAGTTGGGCTAGGTGATCATTGTAGGTCCCTTCCAACTAACTGCTCTATTCTATTCTATTCTATTCTATTCTATTCTATTCTATTCTATTCTATTCTATTCTATTCTATTCTATTCTATTCTATTCTATTCTATTCTATTCTATTCTATTCTATTCTATGCTAGCACAATAAGATCAAGGAGGGGAAGTGGAAGAAGAGGAAACACCCTGTAGCTCTGTCTTGCAGCACCTATACTGAAAATTTTGTAAGTCAACACAGAGGCTTTGGCTACCTATATATTAATAAAAAAAAGTTTAAAGCACAAAGTACTGGCATGTATTTTGTGAAAACTGTAATATGGGCTCTGGTACAGTTTTAGCACTGGCCAGTTATCCCTGATCCAACAGCTGCCAATCATGGACTGAGGGTCTGCTCCAGCCACCCTACCCAACAGCCAGTTTGGGTGCTACCCTCTATTTGGGGCAGAGAATTACCTATGTCTCATGGGGAGCAGCTAGTTATTAGTACAGATGTGGATCACCTGCCTACACCTGCTCTTGAGCAAAGTCTAAGGATGTAGTTCTTGGAGTCACAATGCGTTCTCTGGGCTTTATTGGGACACTGCAATTACATGTTGTCCTATCATCCAGGCAAGGATGAAGAACTGTTTTGTTCCTTCAGGAGAACAAAGGTCAGTATTAGCAATTTTGAGGCTAAATACAGAAAAGAATTTCAGAGTCCAGACGATGGGATTTTTAAAAAATATTTCTTCTCTTCTTTTTATTATAGGTCCTGGTTGGATGGGATCACTGAGAGCAGACCTCTTATTTATTAATTTTCCACTAATTCTCTAGTTTCACCACCCAACAGTGTTTTTCTTTCTCTGTTGCCCTTTTCCTTTGGGAAGGTTTCTTCCAAAAGACCAGATGTGAATAGTGAAGTTCTCAGGGAATTTTGGGTTTACTTTTAGTGGTTTGCAAAGTTAGTTGTCTGTATCACTTATTTAACAAAACTGTTTTGGAATGTGTAAGGCAGAGACCTGTGTTCACATTGGTCATGTTTCCTGATAGTACTTCCCCAGTAGCAACAAAATCACTAAAAAAAAATGACAAAAAGCCACAATACATTAATAAATAAGTAAATAAATATAAGCCAAATAAATGCAACTTACCTCCAAAACACCATTTATGGGAACTGGAATGTTCTAAGTATTGTTCCGATTGCTAAAATTTTAATTCAAACATTTGGCTAGAAACTTGTGGCAAAGAAGGCATGGCATACAAGAGGCAAACAGAAAAATATAAAAGAACATGCACTGAGATAATTTCATGCTCTCAGATAATTAATATAATTTGATAAATTTAGACAAAAATATACCAATCCCCAATGGCCCTTTCCTAGACACTAGCAAGCAGATTCTTTTTAAGTAACGTGTAGTTTTTAGGAAATATCTGAGACAGATACATCTGTTTCTAATTCACCATCAGATTTCTATAAAAATGACTAAGATTAAAATAGAGTGCAACTCATTAAAACTCAGGGGTAAATTAAAAGAACCTGAATGAAAAGCTCCGTTACAACAAAATACAAAGAAGCAGGGAGCACTGTGTTCCTTTGAAGTATGCACGCTGGTGGAGAGACCACTCTGCACAGGCCAATGAATTTTAAAGTCTTGAATCTGCAGCTACTCCTTACTGAGAGGCACATGAACTGGAATAACAACTGTTGGGAATGGTCGCATGAAGAATGTTGAGCCAGCAAATGTCATCTATCATCTTTCTGCCAACAAATGCTGAATTCACCATCCCCTTTTGTGATACAGGATATAGGAGACCAAAGTAAATACCTGTTGTCAACACCTGGAACTAAAAAGACCACCTGCCAGGATTGATTGGCATGACTCGCCTTTAACAAAAGCTGCCTCAAAGAGACTACAGGACAGAGACAGGCAGGCAGAGTTCAGAAGAAACTTAAATAGCACCACATGCTCCCCATGATGGTTTTATCTGAATCCTGCTCAAAGCCACCTCCCCTTGCTTTTTAATTCACAAGTTACTGATGACTTCAGAAGTGGAAAAAGAAAGGAAGAAAGGAAATAGTTTTCCCTCTGCTTTCTCCAAGAGTAACACAGTGTCTATTTGGCTTTGGTTACGTGTAATGATAGCTGTAATTTCAGAATCGTGATTTAGTTCTATCGTCTGGCCAAATATTGTTAGACATTTCACATGAACAGGGGCTTGAGTCGAAGTGTCTAGAAAAATATGTTGTATTTAGTGGTCTGACAGTCCTGTGGAGGTCATGTCCTTGACTAGAATTTTTCCCCAGGTTTGAAGATGTTTCTGACAAAAGAAACACAACAGGAAATTCTGCCTTTCAACACAAGAGCAGCTACCACTTCCCTTCTCCTGTATTTCATCATCTGCAAGAGAGCAAGATAATAAAGTAACTTGCAGCCTGATATTGCCTGCCTCCCACTGAGGCCTTTCTCAGAGCACCATGACTCCCAGCTCCTGATCCTGCTGCATGACATCTGAAATCTGCTCACAACGTGTCATTGACACTCACGCCACAGCTTGCTGAACCCTGAAATTTCATTAAATGCACGTATGGCAGTAAGTGCAGCGAGTACATCATATTCAATTTCATACTGACCGCAACCGGCCATTATCTGTATTTCTGAAAACTGCTGCCATGTAATAACAGTAGATATTTTTACATTCTTAGCCTTGATACAAATAATGAAGTAAAGGGATGGTGCATTTGTAGTAGGTTTGCTGAAACTGAAAAGAACAGGACTTACTGATGAAGTAAAGAGGTTTTGACAAAAGTTGTCATAAGGGCAAGTTGTTGGATAACTAATGTGGAAAGACGCACCTGCAGATGATCCTGATAATGCTTACTAAGTGCTGAAATCCGTAACGGTGAGATACTTGAATCTTTATCCAACTGTGACAAAATAAACTTGGGGGTCCCAGTAAACAAGTTCAGGAAGTAATAAATATGTATCTGAGCTCTAGAACTTCTTCATGATGGTGTCACAAGAGCATAAAACCAGCAGGTATCCTAAAGATTCCAACACTCAAATTTTCTTGAGCAAAAAGGGAAATGAGTCAAGCTGAAAAGGAGATAAAAATGTAGGAAAAGGACAAAGAGATCTCTTTTTGCAGGAGTGTAGTGGTGTCCTGTGTTTGGTTTGTTAAGATTAGAACAGTTATAAATGGATCTGTAAGGTGCTGGCCTGGATTTGTTACTTCAGAAAAGAGTCAAGGGATGACCTCTTGTGAACTGTAATAACCAAAAAATTTACGAAAGTGTAGTTGAGGAGACACTACTATTAAAGCTATTTTTTAATAAGATTTTAGAGACATATCTCAGTTTCCTTAATTAACTGGTTCAATGCTTCTGTCAATGTTTATCCTACCAAGATGATATAACAGACTTCTACAGAACCTGACCTAGACCTCACTGATCTCAATGTAAACCTCTCACTGAAAGAAGCAGGACTGCACTGTATTTCTTTTGCTAAATACTCTGTATAGGAATATGATCACTGTAAAAATACATTGGTTTATCTGGATTGCAAGTGATTGGGGAAAAAAAAATTCAAAAAAATAGAAAGTTAAACAATGGGTGAAGAGAAAATGTTTCCCAATGAACACTGATGTCACACATTGAGATGCAGATGTCTACTAACCACTGTGATCTCTGGTACGTATTTATGTTATCTGGACATGTCACATTAATTTACGTGACGTGAGGTCCTTACTTCAATGCTGCACCTAAGGAAACATGCTATTGGCACTTACATTTCATGAAATAAACTTGATTGTATAATCAAGTGTTGCTGCAGAAAGTGCCTGGTGGGACCTTGGCTTTGCTGAACTGAATACAACCACCTTGACTAATTTTCCACAAAAAAGTTTAGGTTCAAGACGAATATATCTATTGCACTCCGTCACTTGAGATACTCACATTGCTAAGCTTGCTCAGAATCAAACCTAACTTACTAAGATTGCAATGAATTAAGTTAAAATTAATACAGGGTAAAAATACTTGGCATAATAGCCCAATGGTTAGATTGGTCATGCAGAGGGCAGAAAACCTCGTCTGTAGACATTCCTTGAGTTGTAGGGTGGTTATGGCAAATTTCCTCATCCAAGCAGAATTCTCTCGTCATTGTGCTATTCTGTAGGTAGATCTCTACGTGCTACGTGCTTTCTATAGCGCACTAGCCCAAGACTGGCAAGATTCATGGAGCCATAAGGAGAAAAGACAGAGATGTGCAGTTCAGACACTTGGCTGGAAGTAGGAGGCTTTGGTTTCTTCCTTTTTGCCATGTTTTTGGTTTGTAGAAACTAACTATAAAACACTAAAGAAACATCAAATCTTACACCATAAGTAGTGAATCTCTGGATGCCGACTTAATTCTGCCTCCTCCCACCTAACTAAGAAAATGAGAAAACAGGATTTTAGCTGCTCATTTCAACACCCTAATCCCTGTGCCAAACACCTTTGTTCCCAGGTGAAAAAATAGGAATTCATTTCCTTCCCTACAGCCTTTGCACCCCAAAGCTGTTTGGTTTACAAAGTTTTCAAGAACAGATATTCTCTTGTTAGGTGCTGTTAGAGCCAAATGCATGCAGTAAATAAATGGACTGTAATTCTCTGAGAGAAATGTTTATTAAAATAACCAGGTTACTATTATGCATATAAGATATTGTTTATTTTTAACAGTGATCTTGTCTTTTTTTTCCTGATGTATGCTTTATTCCTTTTTAAAATAATTCTAATTTACAAGCAGATACTTTCAGTGTTTCTGAGCAAGAGAATTTTTTTGTATCAAATCCTAAGATTATATTGGCAAGCGTACAGTATCTAGCAAACATTTTTATCATTATTCTTTGTACTTATATATTGTACTTACATCCAGAACTGAGATATACACCGAACAGAAATGGGTATGTTTTATGGATCTCTAGACACAAAAAAAAAAAAAAAAATGAAAAAAACACATAAGATAGAGCCCCAGCAAAAGCCATGGAAACATTTTCCTTTCAAAGCTTTTATTATGTTGCTAGGAAAATATTTATGAAATGCAGTTTAATGCATTTGCTGAAAATTAACACAGAGATGCATTTGCAGCTAATTAACCTATTCTCAAAGAAAGCAATTGGGAAATGCTTGATTAATGTTTAAGGCATAAGATACACACAAAAAATGTAGGCAAAACTTCATCATGGCACCCAGGAGACCACTGTGTGACACAATCTAGAGTCTGTGTGTAGCTCACTCTCCACAGGAACTAATTTTGAAACGCCAGAATGCTGTGAATTGTCTGTAAAACACTGTAGAAGAAACTCAGCGTAGAACAGAAGGCATGTTTTCCTTAGGAAGAATGCTGATAAAATTTTAATGAAGTAACATGTTGTCATGGGGATTTGTTGCTATTCATTAATTCATTGTGCTTTTCCCCTATAGTTTTGCTGAAGTTGAGTGACAAATTGTCAAGTAGCAGTCTTAGAGGTTTAAAGTTTCTCATTGATAATCTAACTTTCCTGCAAATTGTTTTAAAGGATTCAATGTTTATGGAATAAGCCTTCTGAGGTATTAGATTCATCGGTGTGGGTAGAGTCAGAGGATGGGCTGTGTTTACCATCTTCCCTCGACAACCTCACTAACAGTCTGACTGTAATACCCACCTCCCAGACACAAGTCTGAACATGTCTGAATATCTTCAGACATGCTTGTATTATCAGCATGCCCATCTTTTAAAAAAACTGGACAACTGACCTGAAAAATATATGTCTTTTCCTACCAAGGATGGGGTGAAGAGACTGGCCTGTAGCCTGAGATGGGTATTGCTGCTCCCCAAGTCACTGGTATAAACTAAGTATATTCCGTGGTTTGGGCATTTGGGTGTGAGATCTGTCATGATTTTGATGCAGTTTATTTGCATATTTTTAGATATTCAGTGATATGAGGGTGGTGAGGCACTGGAACAGGTTGCCCAGAGAAGCTGTGGCTGCCCCCTCCCTGGAGATGTCCAAGGCCAGGTTGGACGGGGCTTGGAGCAACCTGGTCTAGTGGGAGCTGTCCCTGCCCATGGCAGAGGGGCTGGAACTGGATGATCTTTAAAGTCCCTTTAGACTGCGACATTTCTATGATTCTATGAAAACACCTCCCATCAGGGTAGTGAGGGTCAATGTGAATCTACATTTACAAGCAGGTAAATTCATAAATTAGCTGAAAAAGATTTTCTTGACTGACATTTCAACAACAGCGGGGATGATATCCTGACCATAAAAAGGTGAGGTACATGTAGAAAAATGTTTGGTGGCCTTCATTTGGGGACACGTATTCACTCCATGGCTTTGGCTCTCAGGAACTGAGTGTTATTTTGTTATACAATGCATATTTCTACATCAGAGTATGCCTTCTGTCATAACCTTTGCAAATATTCATCCCCAGCACAGACTTCTTTAGTGTTTGATGGCAAGATAATATTTCTATATGTAAGAAGTTACCCTAAACTACCCAAACACCATGAAGAATGACAAGAACCAGCTGTTTCAGCTGGTTTCAGTTGGATCAGTTTTTTCCCGTTTGGGCTATTCCAAAGGTTTGAGGTTTTTTTCCATGTAGAGCAAATACTTTCAAGATTTTCAGGAATAAGATGGTTTAAATTTTGCACAATGAAGTATATTCACATAGCAACACATTGCTGAAGTACAGTATTTCCCTGGGCTGGCTTCCAGCTGTTTTCCAGATTTGATGACAATACTGCAATTGAAATAGCTAGGGTCTAATATCAGACATGACCATGAAAAGTCCTAGACTCCAGATTTTAGAAGAATGAAGGTGGTGACTTTAAACAGACACTTTGAGGCATCTTTGTTTTCCCAGTCTTTTCCTAAATGTCAACAGTGGATGTGCATATTTCAGTCATATAGAAGGTAAGTAGGAGACAAAATTATTTGATGAATAGCATGATCTACTGTGATCCACTACATTCAGTTGTTCTAACCGTATCACCCACAGTTTTGCAACATCTACAACTGAAAGACCTTTTCTTTCCAAGGATCACCATAAATTTCTCCTTTCCAGTTCTCTGCTGGCATCCAGAATAAACATTCCCAACCACGACAAGCACTGGAGCTCTTAATTGTTCAGTCTACTAGAAGTCTTAAAACAATGCCTTAAAATTCTAAATTTCATATCAGCCCTGTTTTATCGGAGTTCATCCCAACACCATGTTGGCTGGCCTGTTCCCACACCATTTTGCTGGAAATAAGGAAACTGATTGTATCAGTTCTAAAGAAGTGATCTCAATGGGGGCAAATACCTACTGAGTGAATTCACCCATCTCACACCCTGTGCTTTTCTGAAGAGCTGTCAGGTGGTAGAAAACTTGAACCATTTACTGCTGGTACTGTACCACATCTCAAATAGAGAAACTCGAGATGTAAGAGACTCTCATTGGTACCCAGGCCATCATCCAGTCTTGCTGGTCATGCTGTAGCTTACTTGGAAAGAGGATGACTCCAGAGATTTAGTTTATCTCTATTTCTTCTGACATTATTTTCTCACTTCAACATGGTTTGAGTAAAGCTGTGATTGAGAATCAATCGGAAGAAAACAGACTCAGGAAACAAAAGGCCACAAAATCATAGCTGAAATTATGAGAACTTTAAGAAACAAACATTTAGACTATTGGGTTGGCTTAATTGGTGCAATCATAGATCCGGGTAACTTTACACCAGGTGAGAATCCAGGGCAGAGCCTGCTTTGTTAGTATTAAGTGGAGAGTTAAGCCAAATTATCCTGATAACACAGCAGATCAGAATCAAACCTCCTGTGATCCTCCACCTAGATTTTCTTTGCTGTCTAGCCTTCTGCATCTAAATCCCCTTTTAAATACAGTTGCCTTTCATTTCAGTAGGACCTTAGCATAATTTGCACTTTAATTCTACCTTTTGCTAAATGATCTTAATGTCCTTTACAGGCATTAATTGATTAAGGCTCTGTCTGCTCTTAAGAGTGCATGCTTTTATCCTCAGTTTATCCAGGGGGATATTGAAACATATCCAAGTCAAGTAACAAGCTCAAGGTCACAGGAGGGGGGTAAAAGAACCTGGGAATCGAACCTCCACGCCTGGATCTGCCGTGCTGCAATCTCTGCACTCAACTGCACTCATCATCCTGTGCGTGCATGCAGGTCTGGATCCGCCAAGATTTAGCAAAGCCTTGCAGTGAAATATAATTAATTTGTTACGAATGCCTATAAATAAAATAAATGCTGAAATGATCCACGCTTCTCTGTTGTCAAAAGCATCCCTATCTCTCACAATCCCTACTCACTGGCTGCTGACATTATTTCCTGCTTATTGGATGACAGTTCAGTGCCTTGAGTGTTCCTCTCGCTGTAGGGTTAGTAGGATAATTGACAAACCACAGGGACCAGATCCCTGGATTAGGATGACCGGACTGTCAAAACAGCCATGACAAACTCTCACATCAACTTCTACTGCAAGTCAAGTCTATGAGGAAGAAATGCACCTTGGCAGGGCCAGAAGGGAAGTCTTTAGTTTAAATCTTTTCCCACTGCACAAAAAGCTACAGCAGGGGGAGGAGAGAGCATGGATCTTTCTGTTTAATTCATAGAAAACTCTGTTACAGCAAGTCACAATTAATTAGAGTACTTGAGTAAACATTTTGGGGTCCTATTGTGTTTGCTTAATGTGTTTACTGGAATGCATGACAGATGTCACTTCTGTTTCTTATTAGAGACTGACAAATGACTCTATAGTCTGTGCATGTGAATACATGGAGGGAATGTAGCCCTTATGCCCACATACACGCGCAAATTGACTTACTTTTGCAAGGTTAGTATTAGCATATAAAAGTTGTGGGTACTATTTGAATTAATTAGTGTTTACATAGGAACGTTAGCAATTTAAAGCATTACAGAAAGATCGTTGTTATTATTATTACTGAATAATACCTTCAGGGGTTTTTTGCATTTATTTTTTTTTAAAAAAATAACATTTGAAACAATAGTCGAATCATTTGCTTTACTTAATGTCACTTTTAACATTTCTCTGAGACTTTCAGAAATTCAGTCACACTTCCTTGAAATTACAGCTAGAGTGGCATCTGTTCATGAAAAAAAAAAGAAAAGCATTCTCTGTATGAAAATCTGTATTGCAAATTTTTTAAAAGAAAACTGAAATGCAAATACAAAAGAAGGTTATTTACTTAGTTCTGCAACTAACACTTGGGATTGGGACATCTAGGATTAGAAATATTCAATTATTTTTAGAATATATAACTTAAAAATTGTTCTTCAAGAACCACTTGTGCTTTGGAGTATGGCCAAATAGTTCTAGAATAGTTAATGAGTTTGTGGGATTCTTTTTTATTGAGAGTCACATTTTAAAAAGCGATGTTAGAAAAGAAGATTCCACAAGTACTTCTTTTCTTAATGTCACAGAATGTAAAAGAACAACTATGTTACCGAGGATGAGAAACCAAAGATAACCATAGCAGGAAATGACATTTTCTGACTGAAAAATAAAATAAAAATTTTGCTTTACATTTCCCAGAATTTTGTGGTTTATTTCATTTTTTTTTCTCTGAGAGGCAACTAAGTTTTGTGGTAGGGGAAAAGAATAATCTTGTGATAATGACTGTTGTTCATTCAGATGTGAAATGCCCTCACATTTCTGGAGGCACATATTTTTAATTTAAGAATTCTCTAATCTTTTTCATTTTTTTTTTTAGCTACACAGTCCAGTTCAGTTATGAGACTCCTTAAAGATGGTTCCTGTTGATTAAAGAAGGTATATAGGCATGTACACAATCAGGTTTATCCCTGTGGTTATAGAAAAATCTGCAAAGAAAAAGTAGAACCAAAGTTGGGGTTTTTTTCCCCCTCATGGTGCATAACGTGAACATCAAATACATCTAGACCTTTTAAAAAATTTTCTGATATATGGTCAAATAACTCTTTAGCTGCTGATAGGACTTTGGAAAGAAAATCAATATGAGGAACCCAAGTTATACGATTTTCTAGAATCACTTTTAACAGTCCTGAGTAGAATGAAATTTCATTAGCTTCAGGGAAAGTTTGCTGACGTCCTGTGTTGCAGGAGTAGAGTCTCCTTCGCCGAGAGAGCCAAATAAAAAGTTTATTTTTGGCCTTAGGCCAGTCCTACTTATTACCTGTGAAACTCAGTATCAGTGGGAGGTTTGAACACAACCTCCTTTCTTTGTCCAGCCTGCTGGTTCCTTTACTCACATTGTTCTTCTCGACATGGCAAAGCAAATTTGGCTGTAGGGGAGAGGAGTCAGCAACCTGTAGCCACGGTTTTATATTATGCCAGCTGGATCCTTGCTTATGGCAGGCACTAAGAAATGTTACCATAACATGTCTTGATCATCTTCAGGATTAGAATTAGTTCAGAATTAAGATTCAAAAGGTTAAAGCGAGCTGGAAGTGTACAGGACTTTGCAAGTTTGGATGTATTAGCCTTTAACACTAATACTTTGGAAGTTTAGCCTTCCCAGTAACAGGAAAAGGAAAGATAGGAAAGCAGATCTGGGGAAGGCTGAAACAGATATTGCAACAATCTGAAAAGAAATGAAGCATCAAGGTAAAGCCAAACCTGACCTCAGACTGTGACACTTAGCCCAGTTTCATTTTTCAGTTCCAGGAAAAAACAATATGTAATGACCTAGAAACTTATTTTTCTTGCTTATTATTATGTGTCTTCACACTTTCTGATGCCAACAACTCCCCCAATGGGCTCATCTCAGTGTTGCAAAAAAGTTTCTAGCCTGATTCTATACAAAGTCTTGACATTTTGCAAGAAAGTCTATTCTTATAACATTTTCAGCCATAATTGGAGGGAAGGGAAATTAGAGACATTCTCCTCCTCTAAGAAAATCATTAATATTTTAGTTACCTGATGCCTTAAAAAGGCACTATAACAAAATTAAAATGTTAAGCAGTTTTTGTTTAAAAAAAAGTCATTGCAAGTGAAAAATGTGGAAGTTTCTTGTTGGAAATGATGACTTGAAATGTATCATTGGTTTTCTAAACACTTTTTTTTTCTTTCTGCACAAAATAAATCCATGAAAGTGGATTAAATTAATAAGACCTTTTGGTAGTACTAACTGCAGTTCTCACAACTTCACTGTAATATAAGATATTAAAAAATATTTACAGCAGGAAACTTAAAGTATCAGAAAACATGTTCCAAGGGATAATTTGAGCTTTGGAGCTAACTTCTATTCACTGATTCAACATTTCTGATTTGAGTAATTGTATATGATTGGAAATATGATAGTGCTACCAAATTCATGTGAGATACAAGAAAATTTTCCACGTGCAAGAATGATATTATCCAACATGGCAGAAACTGCAGAGCTATAGTTTGAATAATTTTTTGGTTAAATGATACAAACTTGTCGTGATTAATGCTTCTTCCAATATAGTGAAATTGAAAATATCATGCTAGAAGCAATTTTTCACCTGTTTTATTTCTTTTCTGTATTTTTACAGCAGTGTTCTTCACTACTGAGTTCCTAATATGACCTTCTATTAAAAACCAAATTATAGCTCTCCATGCTGGACTTCATAAAATAATATCACATATTCCTGATCCATCTTGTGTTTTCTGCAGTTAGGAGCACATTTAGAGACTTTCCTGGTCCCTGTCAAGGAATATCAAGCTGGTGGAATTACAGACGCCCTTATTTCAGGAACTGATGAACGTATAGCTAATAACAGTCAGCACTGACAACCCACCTCAGCATTAACTCACTAAACAGTATGTTACACCAGTAGAATGTAAGCCATCAAAGAAAAATTTGAATTTTCTGCTCCAACAAAGTCTTTCTAATGCTTACAGCATTGAAAGGAGGTAAGAATTTTTGGTAAGATAAAATGACCAAGACCTCTAAAAGTAGAATTCAAGTCAGTGTGGTGCTAAGAATACTGGGGAGTAATCAACTGGATAATCTTCTGAACAAGGTCTATATAAGAATAAATATTTAATATGTTAAAAACATAAACACACCAAAAGAGACTGAAGTCCCTTATCATTTGCATATAAGAAATCCACACAGATATTATGAAGAAACAGGGCTGAGCCCTCGTATGGTTTAAAACAGGATAGCAATTAATTTTGTGTTTCCGGAAGGAAGGAAAAAAAGAAGGAAGAAACATTTTGTGTGAAAATTATTCTCAGTTTATAAAAACAGCTCTCTGGTTTTGGAAATTTACCCTCAAATTTGGGTCAGTTTTCATAGCATGACTAAGATTTTTAATCAAGAGCAGAGGTTGAAAAGTAGTTAGTCAAAAGCATCTGACCCAACTTTTACTTCCCTCCTTGTCCTGTCTGAGCTGAAATGTGGATCAAGGTGCAATTTATAACCCATGAGTAACCTGTCCATATCCCCTAGCTGATTCGAAGAGGCATATAAACTTGCAACTACCTATAGCTGAAGAATCTTTTAGCTCAGACAATGAAGAATCCAGTTTTTATTTGGTAGCAGTTTGGGATAAATTGTGAGGTCAGCAATGTTTCTGCATCTGGTCTTCATTTGGCAAGGCCAGATCCATAAACTTGAACTCTTAAAAGCAGAGATCAGGTTTTCTTTTTATTTTTCATCTCAGCATATTAGAAGCAGTATCAGAATTATGCAGAGAAAAAAACAATACTTGCACTCAGGAATTACCTGTACTTATAACAATATATGTGTTCTTAGAAGGAATTGAAAAAAAAAAAAAACAAACCATGAATTCCAGATCAAGATTCAAGCCTGAATACAGTGGAAGTTTCTGACTCTAGTTCCAGCAATTACATGCATTTGTTGAGATCTGTCAAGAAGCCAAAATGGGATGAATGAAGAGGTCCCTCATTAGGTTCCCACTGGTAACCCATAAGGTCTTGTCTTCAGCCTGGGTATTGCAGGCAGCACTTTGGCAGCACGGCACAGGATCTCAGGGACCTTGTCTAGCAGAATTCAGTAGAAATTTTCTATTAGAAGTCAATTACTTCTAATAGAAGTAATTATGCTGGATATGTAAACTGTTAGCCCAACAGGGAGTCAGAGCAAATGCTTGCCTTCCTGCAGAGTACAGGTCAGTTGGAGTAATTTGCTAGTTACATTTGGTTTAAAACCATATGACATCACGGTCAAATGGGGACATTTCTCTGAATCTCCTTCTGCTGCTTGGTTGTATTTATTAGGTATATGAATCACACATTTTCTGGATCACTTGTGATTCCTGTGCTCGATATATATCTGATACAAATCATACCTTGTGTGATACTGGAAGGAAGGCTGTAAATGTGCATGTGTTTTTTCATGCTTATGTTTTTGCTGTCTCAGCCATATTCGTTTGTGTCTTTTCCACTCTTTACCGAGCCTGCTGAGAAGTCAGTCTAAGAAAAGCGTCACCTTTTTTTAGAACATTCATAGGGACGATACAATCTCACCACTCTTGAAATAGCTCAGCTTGGCCCAAAACATGAGGACTCACTGGCCCACCTGGGAAGATAAACCCTGGGTTGGATCATATTTGAAGTGCTGTCTTTGCTGTACTGAGGGTATTTCCTTCTCCACACCGGCAAATTGTGAACATTCAGCAAACTACAAAGTCTGAGATGGCCTCTGAGGAAACAGTCCACAGCAAGGCACCAGCAATCCAGGGTGTTCCCGGAATGCATTGATGACAACTTCCTACTCCAAATGGCAGAGGAATCAACAAGAAAAGGCACTATGTTGGGCCTTGTTCTCACCAACAGGGAAGGGCTGGTGACCAATGTGAGGCTCAGGGATTACCCTGGCTGCAGTGACCATGAAGAGGTAGAATTTAAGACCTTCAGAGCAACTAGGAGGATATGTTCGACATGCAGACTTTGATCGCTTCAGAGATCTGCTGACCAAAGTGCCGTGGGACAAGGCCTTGGAGGGAAGGGGGGCCCAGGACAGATGGTCAGTATTCAAGGATCACCTTCTCTGTGTCTAGGAGCAATGTATACTGACAAAGAAGGCAGGAAAGAAGGCTAGGAGGTGTGCCTGGATGAAAAAGGAGTTCCTGGACACACTGTCATGCAAAAAGAAAAGCTAAAGCTCAGTTAGAGTTAAATTTAGCCAGAGACATCAAGGGAAACAACAAAAAATTGTATAGGTATATTAATGGTAAGAAGACTAGGAAAAATGTGGGTCCCCTCAGAAAGGAAACGGGAGAACTCGTGCCAAGTGATATGGGAAAGACAGAGGTTATCAACAACTTCTTTTCCTCTGTCTTCACTGGCAAGGGCTCCAGCCGCTCTCCCAGAGTCACAGAAGATAATGGCAGTGGTTGGAAAGAACTGCCCATTGTAAGTGAAGGTCCGGTTTGTGACCATCTGATGAACCTGAAAGTGTACAAGTCCATGGGACCCGATGGGATACATCCGTGGGTACTGAGGGAACTGGTGGATGAGGTTGCTAAACTGCTCTCTATTATATTCCAGAAGTCATGGCAGTCTGGTGAAGTCCCCACTGACTGGAAAGGGGGAAACATAATCCCCATTTTCAAAAAAAGGAAAGAAGGATGAACCAGGGAACTATAGGTCAGTCAGCCTCACCTCCGTACCTGGTAAAATTACGGAGCAGATCCTCCTGGAGGCACTGCTGAGGCAGAAGAATAATGAAGAGGTGATTGGGTACAATAAACATGGCTTTATCAAGGACAAATCGTGCCTGACAAAGCTGGTGGCCTTCTATGAGAAGGTCACAACATCAATAGACAAGGGGAGAGCAACTGATGTAATTTACCTGGACCAGAGCAAAACCTTTGACACTGTCCTGCACGACATCCTGCTCTCCAAGCTGATAAAATATGGGTTTGATGGATGGACAATTCAGTGGATAAAGAACTGGCTTGACGGCCACACCCAAAGAGTGGCTGTCAATGGGTCCATGTACAAGTGGAGGCCAGTAACAAGTGAAGTCCCTCAAAGATCAGTACTGGGACCGATCTTGTTTAACGTCTTCATCAGCGAAGTGGTCAGTGGCACAGAGTGCACCCTCAGCAAGTTTGCCGACTACACCAAGCTGTGTGGGGCGGTGACACGCTGGAGGGAAGGGAGGTCTTCCAGAGGGACCTGGACAGGCTGGAGAGGTGGGCCCAGGCCAACCTCATGAAGTTCAACAAGACCAAGTGCAAGGTCCTCCATGTGGGTGGGGGCAATCCCAAGCACCGATTTAGGCTGGGCAGTGACTGGCTGGAGAGCAGCCCTGGAGAAAAGGACTTGGGAGTGCTGGTGGATGAGAGGCTCAACACGAGCCGTCAGTGGGCACCTGCAGCCCATAAAACCAATTGTATTCTGAGCTGCATCAAGCGAAGCGTGGCCAGCAGGGCAAGGGAGGGGATTCTCCCCCTCTGGTCTGCTCTCCTGAGACCCCACCTGGAGTGCTGCGTCCAGTTCTGGAGCCCCAACTGTAAGAAAGATCTGGACGTGCTGGAAGGTGTCCAGAGAAGGGCCATGAGGATGCTCAGAGGGCTGGAGCACCTCTGCTACAAAGACAGACTGAGAGAGTTGGGGTTGTTCAGCGTGGAGAAAAGAAGGCTCTGAGGAGACCTTATTGTGGCCTACCAGGATCTGAAGGGGGCCTCCAAGAAAGCTGGTGAGGGACTTTTTATGATGTCGGGTAATGGTAGGACTAAGGGGAATGGATTAAAGAGCCCAGTTTTTCAAAACAAGAAATGCTGCGCTAGAAAAATATTTCTATACAATAACTTAGTTTGAGAACAGTCAGTAACTGTAGACTATGTAAATTCTGGGAATGAAAGATTATATCAAATCAAGGACCAACAGTTTTGCCCCTCTAGGTAAACATAAGGTGACTTGAACTGGATTGTACAAGGAGAAATGAAGGCAATGGAGGAGAAAGGAAAGGATGAGACGAGGAGAGCAGTAGCTCACCCACTGTTACCCTACATCGCCATATGTGTGTCCTGGCTTGTCTGATGTCAACACAGCCACAGGATTCCATTTCCATAATGGCCACTGCAGCTAATCAAAGACAAAAGGTGGGTGATGAGGGCACAAGAAGAGAAAGCATGAAATCCAACTCCATGTACCAAAATACCATTAACTTGCTCTGTAATCTTAACAATGCTGGGCGCTTTCATCAACTTCCTGAAATGTGTCTGTCTTTCCCATACTTTTTAGTGAAATAATGATGTCTAAAGATTACATTTCTTCCCTAGAATCATAGGATGGTTTGGGTTGGAAGGGATTTTAAAGATCATCCATTTCCAACCCCTTGCCATGGGCAGGGACATCTCCCACTAGATCAGGTTGCTCAGAGCCCCGTCCAGCCTGGTCTTGAACATCTCCAAGGATGGAGTAGCCACAGCTTCTCTGGGCAACCTGTTCCAGTGCTTCACCACCCTCACAGGAAATCATTTCTTCCAATATCTAACTTAAATCTCCTGTCTTTCAGTTTAAAACTGCTAGTCCTTGTCCTGTCGTTACATTCCCTGATAAAGAGTCCCTCTCCACTTTTCACCACCTGTCATCTTAAAGTAGCATGTGCAACTTTAACAAGTCAGAATCAATAGAAACAAGGAAAATATATGTCCTTTTGGCTGACTTGCTGATAATTTCAATGGCTATCCAGCATCTGAATGCTACAGTGGTAGGATTTCAGACAGCTAATTAGATAGAGCTTCTGCAGTAGTAATGTAAAATAAAACGTTATTGTAGTTAACATATACTTTTTCTGGATATCAGGGCTTTGCGTACAAAATATTTATATGAATATGTGTTATTTAATTTAATATTTATCAGATCATACAGGGAAGATAGACCATCTCCAGTAAAAGCAGAATGCCTGCAGTTCTATAAAGGGGAAAAAATCTAGCAGATTTCCAAATAAAAATTCAAATAGGCTTTAACTTTTACAGCTTTGAGTACCAATAGGTAGATTAAAAGTTATCTTGAAAAAATGCCTGAGGGAGCAAACAGTTGCTTAATGAGGATACATAGAATTAAATTAAAATGCAGCCTTAATAAAGATAAATTCAAAATGTAATGTTAGCAAAGTCATATTATTTAAATCACATTCCTATCTATAAAGTGACTACATTTGGTCTATCTGGAAAAACAGAATGAAGAAAACATACACAAACCCTCTAATGATCTCCCAAATCTCAAAGGTTGACTTCAAAATTATGGAATAGGATTTAGCCCACAGAGAATTTGAATGGTTACATATAGCGCAGAAAAACTCATTTCAACTTAGTGAATCTTCAAAGCTGTCTTCCCAAAAGGGCTGGATGTGCATGTTTTGGCTAGTGAGAAACAGATTAGTTTTGCTAAATATTAATAAGCCTTTCCTATATGCTTTAATACTTGTTATATCCGTGTGCTGTTTTCCTGTAGCAGTTCTAGTGTCTTATTGATCTGACACAGGTATTTCACTCTACAGTCATACTGACACTGAACACACAGATGTTAAAAATAAGACCTGCCAGCCTCAGAGCTAAGTTGACAGACATATGCTTCAGCAGCAGCATGTACCCCATCAGACATAGCGCTCATTCAGCTCAGCCGTAGGACCCTGTCATTTACAATATTGCACTGAGATGTGCTAACACATCCTCCATGATCTTCTCCAGTCTCAACGTGACTGAAGACGTTGCCTGTATACTGACTCCGACGGAGCAGAATTAGGCCCTTGCCACACTCGTTTGAAAGCTCTGCTGGAATACATGAAGCCTATCCTCTCCTGTCCTTTACACCCCCAGACCCCCATCATGTCAATAATTACCTAAGAACACATTTCCTGGTGGGTTAATTACCTTTGATTGTGACAGCCTTCTCATGGTCTGATATGAGCGCAGATGGGAGAGGTAATAATTTTAATGGAACTAGAGACTTATTAAACAAAACTTCATTTTAGACCTTCCTCTGACTTCAGTAAAGTCTGTAATGAAGTCCTCATTGCCTTCAACAAGTGTGTAATGAGGGATGAAATTTTTACATGGTGAGATCCCCAATATTTATTAATATTTCCTCTGCAGTATCTGCATACTTTGGAGTGTAGTCCAAGTTTTCTTTCTTTTCGTAATTTCCTTTGTTTTGTAATCAAAGAATTTAACTGATTAAACACTTAATATATTTAGCTATTTTGTTGAAATGAATAGGACTTACATACCTTAACGTGTCACTGATTTCCTAAGAAATTAATCTGAATATCTCAGATCAGGGAAAATATCTACCAATCAGTCTTCATCAATGTCCAATTGGAGATGTTTACCAAGGAATATAAGAAAGAAAATATAAGAGTGATCCTTCCCATGATACATTCTTGCAGCCTCCAGCTGTTATTGGTGTAGAGGAATTTTTAATTCAGGTTTTCAGCTGAAGTACCATTAATTTGCTTCATTCCTCTTTGAACCTGTTTACAACAGCCTATGGTTGTAAGATTCTCAGTTTAACTGTGCCGTGAGAAAAAGGCATTATTTATTTGTTTTAAACTTGCGGCCTGATTAACTTCTTGTACATCCTTTACTTCATTTATTATAGCAATAAATAAACATTTTCTGTTCACCTTATTTATTGCATCCCACCTCAGTAACATTTTCCACACCAAGGAAAACTGAAGGTTTTCTCTGCTTCTGATTGTCTTTGAACACCTTCCTTTGTATCATTTCTGTGAGTGACAGATTTTAATTGAGAGAAAACTAAATAGGGATTTATGCAATCATACGCTGTCTTTAATTTTGATGTCCCAAATAATTCCTACATTTTTGAAGGAAATGACCATGCAGGGACTGAAGTTAGAAAAAGGGAACCTAATTCATGGCTGTTTGACAAGGGCTCTTATTCCTCAACTGCTCTTCCTCCTCAGGTGTCAAATATAATTCCAGAAACCGTTTTGGGGCTGTATAAGGTGGAAGTTCAGTGCAGGGTATCACACTCAGTCCAAATAAGAGCACAGTTGGTGTATACAAGCCAGCCCCACCCTGACAAAAACACCACTGCATGATACAGCAAAATGTGTTCCGTGTATGTGGAAGGAGATGTCTTGAAGCAAGCCTTCATCCTACATTTGAAGTGACATTTCTGATCTAAGGAGATGGTTGTAAGATCGAGAAAACTCACTGAGAACAATTGGCTGTGTAGTAAAACACTTCTCATAGCTGAGACAGCCTTTAGCACAGCAGCATGCAGCATGTACTGCTCCGAGGCTTATTAGAATTCTGGTGAACAAGCTTCTACAATTATGATTTGATTTTAATTAGTTTAGATATTAGCAGAATAGGCCCCAGCAGTCTTTAAATGTCACTGAGTTTCCCAGAAGGCCAAGGGTGTCTCAGCCATCTTTCTTGCTTTGTCCAAAGGGCCTCCGGGAAACCAAGAAAAAGCCAAGAAATATCAAAGACTCCAGTATACTGTGGTCACCCACACTAATCAGCATTGGGTCTGCTAAGTGTCTCTTTGACTTACATTACCAAACCTTTTAAAAGAAGCACATTTTAATAATTTCCTGAAATTACCCACTAAGGGCATATGTAACATTTAGCACATGATTATATACACTGCAATGAGGTTCATCAATCAATCAAAACAGAGTGCAGTGTGCATGTTTTAAGCTACTTCACAGAAGTGACTGTTGTTGTTGAGAACTTTTCAAAACACATTGGTACAGGTCTACTGGGGTGGTAATTAATTAGGAAGAAGGTGACCGGTGCCATGGTGCACTGGGAAAATATTACCAGGTTGATTCCAACAGCGGAGCAGCTTTTTTGTTAGCTGAAGCAGTTGATTTGCTTTTGTGAAACTCAGAGATTGAAGGGTCCTTGAGGAATCCGAAGGCCTTGACTGTTGTTCAAGTCAGTCCTTCAGCTTTGAGAAGAAGAAGAAAGAAACGCAGAGCTAAAAAAGTTAGAGCATAACTCTGTGGAGGGAATTTAGTACGCAAAACACTATGACAAATAGTATTTTTATCATTATACAATTAAAATTAGCTACTAGACTTTCAAATGGCCCCAGTAGATTATTAATCTAAGGTTCAAGAAAACTGAGACTCGGCTGTCTGAAAGTGCACTGAGGGTCAAAACTCTCATTATTATAATAGACTCCAGCTCATACTGGTTGTCTAAAAAAAGCAAACTGTACCTTTTGAGTTGCACTGGAATATCGAAGACTTCTTCTTGGAGCTGCCAGGTATGACACAGGGGATACACAAAACCTCCATTCCTGCTCCATTCCAGAGGAACATCTAAAGGTTGGGTAAGACACTGTACAGCATTGCAAATTACTCTAGATACCTGTACTAAAGGAACTGAATTCATATCATAATATCTAACCTCTTCTCCACTAAATAACTTGAATATATTTCCTATGCTGTCTAGAAGTCAAATTCCCCAAACAATTTTTAGAATAACCGTTCACCCTACATATTGGTTAAGAGGTTGCAAGTCAGTGGACTATGAGCAGCCTGTCAAATCAAGATTACTGAGACTTACTAAATTCTGTAGACAATAGCATGCCAAGGAATAAGACATTAATATAATCTCTGGCCATCAAAATGATCAAGTAGAAGTAAGAGCTGATTTGACCTGAGTTCAACACAAAGCTCTAAGTGCCAGCTCCTTACCTGAATTGTTAGATATAGCAGAGCTGTAAGGTTACATACATAAATACTTGTGAGATCCCTCCCAAGTAGCGATGAGAGGGACTGCATGCATATCTACCCCAAGGTAGGGAAAAAAATATTATCTGGGATGGCAAATCTGTTCCTGTCTAGACTCCCTCTTTTCCTTGGCCCTTAAGCCAAGGTTGGCAATGGTCACTCTAACTTGCACTTGCCTCTGTACCTCTGTGTGGATCCGTGTGGAACGCCTATGTCTCCAAGGCATAGAATTACCTTCTGTATTAATTTTTCTTTTTTTCATTCAAAAGTGCTTACCGTCAGAATGGTGTTTTCTGGGCATGAAACTATGAAAAGCCTTGTGTGTGCAACAGAAAGGCATGAAGCAATCTCTGATGTTGCAAAACCTACTGTGATGTATTGGAGTCCCATGTAAGGATGGAAGTCAAACCTGAAGCATTTTGGTCCATGTGCCCCACGAGGTATGAAATGCCATGTCATATCCCCAAGCTATGCTTAGGCTCTGTCTGGAAGATTTGTTGTTGCTACAGACCACAACTATGACAGAGAACATGACAGCAGTAAAGCAGGAAGAATGATTATAGAATTAAAGAATCATAGAATCCTTTATGTTGGAAAAGACCTTTAAAATCATCGAGTCCAACCAATAATCTAGTACTGCCAAGTCCACCACTAAATCATGTCCCCCAGTACCACATCTGCACGTCTTTTGAACACCTCCAGGGATGGTGACACCACCAATTCCCTTGGCAGCCTGTTCCAGTGCTTGACTGCCTTTCCAGTGAAGAAATTTCTCCCAACAGCCAATCTAAACCTCCCCTGGAATGACCTGAGGCCATTTCCTCTTGTCCTGTTGCTTGGTACTTGGAAGAAGAGACCAAACCCCACCTTGCTACACCCTCCTTTCAGGTAGTTGTAGAGAGTGATGAGGTCTCCCCTCAGCCTCCTCTTCTCCAGGCTAAACAACACCAGTTCCCTCAGTCATTCCTCGTAAGGTTTGTCCTCCAGACCCCTCACCAGCTTCATTGCCTTCTTTGGACATGCTCCAGCAGCACCTCAATGTCTGTCTTGTAGTGAGGGGCCCAAAGTGTGGGATGACTCTGTGTTCTGTTTTATTTAGCATCAGTAGTAACTATGAAAAGCTGCCAGTTGTCTTCAAAGAAAAGTATCCAGTGAGGCATTGCTAGTTTGCCAGCTAGAAAACACCTGGCCATTTTCAACTGGGTCAAGAGAAGGATAGTTTTGTGAAATTGCAACACTCCCACTTAGGAGGTGGATAGCGGGAAAAGCATGTCACAATTTTTCAGGTCATGGGTTGGGTGGGGCAGGAGATTCGAGAAATGCTTGCAGCACAGTCTAGCTCTTTGCTTCTTCTTCATTTTCCTCTGTTCTAATGTGGGTCCTTCATAGACCACCAACCCTCAGGGATGTTTCTGCCCCTGGGTGCAATAAAACAGGAGATTTCAGTGCTGTTCTTTCTACCCTGAAGCATTTCCAGGGCTTTAAGTCACCAGTACTCCAAGCCTGGTTCCTATTAGGGTCTGTGGCTTATGGAGTTTAGCTGAGACTGTATATGTGTGTATGCTGTCACATGTCTATCAGTTTCTCCCTAATGACTTTTTAACGTATTTTTCATTATCAACATAATTTGGGAAGCTGACAACTTTCAATGACACCACATTCCCAGAAATGTCACTGGCTAACTCAGTAAAGAAAAAGCTTTTATTGTGACTCCATTGAGAGACAGCTGCAGTACAAACTCAACATGTGGTATTAGCAAAACTGCAGACAAGGAGTGCAGCAGCAGATGCAGTTTATTAGACATCAGAAAGTCCAACTTCATCACTTCAAACAATAAGAAAACAAGTTTCATTATTTCCACTGTTCTGGAAAGTAGAAATAGTTGGCAAATATCTTCTCCTATGGTGGATCTTCTCCAGGTTTGCATTCTGTAGTAGAGTTTTTCTGAGTTAACTGGGAATACAATTTTTTTCCTTCTACTTCCTCTTGTAATATAGATGAAAGATTGACTCTGTTGTATATTGAAATACCTTGGCTTTAGCTGCTATCCTACCCCAAAACTGATGGATTTGTTATACTGCCTTTATATACCTACGTTTACTTCAGTGGTGTAGATTTTGATTTTATTTTATAGCCTTTTAACAGGGTAATGCCTCAGATTCTGAAGAACTTTCTTTTGATTTGCAAGGAGAAAATTATATGAGAAGAGAATTAAACTGTACCACACAAGAACCGTGGTTCTTTGTACCACATCCTCTGTCCTATATCCTAGTACTTGCTCGGAACTTCCTCTTTGTTTACATATATAGGCTGGATTCTGGCTGGAGGCATCGCACAACTGATCAAGCACTGTACAGAAGTTGTCTATCCTTTTGATTAGCTCAGGCAGGTGTTGCATGAGGTTGCCTCTGACTTCCAGCACTCCCTTTACTTTGTTCTCATTTGTGTGTGTTCATGAAGCAACATACTTTGGACCTGTGGCTTTCAGAGAATGCTGCCATCCGTCCCTCACCCACAAATTTGTGTTATAAAACTTCAAGATGCAACAGCAAAGAAGCTTCAGCTCTTCACTAGTTTTCCCTAAGTTATTTTCTCTTTTCCTTGCCTACTTGAGCTTGGGGAGAAGACAACCCAAGGTCTGAGCAGAGCAGGTTGCAGTTGCAAAGATCGCTTGGATCTGCCTTTACCTGGAGTTCAGCTGAAGCCTGAACAAACTGTCTTCACATGGCACAATTTCGTTGGAGAGATGCCACCGAAACTGTGTAATTAGCTCTGTTCTGACTCTTAGCCAAGAGCATTTGTTACTGAAGCTACAGGACTGGTGTGTCATAAGCAACAAGAAATCAGTGTTCAGCACAAGTCTTTCTTCTCTTGTTCTTTTCACTCACTCTCTGCTTTTGTCTAAGATATTTGATAGAGAGAGGAAAAGCAGCTGAGATGTGTTACATTAAAGAGCCTATCACTGACAGTGTTTTATATTTAATTACAGCTTTGATTCCTGTTTGAGAATAGCTATAAGGCATCTATTGTTTACAGTCACCTCTGTCTCATTAACAGCAGGAAAACTTTCTCTTTTTTATTTTTTTTTTCCACTGGCATTTTTTGCTACTGTGAAACAAACAGTGGATTGAATCTCACAGTTTTGAAAGTTTGATGAATAGCAGATTTGTAAATATTTTTTTTGAAGGTATCATTCAGATACATCTTCAATCATAATTTATGTTCCAAAGAAATAATTTCTTATCAAGAACAGATGTACCTTTTCTATTCTTCTGGACAGAAGCTAAAAATACTCTGACCACTCACCCAGTCAGTTTAACAACCAGAAATCTTGCCACTTATATGACAGATACCTTATTTATTAAACAGAGAACACATCAATTATGCATAGTAGTTTTACTTATGTTAACTGTTGTGTTGCACAGGAAGATTTATAGAAGGGTGGAAGGATCACACAAAAGTCTGAAAAAGAGGGAAATAAATTAATTTACAAAAAAAGGTTAAAAGACTATCAGATATTTATTCAACAATTTGTGATACATACAGGTATGATAAAAAGATACAAACTTATTAATGTCTAACATGCTTGTGAGAAAGATACATTTAAGAAGACAGTGACGCACAGACACAGAAACATAATCACATATAACAAAGCATCTGAAAATGCCCCAGTGAATATTTTCTATGTAAAATGAGTCATTTATTTTCATTTTAAGAAAGGAATACAGTCAACTATAAGCATACATAATTGTTATTGTAAACATATAATTAGAAACTGTAACAATGAGTTAAACATTAAGAAATCACATCTGCTCCCCAAGTTATTGTTTGCTGCTAGAATTCTCCCCTCCTGTATATGCCTAAACAAAAAAGACCAGGGCTCGTTCTCTGTCCTTGAGACCAGCTGGAAGGAGACAGCTTGCATCCATATGTTTAGACACTCTTCCTCCTGAAAATAGAGTGGCTGCATCCCACCTGCTGCTTAGAAAGGGCTCCTATATTGTGTTAACCCCTGAACAGTGTTCAGACACTGTCTGTGTCGGTGCTAGCTAACCAGGACCAAAACCATGTCTGGGAGCATTTAAACAAGTCGGAATGATCAGGGGATGATACCCAAGCCTCTTTCCTTGTTCCTTCTGGTGGAAAAAGTTGGTAGATAAGTAGGGCTTAGGAAGAGAGAACTGGATGGAAGGATCAGTTCAGAAAGAGATGTTTGTATGTAGGGGGAACTGAGGAGGTCACTGTAGAAATGTGAATCTCAGCTAAGCAGTACGCAGAAAAGGCACATTTGAGAGAGAAGACAGTGTCACCAGAGACCCCACAGTGGACATTAGAGCCCTGAAACACATTCTAGCCCCCAGATGCCTTCTTCAATACCCTGTTGTGTCAAAAATTTTACAAGTCAGATATGTAATTTTCACTTGTCACCTTCCTCAAGCCAGCATGCAAAGAAATGTACAACATATACATGCCAACATCATGGCACAAGAATTAGAGATGAACCATGGCAGCAACCCTTACTCCACACTACAAAACTCAGTGCAGAGAATATGTCCTTTTAAGTAAATACTGCCACATCATGTGGTTGGTGGTTAGTAAATGTTCCCTCCAGCCTGTTCCCTTTTTCTGACCCCAAAAAAGAGTGAACTGAAAAATGTCATTCTTCTGTCCTCACCTATCTTTTCCTATATTGACATTCTTGTATTCTCAGACCCATCTTTCAGCATGTCATACAATGAATAGGTATATTAAGAGTCAAATAGTGTATTTAGGTAAGTTACAAAGATTTCTGCTCATCCCAAGGAGCAGGCATGGGAACCTCACAGTGATTTTGCTTCTTTTCTTGTACAGAAGCAGGAGTTTGACTGACTTACACCTCTATCAGAACTCCGTCATAATGTGTCTCTGTGCTTTCTTAAGGGAGCTCTAGCTATCCCTCCTCTTAGGATGTCTATTAAGAGTGATCTTCCTGGGTCTCTCTTTGTGGAAATTGCATCTGTGGGTTACTTTGCCCTACTTCGCAGCTACAAGAGCAGCAATCCCAGTTACCCATAATAAAAGGAAAAGCAAGAAATGTTAAACTGCTGTTCGCTGTGCCCCAGCTAGACCTTCCCTTGCAAAGGGGCAATGGGAATACTTATTTTTCCAGTGTTACACAGTCAGAAGGAACACTCAAGCAGAATGCAATGCTATGCTGCTTATAAAAGCCTTTATTCACAGATGAGGGGGTTTGGTGGTTTCGGGTTTTTTTCATTTTTTTCTTCTTTTTTTCCTTTCTTCTTTTTTTCCATTTTTTTTTTTAATTTGTATTTAAGGTCTTGTTATACCCTGGTGTGGTGCAGTAAAGCCCCCTAAAGAATTAGAGTCATAATCATCTAAAGCAGTCAAAGTATCCAAATAGTATACTCTAAGGCAGGATCAATCCAGCAGGGTTCAGTTAGCAAAGGGCTCAGTGGATTAGGTTTGACGCTTGGTTCACAGGGGTTGGAAAGTGAACAAACACCTGGTACTTACTTTGGAAACTTAAAAAAGAAAAAAAAAAGAAAAGAGAAAAGAAAAAGTAACCTCCTCTCTAAATGTTCCTTCCTCCACATCACACCTTTGCCTCCACAGACTGTTTTTTCCTGAAAACTCGCTTAAAACAGTTTCCCGTTGTATAGTGTCACCCTACACAGTCACTCATTTTTTTGCTTTCTGGATGGAATAGGAGGAAGGTGACATGATGCAGAAACTATAAAAACAATGAAGGGCATGGGAGACAGTCAGGCAACCTCACTTTGTCTTTACTGGGCTTTCATGTCATGGTGGTATCAATAAAAAAGAAGAAAATATTACTTCCAACCTTTGTTCTGTTAGATTTGAACTCACAGACTAGAGGGTGGTATGTCAACAATGCCAGCAAATACCACAATAAAAAATAATAGACTGATAAGCTTGTGGGGAATGAAAGAGGCACAGTCTATTGGCATTGCTCTGTGAAAAATCTTGAGAAGGAGCAGGGGCAGGGAGGCTCTATTTACATGTATCACTCCATCATTTTGATTTTTTTTTTTNTAATTCAACTACTACTTATAAATCTCCTCTGATTAAAGATAATTCCAGCATTTTAAAGATCAAAGTCTTGCTGGCTGCTTGATTGGTTTTTAAATTCTGATTTTATATTCTACTAAACTATACACCATGGAGAAAAAAAAAAAAGAANTAAACTATCTTATATTTCTCAGATGGGGAGAGTAGGAAATGTTATTATTTCAAAAGGGGCATCAAAACATTTCTGACCATGTTTTTAGCATGGAGATGGCTGGGTAGCGAAGCTGACCACACAAAAGAGAAGGATTTCTTGCTTGGTTGATAGAAGGACTTCCTTTATGACCAAATATCTCCTTTCTGAAGTGTCAAACTTAAACTGGGCAGGAAGAGAAAGAAGGTGACAGAGTGCTCAG
>VXBO01003258.1:101425-118143 GCA_013400135.1 Rhinoptilus africanus
CTCTTTCACTGATAAGGGTCTCCAAGCTCACAGATCTACTTATAGTGCTGCCACTAAAGATCTGGAAGATTAACCCAATTCTGATGTTGAAGACTCCTATTACAAATCCCTCTCAAAGAATATAGGAGATATTTGAGACAAAATTTTTGTTAGTGGGAAGAGCACAGAAACTTAAACGAACAAAGCCAGACAGTAATTCCACCTTTAATTCAACTACTACTTATAAATCTCCTCTGATTAAAGATAATTCCAGCATTTTAAAGATCAAAGTCTTGCTGGCTGCTTGATTGGTTTTTAAATTCTGATTTTATATTCTACTAAACTATACACGATGGAGAAAAAAAAAAAAGAAGAAATCAGCATGTGCCGTACTGAGGGATACTATTTCATTTAGCAGTAGGGAATGAGCATTACCTTTAGATTTCTTCCATTACAATGATCTCTCTAGTGATATCAATGACAGAAAACACAGTTTTGAATCAAGGACTTGCCATGATAAAATTTTTCAAGGGGAGATATTCTGAAGGGTATTTTGGGGTGCTTTGTGTGAGGCACTTTAAAGACACGTTTCCAAGATAAGGTTCTTACAATACCCTGAAAATGAGGGCCTGTTGAGATGTCATAATTGGAAGCACCTGAAAGCTCCAGCTACATTTGAAAAATCTCATCTGTGTCTGTAGGATCCTGTCATTCTTATATGTGCACTATTTTGAGGTTTTTGTGGGGGGAAAGAGAAAGTGATTCCTGAACTTTGCTATACCATTTTCATTACCCTGCTGCACAATGTGAATATTTTCAAGCTTTTCCCTTTTTCTTTATAGCAAAAGTTTTAGGAAGTTTATATAAATTAATAAAATCCTAGGCTCNGCCCTCCCCATGGTTTTGTTTCTAAATGGCAAACAGGATTCAAAGGGACAGATTCAGAAACTCTCCCACAATGAGTGTGGCAGGTTTTGAATAAGACTGCTGAAAGCTGATTATTAGATGTATAGCTAAAACATCTACAAGTCTTCCATTCAGTTACAGAGTATCAAGGAAAGGACTTTTAGTCTGTTAATCTGAAAAGTAAATCAAGTTTGTTATGCATTTTATGAACATGCATTGGTAACATGACCCATTGTATCTCAGTGTTCTGTCTGTAAAATATATTGCAGTAATCAAGTCCAAATAGACTTCATGGAAGGTTGGGGGTTTTTTGCAGTTCTGGCCTCAAAACTCCAGAAAATGGAAGGCTTAGTTAGCATGTGGACAGCTGACAGAGATTGGTGGGCTATCACAATATTACTAGGATTCATGGAGGTTCACCTGAATGATCAGCAAATTTTCCAAATCCAATTAACCAAAGGGACCATTTCCTATGTAATAAAAATGATGAGTGTGATAACAACTCTTTCACAGCTTGAACTATCGCTTAAACTAAGGATGAGTGAGCCAGCTTGACTATAAAGAAAAATAAATGGCCATGCTTGCCATTTACACTATACTCACTTCATCCCATGCTGGAAGCATAGTTGAGCAATTTCTATTATTGTTCAACAATTGCAGTGTAGCAATTGGTACCCAAAAATAATTTATGTTCATAGTGACAGAGTGATATGAAGTACCCATAGTGTAAATGAGAATTAAAATAGTCTGAAATAAATACAAATCTGCATAGGTACGAGGATTTTTTTAACGATCAGAGCTGTACCTTGTTATACAAAGTTTAACTTATTTCCCTGTGGTTGTGTATGGCTGTGCACACACACACATAAACATCCTCATTATTATATAGTACCAACAATGATCATTCAAGAGCATTTTTCCATTATAGTAGAGGGGGAGACAGCTGTGGTTCGAATTATTGCAATCTGAACTGTCAAAAAAAGATGGGAAGGAAAGGAATGGCAAACGAGCACAAGGTTGCATACAAACGAAGGATAGCCACACTGTTTATCTAGTTTTATTTTAGGGTGAATAGGGTAAACTGGAAAGGGCTGAATAAGCAGAAAGACTAAAGAAAAGCTAGAGACGGGTGGAAGATGTGATAAACACCAGGCAAAGAAGAAAGAGAAGTAAAAGGAACATTGCCTCCTACCTGCATGTGATGCTAGAAGACACAGATTCCATCTCTCCAGAGGAAAAAACAGACACAAAAGTAAAGGAAAACCCTTTTAGTATGTTTAGAAATAACACTGAGGCTTCTAAAGTGCATACATTATTTCATTCCCTTTGGAAGGAAAGGTAGGTAGGGTAGGGCAAGGAAGATAATATCCTCTATACCAAACTTACTGAGTTTCTCAGGGACTAAATCAGGAAAAAAAATTGTCTTTGTGTATCTCAGGAAATCCTTGAAAGAAAGGGTGAGGAGATCCAGAAGAAACAGCTGCCTCTTTAGTTCAAGGCAACAAACAATCAGGAATCCTGAAACAACAGCTCTCATTGTATGACAGAAACCTTGATGGCAAAAATGTAGTTTCTATACAAATTCTGAGAGAGAAGATAAATTACAGGAAATGCTTGGTTTTGTAAAGTCTGACAGTCTTGATTCTGAATGATGGTAATTATGACAAAGATGCAGGGAAATAAGACGATGTTCCTGCAACAAACTCAACTGTGAACTGTCAGCTGGGTACCAGTAATGAGAAAGATGTATTTTAACACTGGGAATGCCTGCATGTGATGTGGGTTAGAGTGAAGATCCAACATTTTTAGTGTTATTTCCCGTGGTGGTTTTCCTCAATGAAAATGCTGAGGAGCCACTGAACAAGGGGAGACATCTTGCATTCACCTGTATATTAAAGCATAGGAATGTAATTAGGGATTGAGGCGAGTATTGCCTGGATTAAATCTGGAAAATGTTACAGCTAAAAGCTAAAGTCTCAGTTTATCAAACTGAGATTTCATAAAGATGTTAGTCTTCTTCTGACTTATTCAATATCCTTTTTAGCGAACAGAGTTGTTGCAATCAAATTTGCAATACAAATATGATTGGTGACATTGCAATTTGACAATGTTGTTAATCAAGGAAGCATCAGTCCCACAGAAATTAAAACACCTGGGTTAAAAAAATGTTAAATAAACAAAAGTAAAATAAAATAAAAATTAAAAAACCCTAACAAACTGGAGACAGGAAAAACAAATAAAACAAAAAGGAAAAAGTCCAATTGCCCAGGTAAGCTCTGGTTCTATTAGGTATCATAAGCCACAGGCTGCTGTAAACAACATCCCCTTTCCTATAAGGGTCATGGTCTAAAAGACTGCAGGTTCAAAATGTTTCACTGTCAGAAATCACTAGCAGGATCAGGGCCCACACTCATAACCTTTTGAAAATATCTAGTTCTATGGAGACACTGCAAATGTGACAAAAGAAAGGATCTCTTGATGCCACTTTTAACAGTAAATGACACTATTATACTTCAAGATAGACACGAGGCCCCAAGTCAACATTATTTCAGAGATGAATTACTGAGAAGAGTGCAACAAACCTGTCTTACTCTAAACAGAAATTAAGGTGACAGGGTACTCGTGGGACTGAAGCAAGTTAAAAGGAACTGTGTTGCAACACTAAAGTTAAAGCTGACTCTTTTAATTTCTCATTCTTTGCGCTACAAAGAAAAAGAAAAAAAAAAGAAAACAAAAACCCTGCAGCCCATTTTAGATTGTACCACTCAGGTTGAACTGAGCCTGTTTAAGAAAGTGCATACGTGAAAAGCCCTCTCCAAACCAGACTAATGCAAAACACAATATACTCACACGGAGATTCAATCATTAGTCCATGCTTTAAGCGGGATGTCAACATCTCATGAGAAAAAGATGTAAAGCCCCAAATTCACATATTCAGGAGAGAACCGTTTGAAAAGCAACCACTTGAAACTGCCAACAAACTGAAGACAAAATGAGATTTGATAGAGGTGACAGAGCCTACAGCATCAGATTAGCTCTTTATTTGTCACAGGGAGCAAAAGGCGTGGTGTTCAGTCTGACAAACTCACTCATGACCTTTGTTCTGCCAAGCCAAATGAGAGGGAGGACACTGAATGCAATTTTGCATCCTGGAACTGTTGCTTGGGAAGCTTGTAAACAGTGATTTGAATAGAAAAAGAAAAATCTGAGCACTGAGATTTCGTAATGAGATGTCACTTCTCCACTTTACCATTTGCCATGTGTTGTGTTTAGGCAGAGGTTCAGTCGTCAGCTAGCACAGAAACATTCACAAAATAAAAAGCCTACCATGTCCGGATGACTCTTCATGTGACACTGCAGCTGGGTAACATCATGCATTGTGATCCTCATTTCCCTTTCCTACTCACTTTTTCCCTCCAACTCTCTCAAACTCCAGAGGAAGGTACATTATCGAAAATGACAGCACTCAGTCCATACAGGGCCATCATGGCAAGAGGTGAGAAGGAACACTAGGTGGGTGGAAAAGCCCTTTTTCAGGATGGCTATCAAGATCCCCTGTTATTTGCACCAGCCTGATGCTGATCCACACAGTAACTCACTTCTAATTGTTCTGTTTTCCTACAAAATGTTTCTTCTGAATTATTATGCTGTAACCTACAAATGCTCAGATTTTGGGCACTAAAGATAGGGAGAACAGCTTGGGAAAACATCATCAGCCATTCCTAAGTAAGCCAGCTTCACTCCAGAAAAAGGTCCTAGCAATGATTGCTCTTTAATTTGCCACTGACCAGATATTACAAGGCAATTTATTGATACTCATGCAGAAGAGAACAGTGACAGGCAAAGACAAAGATTAAGAAAATCTGGCTGTGCTTCTGCTGCTTGATCACTCCTACTTCTTAACTGAGATCAGTTTCTGGTGTATTTTTTTTCCAGCTGGTACTCTGTAACTCATCTATCTTTGTGACTTAAAAATAGGGGCCAGACACAGGTTTTTTTCTGGCTCTCCCACATCCTCCCAAAAAATCCTGGCCAATGATTCAAAATATAATTCCTAGCACTCAGAGCTATTTACGTCTGTAATTTTTTTAAATTCAAATTTTAAACTTTTGTTCTGATCTCAGCTTTGTTATTTTTAGTCCTCTACTACGTTATTACTGAGTTTCCATAGTGCCTGTCTTCACTCAGGTTTTGGGTTTCCCTTTTTCCTCTCTTTCAAATGTTATGGAGCCAATCTGATTCTGCTCAAAAGGACCAGAAGTTAAAGTTCAAGCTATGGTGAGTTTTCCTCTGTATATTTGCTGCCTTCTTGACCATGACCTGGAGTACCCATGACTGGCTCAGTGCTCTCTGCGGTCTCTCCTCCCTCCTGCGTACTGATATGTGGCTACGCAAGTACGTCCCTGTCATATGTGGCTCATCACCTCAAGTCTTTTTTCAATAGCAAATACAGACACAACTCGCATTGTTTTGGAAACATCCCTCTCCTTAGCTTCTTCTGTGTAAAATGGTAAAATCATACCAACGGCAGAAAATGTAACAGAGAGATTAAGGGACAAAAGATCAGGAGTCAAAGGAGAGGCGATTCCAGGATATAAAACATTTCTTCTCAGTTCATGCTTTTTTTTTTTTTTTAATCTCAAAATACTTATGATCTCACACATCCTCTTATTCAGATGTTTACCCATAGCATTTGTCCCTGGAGTCATTTCTTTTCTGCTGTTGTTTTCTTGTTTGTGTCTTCCTCTCAGCGAGGGCAGATCAAACCATTCTCAAGCCAGACCTTGCCCTCGGAGTAGCCTCTGAAGCATGCCTCTGTCTGTTACACAGGGACATATGTTTTTCCATTTGATTCCAAGTGATATAGACAAATCTCAAGATTCTCACATCTTCACCAAAAACTTACAGGCCCAATATGCTTTTGGTTAGATGTTCCTTTTCTTTGTACTGTTAAGAAAAGAAAAGTGAAGCTTTTTGATATCAATCAGATGCAAATTCCGTCAACTCACTGAAAATATTTTGAACATATTTATGTGTAGAAACTACGAAGATTTTCAAGTGCTTTGTGGCCAGTCTGTCTTTCTTCCAATTTTAGATATGAAAACCATATTATTTAAACTTCTTCCAGTTTTCTGTTTCTGACTGGGAGGTGGTTGACATTTGTAGGATTTCCTTTGTAAGGTTAATCACAGAATGGTAGGGTTTGGAAGGGCCCTCTGGAGATCATCCCGTCCCACCCCCTGCCAGAGCAGGGTCACCCAGAGCAGGGGGCACAGGAACGCCTCCAGGTGGGTTTTGAATGTCTCTAGAGAAGGAGACTCCCCCACCTCCCTGGGCAGCCTGTGCCAGGGCTCTGCCACCCTCAAAATAAAGAAGTTCCTCCTCTTTACTTTACTTTTCTCCCCATAAATTCCCTGTCAGATTCCATTGGAGGCATATTCTTGATCTTACCATGCCTTGTCTTACAGTTTGAAAAACTGATTATTTAGGTGCAAAATCCTACAGGAAAGTGAGCATTTATTCCAACACTTTTGTTCAAGGTGCTGCCACATCTCCATGTTGAGATGTAACTTCCTATGTTCAAGTTTGTGCCCATTACCTTTTGTCCTGTCGCTGGGCACCACTGAAAAGAGCCTGGCCCCATCCTCCTGACACCCACCCTTTAAGTATTTGTAAGCTTTGATAAGGTCACCCCTCAGCTGTCTTTTTTCCAGACTAAAGAGACCCAATTCCCTCAGCCTTTCTTCATAAGAGAGGTGTTCCAGTCCCATCATCATCTTGGTATCCCTTTGCTGCACCCTCTCCAGCAATTCCTTGTCCTTCTTGAGCTGGGGAGCCCAGAACTGGACACAGTACTCCAGGTGGGGCCTCACCAAGGCAGAGTAGAGGGGGAGGATGACCTCCCTCCACCTGCTGGCCACACTCTTCTTGATGCACCCCAGGATGCCATTGGCCTTCTTGGCCACAAGGGCACATTGCTGGCTCACAGTCATCCTGTTGTCCACCAGGACTCCCAGGCTTCTTTCCACAGTTCTGCCCAATTCCATTCTGTTACTCACCCTCATAAATATGTTACGCTGTTTGTGTATACAATGAATATGGGTTTTTTCAATGAATTATATGAGGTTTAAGACTGGAAAAGACTAGTTGCATTTGCCTGCAATACAGTAAACTATTCACTGTTGATCTAGTTGAGATAACAATGTCTACTAGGACGAAGAGCAATAATATTATAAACCTGGCAGTAGAAGAGGAAGTGCAGTCTGAAAAATCTACCCAGAATTAAATATTTGGGTGGTTAGCCTGTACAATGCTGCTTTGATGCAATGGTACAGCCAGCAATATGCAAACTACCTTGGGAATATGAACTTCATTCTGAACCACACCGTGATGTACATCTTTGGCAAACCCTGCCTTAGCTCCCTGAAGTTAATACTTGGTTTAGAAATGTCATAGATTGAACCCCTGGATCTGAACATGCTTTATTTTTGATTGGTTCAGACAAACGACAATCACCTAATAGGCCTCCATCTCAAAATTTGTAACTTGTCTAGATTCAGACCAATAACCTGGGGCAAAAGGCTTCATCCTGTTACTAATGCCTTGATTCATTATATAAAAGAGTAGAAGTTTTGAGATGCTGCCTGGTTGAATACGAACCAGAAAGGCCAATAATGTTACTGAGACATTTCTTTTGATGCCATCAGCCTGTTGGCATCCTTATCTGTGCAGGATTTCAGGGAGAAGAGAAGATCTTAAGAGAAACTTTGTGGGGTGTTCAATACCCTCTCATCTCCTAGAATTTGCAGCTGGGATCCACTTCACCAAACAATGCACATTTATTGACAGGTAGTCTGACAGCTTTTTTAAGCTGCCTGGCAGCTTGTTTTTAGCAACATGTTGTCATGTTCAGTATTATCACATTTCTTTTAGATTTGTGTGATACTAAAAGGCCAAACCTCCAAGCCATCAATATGGGGTGCAAAGCAGGACTAGCCCTAAGACACCCAGGAAAACATACCTTAGGGGTTCATTGATTTTTCTTCTAAAAATTTATACCTCTTAACTTTCCAACCCTGTTAAGGACAAGCATCTTAACAGTTGTTTCCCAAGCAGTTGCTTTTAGTTGGATTTTTTTTTCTTCTTTTACCTGAAGCTTACAGGTGTCTAAGGCAACTAAGCTGAACACTCTTCACAAAACTCTTCAAACATCTGTGAAATGCTATTCAGACCACTTTCCAGGAAACTTAAGAAAGAGTAAGGCACCTTTGTTGGATTGTGATGTGTTAGTCAAACTACCTACTGTTCAGGAATACAATTGATCGCTGTCAGCGGGGAATCAATGCAGTTCTTAAGTTCAACACCTGCAGTAAGTTATAGATGCAGCTCGTCGCTGTTGACAGTGAGCAGTTCAGAGCCTGTCAGTAATCCAAACTGAGACGCAATTTAAGGGGCAGAAGAAGATTTTTTTGGTCTTTAAATGCATGAATAGAAATAGGGGGGTTTTATTCTTGCTGTATTTACATTGGAGTCAAGCAATTTGCTGTATAGTGAGGAGTAATACCTAGAGTCCATAGGTTCTTGTTAATTCTTCGGTAAATTAAATGTGCTAGTTTTGGAGAGAAATTTGTGGGCCTTTATAGGTTATTTTTCAGAAAACAAAATATAAAATATAAATTCTATCATGTACATCCTCCAAAATTGAGCTTTTGGTAATGCCTGTAACATTAAATAAAACTGTCAGGATTGTGCAGTGAAGAGATTCTCATGTGGGGAGTAGCAGAGAGGCTGTATTCTATCTACATGGGCTTTCGGAATTTGTACCCTCCAATAGCCTCAACTGTAAGCAGCCAAGACAGTAAAAAACAAATTTAGTCCAGTTCAAACTGCCTGTATTCCCAGTTTATGTGCCTGTCCATCAGAGTTATAGCAGCAGCAATAGCTGCTCCCACTACATGTTGTGTCCAGAAGAGGAGAAACAACTGGAAGGTCCCACAAGCAGCTGGCAAGTAACAATGATTGAATTCCAGATGGAACAAAAAAACTAGTGATACCTCCTGGGAAACTTTGAAAAACATCTTACTTTGCAATGATCCTGTTCACATCACACTCATTTTACATATTTCTTTTCCTTTGTTCTTGGCACAGAAGGAACAGATGAGCTCCTGAGAAATAGTTCCATTTTGAGACACCAGCCTCTGTTAATAAAGGTAGAGAGAAGAAACAGGACAGGGAGAATTGCCATTCTGTTGTGGTTTCAGACATCAGCTGTTGATTTGTGCTCTTTGCTTGTGCAGTTTCTGTCACTAAATATTTTTTAAAGGATTTTACTAGAGCCATAAAGTAAGATAGGTTAAAAACAACCTTTGCAGCAACTCACTTCATAGAATCACAGAATCATAGAATGGTTTGGGTTGGAAGGAACCTTAAAGATCATCCAGTTCCAACACTCCTGCCATGGACAAGGAAACCTCCCACTAAACCAGGTTGCTCCAAGCCCCATCCAGCCTGGTCTTGTTCATCCCCTCAGCAGAGCAGGGCCAAATTAGATCAGGTAGCTCAGATCCCTGTGCAGTGAGGTTTAACTGTACCCAAGGATGAAGATTTCACAGTCTCTCTGGGCCCTTGTTCTAATGTTTTACTACTTGCACGGTTGAAAATATTTCCTGACTTCTGGCTGGAGTTTCTCTTGTCACAACTCATGTCTGTTACCTTTCACTCTATAAACTGTTTGTGTCCAAATAGCCTAGGTGATCTTCCCTGTGCCATTTGGAGGCAACAAGAAGGTCTCCCTTCAACACTCTCTTCTTAATGTTGAACAAATCTTGTCCTTGTATATCGTGTGCTCTAATTCCTTAACAATTCTCATGGATCTCTCTTGCACTTTCTCCAGTATACCAGTGCCTGTCTTACACTGAGGAACATAGAGCTGTATATCGTTTCCCTGCGAGTTCACATCTGTAGTATTTTGATTTTTCTCTTTGTTGGAGCTGATATAGCTCCCCATGCAGGTCACTGAAAGTAGACATTCATGTGGACTCGTACTCAAGTAGCAAGGACCAGCTGTTCCACAAAGGAGGACAACCCAGGACTTAAGGGTGACCCCAGTGTGGACAGTATCCCTACTGACAGAGTGTAATTCTGAACTTGCCAGGTAGTGCTCTGTGTTGGAAATGGGATCTGTGAACAGCCTCAGACACAGCAAGGGAATGAACCAGGTCCAGCTCTGCTCCAGGGCGCCCAGTCAGGAGACAAACGGGACAAGGCAAGACACAGAACTGAAGAGAAAGTTACAGTGTAGGTCCAAAGTCCATCCAGGATGCAAGGTCAGAGGCAGGACTGGAGGCCAGCATACCCACAACTTAGCTCAAGCAGGGACTGAACCACAGGTCTGAGTTTAAATGAGGATGTTAGGTCCATGGGGAAAAGGGGTTGTGGTTCCAGGTGAGGCTGGTCTGGATGATTAAGTTTCTGCCCTCATGATCCTGACATCGAGATCTTTCTGAAAAGCAGCCTGCAACCAATGTGTTGCTCATTTCTTTTTTTTTTCTTCCCCTCTGAAAAGCAAAGGTTCTATCTGTCTGGAAACAAACTTGGTCTTGTGGATTTAAGCACAGCCTTTAATTACAGTGTGTGCAAACTGAAGCTCAGCAATGACCTGGAAGGGTCTTGGAGAAGGATGGGAAGGATAATTCATACCCTATTCATGTACACTCTCAAGCTTCTCTCTCACAGGCTTGTCTTGTGCTAAAGAGATAAAATGCTCCTGACATGTTGAAAATGCCTTCATTACAAAAGATAACAATTTTATGTCATGCCTCAGTTGCCTGAAGGGCTTAAGGTATGGGTTTTTTTCCCAAGTACATCATTAACCAGTTATATTTGGGGTTGACTGGTTGATTTTTCTCAGCCTTCCTCGGAGACATCAGTGATGATGTTGCTCAGTGCTCAAAGGTGGCACAGACAATTCGTGTTCTTTCAGAGTCAGAGCACTCACTGGATTCAGGAAAGAATTTTCCACTTAGGTCTGATGGGGGCAAAGATCTGGATTTGGTGGTTGTAGTAGGTTGCATTTCACTGCTAGGCTGCAATTATGGTGCAATTTATCTTCAAATGTAAAGTGGGAAAAGCACATCCAACTAATTTCTGTGCTTTGCAACCCTAGGTTTTGGTCACACCTTGACTTCTCTTTTTCTCTACCCATGACACAAAACTGACAGACTCCGAAATCTAAATGCTTTGACTAACTCAAATCCGGGGTATGATATTGGGTAGCACTGAATGTCCAATGATAGACAGAAGGTCAAAATTTAGTAGAATCCCTTGTGGTTTTACACTCTATGCAATGAAAGCCATTAACTCATTTTGCAATATTGAAAGATGATGGCCTCTGGCATATTAATCCTTCAAATAACTCTGACTTATAGCCCCTTTGGCTATAAAGCCTTATACTTTTCCTCCAATACCATAGAACTGGAAAATGCACTTAGCCTGAAAGTTTCTAGATTAACTATGAGGGAGAAAAAGACTCTACCTGTAGGATTGTTGATGCTGTAATATCACAGCACTGGAAATATTCCTGCCAAGCTTGAATAATATTTGTTAAAGTGCTATTTTTAATTAATTTTATTTGAGAAAGCTCATGAGATACTATTATGGAATGTCTAAGGGCTTATCAATGCAAAGCCAGTCAGATATTTAAAACCCATTTTGGGGGGGGCGGACATCTAGTTTTAAAATCAGATTGTTATATGGCTCTCCATAGTTACCATGCTGTTTATATCTCAGAAATTAATTTACTAGCCACAGAAATGGGTAAAGACAACACAATTAATAATGAGACAGTTAAACTTGGGTGAGATGTCATGACTCTGTCATCACTCTCTGAAAAGCAGGCATCTTTAAATTCCATGCAGATAGGAGCTGTAAAACAATGCTTAATTATTCTAAAGGAGGACTGGTAATAACTATCTTCCTTTAAGAAACATGCTTGACAGTTTTGTGGTAGAAGCATTAACAGTAGATTTTCTGTCAATTAGAAAAGGTTACTGCTGTTCATCTAGTTTGGGTAGCATGGAATATCTCTGAGCTTAAACTAACTCTTCTTTTTTAGGAAAATAAAATAAAAATTTAAAACCTTCTTCTAAATTTGCCTGAGATAGAATATGCATTAAAATCTTTGCTGCAAAGTTTAATTTCTCTCACTATTAAAATACATCAGTCTTTTTCTCAGCCTGAATTTGGCCATCTGAAATTGTATTTTGTACTATTTTGTACTGCTAGCATTAAGACTGATTTCGTGAAGATTCAGCAAGTGCTGCATGACAGACAATCATGCCTAGCACATGTCAAGGCCTGTCATAATTATGTCATGTTATACCATAATACAATAGTATTTCTATCTTGTTGTATCATTTCTGAAATTATTAACTGCAGCTATGACTGAACTATTCTATTTTATTTTTTGTAAACACGTGTCTCCTGTTTGAACTATAAAGAAACAATCTGACATTTTGACATCTTAAATAAGAACAGAAAGCATGTATTCACCACATTAATTGGAGAAAAATCTGATCTCAGTATTCAAGGAAATTAAACTAGATATTTAAAGTTGCAGCTTCTCTACTAAATGTTGATGTAATTTGGGACTTCCAGTGAAGTAAACAGTACACTGAAGTTCCAGCACTCCTGAGAAGATGGACTCGCAGTTTTGATTATTGTTTTTTGGAAAGGCTTTGTGTCATGTTTATATTTTGGGAGTCACAGTAAAAGAAGAGTATGTATTTTGAGTCAGAGAAAGAGCTGCTGAGCTCTGATGAAATATGCATTACAGTATATACTTGATATTCACTCGCATTTTTTGCTATTGTTGCTGTCAAGTTTTCCTCCAGCAAGGACACATCTAACAGAACCACAAAACAATAGACTGCTTCAGCAGTCAGAGTGCAGAGACCTTTGAAGAAAAGTCTATGGGTAAGGTCTAGGTAATTTCTCAAGTTCGCCTCTGTTTCCCTGTTATATCAAGTACGATGATGTACAGATCACTACTGATAGCATGCCAGTGCTTCATGACCTGGTCTAGTGTCTCCTGTAGGTACAGAAAAAGAGAGAATAAAGAATTGATGATTTTTGGATTCCGCATCTGAGGGTCCATGCGAACGAGGAAGTCATCCATAAGTTTTTCTCCAAGGTCTGTTTTGAGAAGAATACTAAGAGCTAACAAACATTTCTAATGAATGCATGTTCAGTCCTTGGCTGATGAAGTCTCCTCAGCAGATACGCAATACGAGCTTTGGAGTTTGATCAGTCTGTAACTACTGGGGGACTGTAGTGCCCACAGAAATAGCTCACCTGACTGTATGTAAAAGCTGGTGGACTGTGGTCACCACCGAAGAGTTTGCATAGAGAAAGGGGACTGAGAATAGAATCATAGATTTTTAGAAACATTGTGGTTGGAAGAGTACATTAAGATCATCAAGTCCATTATCCTTGAACTGCCAAGTTACCACTAAACCATGTACCTCAGAACCACATCTACTCATCTTTTAAATACCTCCATGGATGGTGATTCCACCTCTTCCCTGGACAGTCTGTTCCAAAGTTTGATAACCCTTTCAGTGAAGAAATTTTTCCTAATACCCAATCTAAACCTCCCCTTGTGCAACTTGGGGCCATTTCCTCTTGTCTTAATGCTTGTTATGTGGGAGAAGAGACTGAAATCCCCCTGGCTACAACCTCCTTTCAGGTATTTGTAGAGAGTGATAAGATCTCCTCTGAGCCTCCTTTTCTCCAGATGGTCTCTAAGATGATCCAGAGACAGCTTCATGTTTTAACCTAGGGTCGAAGACTGGCAGGGACAGCAAAAGAGAGGTGAAGGGAGTGGGTATGGATTTGCTGACACTGTTTCCTTTGCCAGAACAGGCAGGCACCATCAGTTTAGAAAGAATGAGCTGCACAGCCAGGGATCTTTGCTTCTCTTCAGTGGAGAAATCTCGTGGTTCTTCCTGCTTCTGCTGTGGAGAACATTTCTGTACAGAGCTAGTGGCTGCTTATGCAGAAGACAAAAACTCTGAGAAACTGCTGTCACTACCTTCATCTCACAGTGGTAGGATTAAGAAGACCAGCTCAGGAGGCCTCTTTTCTCATTCATCCTCCCACGAATGTTGTTTGGTCTCATCCCTGGGGTTCCAAAATTCAGTTTATACTTCACTGCCATGGGACTCTGAGTTTATTCTGAAATGGTTGTTGGGACTAGGAGTGCTTCCATCCTGGCACAATGAAAACTATTTAGGCTACTGGGTGCTCCTAAAATATATATGTAAATGGGCTCTCAGAACTAGACGTTGACAGCGGCTGCTCAGTCAAGATCCTTATTGTTGGAATGTTCACCAGCTAAAAGCACCTTGTACATCCCATATTACCTTCAAATCCTCTCTTTATATGACTAACCCACAATGTAAGAAAGTGGATGCTGTTCATGCTAGTGTTGTATCCTCCATCTCTGGTGCACTGGCCCCGGTTTTACTTTTTCAGTTGTGTCCCAAGACTTGCATCACATTTTGATCAAAGAAGTGGCTTCATTTGACTGCAGTGCAATTTGACCATTGAGAATGAAAAACTGGATTTACCTGAGAAGGTTGCCCACCTTTTCCTGTCAATGGAAATAACTTGAAGCCTTGGTTATGCAGTCTTCTGTAATACGCTAGCACAGAGTAACAAATTCCTTGGATGCTCAAACAGTCGGTGTATGTGTCTGCTCTGCTGTGAAATGCAGTGGCTTTTTTTCCTGACAAAAAAAAAAGCACAATTTAGAAATTCTTCCATACATATGTTGACAAAGTTTGTGAATTCTAGTGGTAATTCTTAGCACCGTCAAGTCAGCTTCATCATTTGAAATAAATTTGCTTTGGAATTAAAGCAATGCAAATATCCTTTTTCTTGGATGTAGAATTTAACTGTGACTGCATCTACATGGAATCCATCGTAATCAGATGTACTAGCAGATTTGATCATGTTAATGTCTGCCAAACTAGTAACGATTCCTTTGCTATTTTTAAACCTCTGTCATACCTTGCTTTCCAAATTCAGTTTTTTTCTTGACCTAGAGGATCAGAAGCTGAAATGAAATGCAGGCAGCAACTGCAGCATACCTCTGACAGCCTTTCAGCTCTTGCTTGATTCAGGAAACAAACTTAAGACAGGAAAATATTCCCTTTCTCTTTGAGCCTCACTGCCTTTTTAATTTGAGGGTTGAAGCAGAGACGTTAGAAAGCCTTCAGGAAACTTATTTTCCTGTTTGGGCTCTGGACCCCAAAGCGCCACTTTTAAATGCAGTTTCAGAGATTTTAATGGGGACAAATGTTCTTCCTATGCCTCTTTGGACCACCCCTTGACATGCTAATGTATTATTCAGTACTCTGAGTCACGCACTGCTCGCTCTCTCACCCCATTTACTAAAGAAAACTTAAAGACCACATTCAAATCTATATATTAAAACAAAGAAGTCGTCTGTTATTTATAATGCCAGAATTAAATGTTGAATCCCACTGTGAAACAAAAAAATTATCCCACAGAGTGAAGCAAAGTTCCCGTTTCTAGCCCTCCAGTGACTCTAATGTATTTGAAAGGTGTAATATGTCTAATGCAGAAAAAGTTTCCTTTGACAAAGGACTGAATCTTGCCTTTGGAGCAAACTTTACCTTTCTGGAAGAAGGAGAAGACTTTATTGTGGCTGATTGAATTAAAACAAAAACAAAGGCACCAGAGAGCTGAAGCTCTAGGTTCAGCTCAAGCTCATGGGCTTGAGTCCTGTGAAAACAGATCCATGAGCAAAAGGTTTGTGAGGAGGTCACAGGTATGATAAAGTGATTTTTTAGTAGTTCTGTCATTCAGTACATAGGCAACACTTCTGCATTAATATGTATCTGGCTTTCTGAAATATCTGAAAGTGTTGGATGATGAAATAATGTGTTTTATTGGGTCTTAGAAACAGCAAAGCTTGACCATATGCGTCCTTCCCTTTCAGTGCCTTAGTGTTGTTTTCTCCATCTTTTCAGTTCTAACAGGAAAATGTAATTTCTCTAAGCTAGAGACTTTCTGCTCAGGTATGTCAAACTTGTTTAATCTTGGCAAGGCTCTCAATGAAACCAGAAGTTTCTTGTGTGATTATTTATTACACAATAGATAACAATACTTAATCGTAACAGTGATGTTTTCATTCTTTTTTACTTTTTTTTTTTTCCCTTTGGCTGAAATTTTAGTGCCCTCCAATATATCTCTAGGAAAATTTAGTTTATAGGGAAAAATTGGAGCATTTTGACTGCATGTTCTGTGGCAAAATGAATAAATGTTAATTTAATTAAAAAAATGTTTGTCTTCTTTTTACAGAAGATGGCACCAGTCATGGCAGGGAGCTCTCATTAGGAGCAAAGGTATTAAAGGTTTTCAAGTACTTCATTGTTTTGAAATTATTAAACCAGATGATTGATTTTTTTATTTAGTGCTCTGGAAAACAAGGACTCCAGCCCATGGGGATCTGTCAAACTACCTGACCTAAAATTATCTCAGTCATTTCTGTAGGACCATGTTTTAGAAGGGCATCCAGCTCTGCATAATGAGATGTGGCTGGATGGTATCAGGGTGGGGCAGAGGCCTCGGTGCATGACATGTTGAGGAGTTTCTCCTGACTTCACAGTGTCTTCTCTGCTATGCAACCAGCAAAGCTCCTCACAGTCCTAGGGAAGGCAAGCGAGGCCCTTTCCAATTAATTTTGATCATTGCTGAAACTTTTTTAGGAGCCCTGAATGGGCTTAAACTTAAAAAAGAAAAAAAAA
>VXBO01003258.1:127450-187647 GCA_013400135.1 Rhinoptilus africanus
GGGGCCTACAGGAAAGATGGAGAAGGATTCTTTTATCAGGGAGGGGAGCAATAAGACAACAGGTAACAGTTTTAAACTAAAAGAGAGATTTAGATTAGATATTAGGAAGAAATTCTTTACTGTGAAGGTGGTGAGGCACTGGAACAGGTTGCCCAGAGAAGCTGTGGCGGCCCAATCTGTGGAGGGGTTCAAGGCCAGGTTGGATGGGGCTTGGAGCAACCTGGTCTAGTGAGAGGTCTGCCTGCCCGTGGGAGGGGGGTTGGAACTAGATGATCTTTAAGGTCTATTCCAACTCTAACAATTCTATAATTCTATGTTTCTGTATAAAGCTAATTCAATTAATTACTACCATTGCTTCCAAGCCATTTCATTACTGAACTCTTTCTAAACAGAGAAAATGAATGACCTTTTTTTTTTTTTAGGATTAAAGAATTCTTCAGGAGGCCCATATTTAGTTAGAAGTTAAGATTTGAAATTGGATAAGGAATTGCCTATCGCATCAGAAGCACATCTTGTGATAACAAACCCCTCAAAATTATAGGACCTTTAAAAGCATCTATTAGCCCACACTGTTGAGACATTATTATCATTTAGACAGGTAAATACTCGTGACCAGGGGGAGCAGAGGTAGTCCCTGAAGAACAGGACACCAAAATAGGTATCTACATAGAAGACTCTGGGAAAGTATTGGTGACCACTACTCTCTAATACTTTAAGGTGATTTTTTTCGTAATATGTGTACAATGGGATTAAGAAACTGTGGGAGTGAAATCTGTCTGTGCACAAACTTCAGGTTACCTCTATGTGGCTGTCTTGATGTGCATTCTTTGTACAAATACATTATAATCTCATTCCATGGGATTGTCATTTTAAATAGTTAAATTCTTACACAAATAAAAGAAAAATAGTTCAAACACTCATTGTTCATTTTCATGCCATTTTAAAGTTTACAAAAAAGTGTGAGTCTTTTTTTTTGTTGTTTACATTAAGATCCCATATGGACATTCTTATCCAAATTATTCTCCCAACTGAAGGAATTTTCTCACTAGATTCAGGTCTATTCTCATTCACCCTGCTGTAAGTCTGTAATAACTCCATGAAAGCCACCTAGATCACCAAGAACGTAAAATTAATGCAGTACTGATCAAAGATCAGGTTGCCTACTCGCATTAGGGTCCATTTGGATGTACAACAGCGTGATACCAGGGGAAGATGGCAGCTCCTCCTTCTTCTTCCTTTTTCCCTTCTTTCACTCAAACTCTCCCAAAACTGATGACTTCTTCCTCAACTGGTCTTTCCCTGCCTTCCCTCAGCTAATGTGAGATGGTTTTTCCCTTGTATACAACTACCCTAATTCTTAGAGCACTTCATCCTTTTCACTTTCTAAATGGAAATGCTAAATTTTCCACAGAGGAGGTGCCCTGGGGGGGAGTTTTGCTCACACCCAAGAATGGATGTCAGTTAATATTTGGACATGATTAATTAACAGTAAACCCTAAGGCAAACTTAGCTATTATGAAAATAAGACAATATTCCAGATTACATGAGCGGCTGCCTATATGACAATGTTACCCAGATGCTCTGAAATCAACAAAGATTTGTCATAGATATAAAGACAGTTATTATTTTATGAATTTCATGTTCATATGAATTACTTTTTTCCCTCCTAGACACTATAGAAATGACTAGGCATAAACCAATATTTGATTTAGCTCTCAGACATTTTCAAGCACCAGTATAAAGTTTTCTGATTTCACAGAAATTTATTTGGAGATCATATTCTTTTCCTAGTCAGTGGCGAATTGGTACTTTACCATAAAAGTGGAAGGCCAACCTTACTGTGCAGTGTATGTAAATCTCGGATTACATTTGCAGCTCCCTCTTGGGTGGAAAACAACCTCTATTTGACAAACAGAGCTGAAACACACCATGGCTCAGCTTGAGAGAGGAAAACTGTTTTTTTCCAGAAGAAATTAAAGTAAGTCATTGTGTAGGCAAATCAGTTACACATATTTCCACAGAGTGCAGATGCTGGGACAGCTAAATAAACTCCAGCACTGAAGGGCTGAAAATCACACAAGTACGAAGGCAGGTAGAGAGGTACACAGCGAGATAAAAAATGCTATTGAATGTGTAATGGCAAATATGGTCAGAATCTTAATTTTCTCTTATCCAAAAGATATAGGAAAAGGCTTAACAGCTCTTCATTATCACAGAAAATTTCGTACTTGCTTTGCTTCATAAACTAAGGCTGTCAATTTCTTTCTGCTATGGAACATTATGGAGTCTCTCCCAAGGCCGTAAATCAGTATCTGAAAATGTTCTATCTGTCACTGTTATTCAGCTATTTTCTCCTAATTCAGGCCTGGGTCTAGATGTATTTGGAGACATTGTGAAATTGCATCTTCTGATTATGAGAAAAAATGTTATTGTGAGATCTACTAAAACTTCTTTTTGTTTTGTGTTAACTCTTCAACAGAAGAATTTGACAAAACAAAAACGTAACTCTTTGTATAACACAGAAACTAGAAGCTTAGGAAAGTCTGAATAATGAATTATTATAATAAAATAATTCTGAAAGCCATAATAATACAGTCAAATAGCACAGAAAAGCAAGCCTTCAAAATCTGATTCCCCTTCCAAGTTCTGTAAATATATTTTTGTTCCCTTATTAAAAATCCGAAAACAACACTCAAAAAACCCACAAGTTTTGGGAAGATGTTGCAAACACACTTGGAACAAAGAACTATCCATTCCACATCGTAAGCCTAAACCTCTAAAGCCAACCTGACAAACGAAAAGAATGAGTTAAAACTCTCAGCCACACTGAAATTTCAATCCCAATCCTTATCAGTCTGTTGAATAATTATCACTGATTCATCACAGCTTTTCAATTCCAGCATGAACATTTGCCCTTTTTTACTGTAGCATGGTTCCATCTCTAATGATAAATTTATTCAATAACAGTTCATGAGCTTTTATTTTTGCAGATTCTGGACTCTTATAATAAGTGAGCAGAAGTAAATTCAACCAGAGAAAGTGAATTTTCCTCTGGAAATACTCAGTTGATATAATTTCTCTCCAGTTTCATAATCCTACCATTCAAATGTGCTAAGGTCAGATCAGGGCAAAATGTAACAGAAGATCATTTTGCAATATTCCCCTAATGTAAAATCTTTTAGGCTATATCCCAGAAGTATACTCCGATTCCTGGTCCAAATAATGGTAAGTGCCAGTTGTGTACTCATAGTAGAGAAGACATAGTAGAGACCAAAGGGCTCCTCCAGATCATGCACATCCTTTTTAACCTACATGAAAGAGTATGACTCACAGCTACATTCTCATTTGAGTTTCTTACTGATATAATCAGGGCTGAGACAGGCTGTACTGTGATGTGTGAAGCAGCACAGATACTTGATGGACAAGGTCCATTAACATAACATCTCAAACACGACAGGATAGGGATCTGAACACCTAAACATAAGGAAGAACTTCTTTACCTTGAGGGTGGCAGAGCCCTGGCACAGGCTGCCCAGGGAGGTGGTGGAGTCTCTGTCTCTGGAGACATTCAAAACCCACCTGGATGGGATCCTGTGCAACATGCTTTAAGTTGGCCCTGCTCTGGCAGGGGGTTGGACTAGATGATCTACTAAGGTCCCTTCCAACCCTATGATTCTGTGATTCTGTGAAGTGAATCAGGTATGGTTTAATGTTGTTATTAGGGACTTCAATTATAAAATGGAGAGTAGAGTTATTCATTTTTGTGAGTGACTCCAGTTGAGAGGGCTGCAAGTGTGCCAGAAGAAAGAAATAGAAGTTGAAATCATCATCACAGATTTCATTCAATGAGCCCAAGTGCAAAGTTCTACACTACACAGAAAAAATTAATTGCACTGGTGCAGAATGGGAGATGTTTGAGTAAGCAGCATTTCAAAAAATTACCTAAGTACTACAGGAACAGTAACTTGTCTCTGTTGCTCTGTTTCAAAGGGTTAACTGTCAGGCTAGGGTGTATAAAGAAGGTTTCCAAAACAAGTCACATAATTTCGCTGTGATCTGATGTTTCAGCTGGACAATGTATGTCAATAAAGATAGCAAGTGGGTCTAGTGGGAAGTAGATGAGATCCTTAGAGATACAGAAAATGTAATAATGGGGAAAGATTGAAAAGATGAGAAAGATTCAATTAAATTGGAGGCAAGAAATGCAGCTGTTCCTGAAAGATTTCTTAAGCTGGTTCAAGAAGTATAAATGTTCACAGAGCTCTTTAAAAAGATTAAAAGACAGCGACAGGGAAAACATTTGCAGAGACTTTTGAGATACCATTCTGGGCAAAAAAAACCCTGCTACCCTGCCTCAATGAAACTGCAAACCTTGAATTTTCCAACTAACTGGACTAGTGGTCCTGAGAAATTCTCCTTCCTACAGGAGGGATGAACACCTTGGCAGACACTTCACTTTATATTAGGCTTTTTTTTTTTTTCTAATAAAAAGTGTGAGAATTTGTGCTGGTCAGTTCTTGTCCAGTATTTTAGACCTATAGATGTAAATTATTATTACAACTGAACATGTGGAGCAGACCTGAACATAACAAAGACATTCACACTTAAAATAATTAATACATCTGTAGTTGTTTTTTGTGTTCTGAATGTTACTTGGAAAGGAATAAGTAGGAAAAAAAAAAAAAAGGACATTTTAGGAAGCCAATTGCAGACTCTTAAACTTCTGTCTTGGAATTCATAGATGCAAATATACACAAAAAGGCCTTAAAACCCACTAAACAATATTCACCTTGTGAAATTTGTAAGATTTTCATCTATTGCACAACATTGCTTCCAGCAATTAACCTCACTGAATCAAATCAACTTAAAGTTTGTACTACAAATCCATGTCACTTCAGAGAGAGACCAAGTGAGGAAGAGAAACAGAAAAACAAAGTGCACCACATATAGAGTTTATACCAAATTATTTTAAAACATGTTTAGAAGTCATCAAAAAATCAGTTTCATATAGTGATGTCAGTCATGAATGCTAGAAGAACATGATAGCAGAGATTTGAAGTTGTCGGAGAAAAAAACTGACCAGGTAACTAACAGTTACACTGAGAATGGTTGCAGATACTTATAAATACAGATTAATTCAGTTACAACACCTGATAAATAAAAAAACCATGGCTTTTCTAGAGATTGGAGGATGTTTAAGAGCTTATCATGGTCTATTGCACAGGCAAAAGTACAAGGAGGGGATACTCAGTAAGGGTAGAATTGGACAGATTTTAGGGTGAGTATTTTGTGCTTTGTTCTATTAGTGGTTTATGAAAAAAAAAAAGTATAGGTGGTGTCACATTACTTTATATAAGCAAAAGAGGCTACATACAGGTGATGGGAAAACATCCTTAATTGCATTGCCAGCTATTTCTATACCAAAAGCTAGCAAAACAACCCGCCTCTGAAGGAGGAAAAGGACACCCCTCCTAGCAGTAAAGGTCAGTTCTCCCTTCCTTCCCCATTCCTCCAGCCAGATGCTAAGCAAGCCTGATTCCTTACAGATCCTTTCCTTAGTTCTGTACCTTTTCTCTCCTTTTTCTCTGTGATTTCCAGTAGCAGCAATGGTACTGCCTTACTTCTCTAACCTATAAGCAGCAAAATTCAACTTTGCTCCCACTTCTGAGAAGGCCATCGCAAGCTATGTGGTTGGGATTCTCAAAATAGCCGAGCAGAAGAGCATCAGTTTTCCTTGCTTTGGAGTCTCTGCTAATCTCAGTTTCTTGCCTGCTCCAGTGCTTTGTTTATGCAGGCTTTTTGCTGTTCCCTGCCTCCCCTACAAATGTTGTTTTGACATCACGGTCACCAGGTGCCCCACCACCCCTTCCATCAACAGACACTTGTGCAGCAGATGGTACAAATGGGTTGGCAATAATTTAGTGCCTTGGCGTTGGATTGCCTTGTCTGGTGCTTGTAATGGTGACTAGACAGTGTTAACGACAGTAGCAGGGAAAGAAATTAAAAACAAAAAAACAAACCAACAAACATACTATAAGGACATACTGTCAGAGAAACAAGTAGCTCCTCCACGAGACAGACATTGCACTGAAAATCTCTGTTCTTAAGAACAGTTCTTCTTAACAACCATGAGCTATATTCTGTAACAATAGAGGTTTATTTTGGAAAGGTACCTTCAGTTTAATCACATTTAAAATGTCAAGATTTCCCTTATGTCCTTTGATCATCATAACTCCAATGACTCTGATTATATTTTCTGCCTTACATTACAAGAGTACAGTTAGTTTATCTATGATGCTCTAAGGATAGAAATTAAATAAGGCTAGCAAGGGGTGGTGATGTCTTTCATTAGACCAACTAATAATTATCTATGTGTTACATACCTACTGGGACACTGAAATGTACAGTTATAATTATAACCCAATGGTAAATGCTGAGGTTTTATATTCCCTGATTGAGTTGGTGCTACAAAACGGGACAGCACAGCCAGGTTTTTTACACAAGCCCTTACAGAGTTAGAAGTCAGTTCAAAATGAATTATCACAAAGTTCAGGGGTGTTTGCATTGAAGGTTCCAATATTGTGTTCCATAACCTACAGAAATATGTAGATCGCACAAGGAGTTAGAAATGAGTCATAATTAGTTCCTGTACTCTGCTGGCTTCTTACTCTTTGAATACATCACTTGAACTACTTTCATCCATTTTGCTGCTTCTAGACTGGAGATAATATTCCTGTCCCAGGGGTACTGTAATGATTAATTAATCACTTCAAGCCACTTGGGAGTTGAAAAGGTGTGCCTGTGTGTATATGTAACTTTCATGTATGCAGAATATATATAAATATTTCCTTTACTTTGTATGTTAGGTGTAAAGGGTATCGTTCTAGAATCAGCACTGAAATTTTTTAACAAGAATAATCAAAAAACCCTGTCTTGGGAATTCAGGCTGTCAAATTCAAATGACAGTCATACTTCCCAGCTCCAAATTATCTCCAGATATAAAGTTCTCTCTCTTTTCTTGCAATCATTTCCCTCAGAAGACTCAAGAAGCTGAGGTTATTGATACTGAAGAATTTTCACATTGCTTTCCTTTTACAGCATGATATGGAATTATTTGTATTTGACTTTGTGGGACATTGTCAGACTTTGTATATTATGCTGCAGTCTGGGACACTGAGAGGTACAACATAGTTCTTGTCATTGTTGCTATAAGGACAAGAAAAAGAGATAAATAAAGAAAAAATAAATATGGATGAATTTGAGCTTCTTAAACAGCATCACTAACCTTCAGTACTCTGTATTACCGCAGGAAAGGTTGGGCAAAGGATCAGTAGCAATCTGATCAGCTGTTTTCTGGACTTATATGCGTAATCATAAGACCAGCCTGGAAAAATGAGGCAGTTCTGCAAATTTATTCCTAGATTTCTTCTTATATTAAAAAAGAGAAACAAATAAAATGTGAATAAAATGCTGTAATGTCTTTTATTTTTCTCTAAACTAAGGGTTTAGCTTCTTAAAGGATGTAGAAAACTTGCCTCTTCTGTGATCACCAATGTGTTTGAGTCAAAAATTAGTAATACTTTATTTGTTACCTTTCCATTTTAATCTGGAGCTTCACGGATTTTGCTTTTAGTGGAAGGGAAAAATATACTAGATAAAGCCCTGGCATACATTTCCATCTCAGCTATAATTTCTCACATGATCTTGGGTAAGTGTTTTAAATCCACTGTTGCTCAATTCCCCATCTGTTGATCAAAGCTAATAATATTCCCTTTCCCCTGACCTTTCACTGTTTCTTTTGTCTAGACTGAGTACAGTCAGTTAATAATTTCCAAGTAAAATAGTTTTCTACCAGATGTGCCAGAACTAAAAATATTTGAAGAAACATGTCTATTCCACTAAAGTTTTTGACGCAGAAACCAAAAGGGCAGGATGTGCACCCTGCTGTCCAGTGGTACCCCTTTGGCGAAGCAGGTCTTTTGGCAATTACATGCGCCAGATTTCTGGGATAAGCCACTTTTTACAGAGTCGCCACCTTTTACAGAGTCACCACTTTTACAGCTAATGGCACATGTAAAAATTCAGAGCAATAAACTCACATGTCCTTCCAGGGCCCTTCCTCCAGCTTTGCTTGCATGGTGTGCGTAGATTTCCAGTCTCTGCAGGAACACTTATTATGTGGACATGGATGTGTTTCTTATCCTCAGAGGTTCGCTGACTTCCAGCTACTTTTGTGGTTCTTCTCACTGGTTGCCTACTACACAGTCAGGTCAGTTAATCATCCTCTATATTTCCCAGGAGACCACTTCCCAAGGTGACATGGAGATCTTGGAAATATGTTGGCTTTGACAAACATTCAAGTCTAGTCAGTCTTGTAAACACAGGAGCATCTTTCCTCTTTAAAAACTTATACTGTTTTCATTATTTCTGTTGTAACATTCTGCCATGATCCAAATAACACTGAATAATGGTAATTTTTGGAAATATTTCCCATGTTAAAGTAGAGGAAGAAACCAGAATCTCGCAAATGTTTGGGAACTGGAACTTTAAATTACAAAATAGGTGCAACCAAAAAAATCCAGATCACTAGAATGACAGCCTTTCCAGTTACAAAATAATTCTACTTTCAGTGGATTATTATTGCCAAAAAAACCCAAAGATTTTATCAAAAAAGAGTCCTCCCTTTTGACCAGATATTTTGATTCCGTTGTCATGGTTGTTTGAGAAATTACATAGAATACATATATTTTTAGGTAAAGGAATAAGATGTTAAGAGGCAGGAAAAGATCTATTTTGCAAAGATTAGTGAAAACGAGGTACAAATGTAGATCTCTGGCTGCTCTTTTCCTAAAAGTATACATTTAAAGAAGACTTGTGCAGAAGTTTCACAATAGAAGAGACTAAGAAGTCTTTTGCCTTCCTTCTCCTTTTCCTTTTTAGTTTGGTTTCCTCATATCCCACCATTTTAAAGATGGTCCCAAATTTGTGTATGTGTGTGTGTCTGTACATAATGACATATTAATAACGTCTCAATTAGGTATGTATTGTAATGATCTCATTACTATAAATGCAAGTGATTGGCCTCTATTCTGCTACATAACTGAAGTTAATCAGATAAACTTCAAAGGGCAAACTGAAGGATTATGCCTGACCTCATGAGGAAAAAATCCTTCCTTTGAAGTACCTGTTGGCATCCAAGAAAGTTCTGTCAAGTCATCAATACTTTTTAACTACTTTGGAGGAGTTTCCTACCTTTTTCCTCTATTGTAAAAAAAACCTTCTTTTTTCTCTCATGTAAATATTCTGTTCAGCCTAATGAGATCTGGAACCCCAATTGATGCCCTGGGTACTGTCACCACAGCCAGAATCAAAACATCATCAAATATTTTCTTTTTAATATCCAAAAGACATAATTTGGCTCTCCATAATTTATATGAATATAGCTAGAATGATGATATTAGGAAGGTTTCATCTTTCTGTCCCCATACAAGCATTAACCAGGGTTATCCTTCTTAATTCAGAATCAATTTTTCTGCATATATAAGTGTTCACTCAGTTCAATGATTAAATAAAATCTCAGCACTAAATAATATGCCTGCATTTTACTACTACTAGTAGAGAAGTCAGGCATTCTCTCTTCTGTTTATTCAACAGCAAACCACTGTTATTTGCAAAACAAAAAAGCAACACAGTGAGAACACTGAAATCCTTTCTCTTTTTCTTAACCGCTCAGACTAAACTACACAAAAACAGCCAGTCACTTCTTCCTTGCCAACTGATTATGCAGCCATGTTGTTTGAAAGCTTGCATAATTTACATTAGCATGCCTAAGATCTCAGGTGACTATGCCTTTGAGGCCAGCATGATAGCCCCAGTGGACCAAGATTTGATATTCTTCCCAATATCTGACCCTTTTTTCCTTGTTAATTATAGGCAGACTTCCCTGGCCTGGGCCCGGATCTGCACCTGTTTCCCATCTCTGAGCAGCTGCTAATTAGGTTGCAAATGGTGGGGTTGGGCAGAGCCGGCCACACATGCTTCAGCAGTCTATTGATCAGATTGGCGTGCCGTGCATACAACAATTATTACCTTCTGAACCTACTTCCCACAATAATAGCTTCTCGCAGATGCCGCATTGTATTGAAATAAAAATTGTATCACTTCTTGTGCTGGTGATATGTAACGACGCTACTCCAATGGAATAAAGGACAGCAGAGGATGGATTTTGGATTCAGAACTCACTTGTGCATGGAGCACTAATGAATTTCTTGAGTTGTGTATATTTAACATAGATGTGTGACTCCAACAGAGCATCTAAAAATATTACAATGTTACAATGACATTTTACAATGTTTTTCTCAAGGTCAAGTGTTTGTATTTTTGCTCCCATGACAAAGCGACATCTGAATCTTATCTGACAATGGAGCTGTGAATGATCTTAAAAATCTTGTGTGGAAATAATCCTAAAAAAAATATTCTGATTCATGGTATTCTATGTACTGAAACTCAGAAGAAGTTCACATATGTAAGAATATTGGAATCAGTACAGAATTATAGGAGTAACTGGTGATCAACCAGTATAAGTCAACTGAAGAAACAGCTTCTCTTGGACATTTAAAATGGGAAAATAATGGTGAAAAAAGTTTCATCTAATGTTGGAAGTTAAAATATAAGTTAAATGTATGTTTCTCTCTCTTTATTATAAATGGCATTCAGACATCCATCTCAGATGCAGACTGTTGTGCTGTGCACATCTCAATTTGGATGAGATTCATCCCATGCACAGAATGGCACACAAATAAATGTCTCAGACTTCCCCAATCTTATTCAAAGAGAGCAGGTTGGTGACATCTTCATGCTAACCCTAAATCAATGCACTTCCCTCTAGGATAAAACACACTGTACTGAATCATAGAATCATAGAATGGTTGGTGCCCTTCCTGAACCTTTCGGATTGACCCCTTGCTATGTATTTCTCCATGGAGTAGAATTCAGTTTGAGTTTAAGGCAACTGAAGGTAGGTGTCTACATAAGCATATTTATAGGTATGAAAGCAGTCTGATTGTCTGTTATAGTTAATGGAAACCTAGTCAGTACAGTCAAGGGAGGACAGTTTAGCTGTCAGTTTGCTTAAATATAAGAATTTTTACCGTCATCTAAAATAGAGTATCAGAGATATTTACATAGATTTGGCAAATTTGATGTCAGCACTATGGTGTTCTCGTTATTCTGGAGCAAGAGCTAGAAAACTGGTGGACACAGGTACTTCAAACAACACTAAATGTGTTTCCCTACAGACCTCTATTCATCTATTATTTAATTACTATAACGGGATGCACCTAGGGTACATCTAGATACCTGTATGAACATACCTAAACTTAGTTCTCCTCATCTGGAGATGAATACTGATGCATAAGCAGGGTCATCATTTCAATGTTGACATTTAATTCTGAATAAGATACTCTAGAGTATCCAAGATGTCTGCTTGAAGCCAAAGGGTATGTAAGAGATTAACACCTTTCTAGAACAGCAGCTGGAGATCAGGTAAAATGCTTCACAGGATTTAAAGTGCTGTTAGACATTAAGAGGACTGAATGCTGCTCTACAGCATTTTGATTCATTTTCCTGAAGACAGGTTTAAGGCACCCTGAGATGTTGTGCCTGACTTTCAGCTACTGTCTAGAGTCTCCTGTGTGTTCTTTTTAATACCTGCCAGCCACATGGGTCTATGTCAGTTGCCCCAGAACACCTGAAGTTGCTCTAGACACCTCATTTTAAGGAACTGAATCCAACCCTGCATCTAGTGTTGCTTTGTGGAAAAGGTCTTGAGACTGTGAAGTTGCTTCATCCCAACTAAACTGGGAGGGATTGTCACTGGGACAGAAGAGGCAACACCTCAAAACAATGGGTTAGCTCTAGAGCAACATTCAACAATTTAAGCTAAAATTAAAAAGTGGCAGTGTCCTTGGTCCTCAAAGAAAAAGGGAAGTACATCAAAAGCCCACAAATGTTAATTTATTTACACTCCTCATAATGAACAATATTTTTTTTTAACTTACAGCGAAAAAATAAAGACCTATTGTTTTGCCAACCCAAACAGTGTAAGAGTATGAATGTTTCAGGAAGCTGAAAGAAGAGGTCATCATAGAAAGTTAGACAGCTCTATCCCATTCCAAGACACATCTAAAGGGGGATAAATTATCCATGAAATGTATAGAAATCCTCTTGGCTTTCTCACACTAAATTCCCAGCTTTTGGAAACCTAAAAATATGTGAATTACTCAAAAATTTTACAGATAGATAGGGAAAATGTGATATAGAGAAGTTAAATTGACTTGTCTGAGCACATATGAAGCGTCTTCGCAAGTCTGGAAGGGATTACAAATGCACCTTAGTCTCCTAGATCCTGTATCCAATCCACTGCACCATTCTTCCACTTAGCTGGGGGCATATATAATTCCATGTGGTCACAATTAAAAATTGCAGTGGATCTTCCACTTTGGTCGTCAAGTAAACATCATCACCTATGGATTGTATGGCAGAACTTCCTCCATGGTTCTAGATCTTGAATTCAAGAAAGCAAAATAAAATAATAAATAATAAATTATTTTTGAAATGGTTGTGTCAGCAAGAGGAAGTGGTCTGCAATGGTCTGAGAACCTCGTGCTCTTTACCCAATCTTACATCAACTTACTATGGACAATTTACCCATCACCTGCAAACTGAGATTATCTGCAGTCCAAGGGATTCTTTGCCAAAGGAAACATTATGAAGCAATTCTGCATAGAATGCAGAATAAATCAGAGATTTTCATAAACAGAAAAACATGTGAAACACCCTATAAATAATTCACTGTGAATTATTTGCTTGTCTTAGGATCTGAGGGCCAGATTCTCAGTTTGTGTAAACCCACATCATTCTGCTGGCTTCAGGAAAGTCATGCTGATTTACACCAGCTGAGTAACTGACCCAATGTGTTGACAAAGAAAATGTCATCAGCATAATAGGACAGGATATGCTTTGAAAAAAATAGAGTGACATGCACTGAAAACAGTAACAAAACAGTTCACCAGCTGTTCGCAATCTTAATACGTCTGTGGATGGTGCAAACTAGATAGAAACCCCTTTGTGCAGGCTAATAGTGTGCTAGGAAGCTGCAGCAGGTGAAAACACAATAATCATCTTCCCATTTTTCAGGAAATAATGATCTGAAACAATAGTTGGCAGCTTAACTCTTGTCAGACTGTTGTTTTACAAAATCCAGCATTTCCTCTACTTTGAATTTGTATTAGCAGAGGATGAATCATTGATGCTGCCGGATCTCCTCATTTTTCATATACAGCAGAATGAATTATTTTCATATATCATGTCATGAGCTTTCTCTATTTTTACATTTTCCCACTGCAGTTGAATCAAAGTGAATATTTCATAGGGATTCCTTTTCTGTAGGGTTTGACCATAAATCAGATTTGCTGCAATCTATCTGCAGAGGTGACCTGTTTTCTCAAAGCTAACGTGGCAAAAAAAACAAAAAAAAAAACCCCAAACCCTAACTAAATAGATCCTAATCAAAATATTCTTTTAATTACAGATATACATTAATTAAAAATTTAAAAATTGGCGTAACTTACCTTTTATCAAATGTTTAAATACAGTACAATATTGTGTAGAATTAGTTTTAATATTTTGGACAGGCTTGGGATATAGTCTGTTTCAAGCCAAGGAAAAAAGGAAGCAGAAAAGGTAGTGGATAAATTTACATCAACACATGACTGGATATGAGTGGTTATGTTATAGTTAAGTGCATTATGAAAGATTTAGAAAACTCTAGTCTTGGCTTTAGGCTTACAGTAATTAGCAATTTTTGCATATATGAATCAGTGGAGATTCTGAATCTAACTTCGGGGGCATTAAAGTTTTTAACACAATCTCTTAGCTTGTGTTCGGAGGCAATGTAGTAAGGAACCTCAGGGAATCAGTAAGTACCTGATACAATAAAGCAGTACTTGTACCCTTGCACTTCAGTGAATTGATTCTTCTAGAACTGAACCAGATTTAAACCCCAAATGTGGAAGCTGACCAAGATATGAATTTATTGGCAGATTCTAATTATTAGGCCATGAAGACTGAGATAGAGTGCACCCTCAGCAAGTTTGCTGACGACACAAAGCTGGGAGGGGTGGCTGACACCCCGGAAGGCTGTGCCGCCATCCAGAGAGACCTGGACAGGCTGGAGAGCTGGGCGGAGAGGAACCTCATGAAATTCAATAAGGGCAAGTGTAGGGTGCTGCACCTGGGGAGGAATAACCCCCTGCACCAGTACAGGTTGGGAGCTGACCTGCTGGAGAGCAGCTCTGAGGAAAGGGACCTGGGAGTCCTGGTGGACAACAGGATGACCATGAGCCAGCAATGTGCCCTGGTGGCCAAGAAGGCCAATGGCATCCTGGGGTGCATCAAGAAGAGTGTGGCCAGCAGGTCGAGGGAGGTCATCCTCCCCCTCTACTCTGCCTTGGTGAGGCCCCACCTGGAGTACTGTGTCCAGTTCTGGGCTCCCCAGCTCAAGAGGGACAAGGAATTGCTGGAGAGGGTGCAGCATAGGGCTACTAAGATGATTAGGGGACTGGAACACCTCTCATATGAAGATAGATTAAGGGAATTAGGTCTCTTTAGCCTGGAAAAGAGGCGTCTGAGGGGGGACCTAATTAACACTTATAAATACTTGAAGGGTGGGTGTCAGGAGGATGGGGCCAGGCTCTTTTCAGTGGTGACCAGTGATAGGACAAGGGGTAATGGGCACAAACTTGAGCATAGGAAGTTCCACCTAAACATGAGGAGGAACTTCTTTACCTTGAGGGTGGCAGAGCACTGGAACAAGCTGCCCAGGGAGGTGGTGGAGTCTCCGTCTCTGGAGACATTCAAAACCCGCCTGGACGCGTTCCTGTGTAACCTGCTCTAAGGTGGCCCTGCTCTGGCAGGGGGGTTGGACTAGATGATCTACTAAGGTCCCTTCCAACCCTATGATTCTATGATTCTATGAAAAGCATTTGAAAACAGAGAAAAAATGAGATTAAATGAGAACAAAATTAGTGCTGCTTTCTAGGTGGAATCTTGGCCAAGTATGATATGATGGACTGTGATAGCAAGGAGCTTGACTTGATGACCAGCATCTTGTTCGTGGTAGAGCTGAACCAATGAGCAAGAAAAACATTTATGATTTGCAGCTGGTCAAATTTTTTCTTTTTTTTTTGTTCTTCACTGCTTCAAAATGTGCCTTTTAGGGAGAAACATCTATGTTTAAGTACCTGTAGTTAGCCCTTCTTAGGATTACCTGTGAAAAATTAATGTAGGAGTTTCTGCAATGAAATTTCTGCACAGTCCATAGGAAGGCACAGATCCATTTTCTCAACACAGATTATCCTCTGGGCCAAGAAAATGTCAAAATGTCAGTCTTGAATCTGGAGGTGTTTAATCATGACACTAAAAAGCAAAATGCTTGGGTGAAACAGAAACATTCTATAAGCATCAGTTCAGCTCAGTAAGTATCTCATGACTTAGCTGATCCACCATACTGCGCAAATAACAAAGCACATAGATTTCCTGAGAATTTAAGTCTGTTAGTGAATAACTCATGAGCATGCACACATACCTACACAGAGATTAATGTGCTGAATACATTTTTTACTCTGAATTGCTTATCCAGTCCTTTTTCTTCTCTGATTGTTTTATTATTCTACTCCACTTCCACAGTATATAGGTACAGACAGTGACCTGATCTGTGAGTAAAGCTCAGATGTCTATGGCAGGATACTAACAAAATTTGTACACCTAAATCTAAATCTGTCATTGTCAGATCCTCTCTCCATTTATTGAAGTTTCTCAGGTGCTTGACACTTAGGATCTGGAACTGCTCTGAAAGGCTTCAGTCTCAACACACCAGATCTCCTTGGGCACCCAGGATCCTCCAGGATTGCAAAGCAGTGTTCATTCATTTCTATCAAGAAACTTAAAATGAGGAAATCCAGGAATGTTTGTTGGATCAGGCTTTTGGTAAAACACAGCAGCAAGTGTCCTCTTGTACACTTTGTACAGCAAATTTACTGTCCATAACCACTTGCAGGAGTTCAGAATTTTAGTGCAATCATCTCCAAACTCTCTAATGAACTTTAGGCAAAATGAGAGTAGTTAATTTAAACACTTTTTCCTCTCACCATCCCAGACAAGTGCCTGAACAAATATAGAAAGCTAGCATCTTTCTTAAGCCTTCTCTTTGTCTCAGTTATTCCTTAATTCTTTAGTGACAGGGAGAATGGCTTTGCTAGGAAAGCTGAGGAATCAACTCCAAAAGAAGCTATTAGTCATTACTTACCTAGACTATGTTAGAAAAATGGGCAAAGAGGGAACAAAAATGGATCTCTTATTTCTTGGACACAATATTTCATCTTCTAGGTAGAGAAAGCAGTGATATAAGTTCTTTCAGCTGTGTTTTGAATATACATTATGAAAGAAATATCTTGGATTCAGTCTTCAGTAGAAAGAATTGAAGGCAGTCCAAAGAAACATCTCATAAAATACCCAAACATATGTTAAAAGTTTCAGTATTTGTCTGTGAGGGTTGGAATTGTAACATATCCTTCCCTTCAGCATTTCCTGTCTGCTACCTCTAGAAAACAACTTCTCCTGCATATTGACTTCCCTAGGAAGTTCCCAAACCTTGAAAATGAGATTCTTGAAAGAGCAGAGTGACTCTGATTGAAAAACACAGGGAGCAGCAGAGACCACAGTTGAAATCCTTTCTTTGAATATCCTCCTTAAACGCACTGGAATTGTACTGACAGCCAGAGGGTTAGAAGACTGCATTTATTGATTTGCTCCTTTCCCCTTTAGCGGTTCAATTGGTTGTAACTATTTGGGCCCCAATGCACTGAGCATCATACGTGTTTGGACCCATACCAGTACTTAAACGCAGATACATGAGCAAAACAAGGAGAGGAAGGGAGAAAAGGTGAGAGTCTATGCGACTTCTTAATGAAGCATTAATTACATCTGTGTTGTAAGCCTCCTTCTCTGGGTCCCTTTCTTTTGCCACCTGTACCTGTGTGCAAAGAAGTGTGTAAATACACAGCTTAAAATTAAAAAAGCCGTTATCCTTTGCTTAAATAAACACAGAAGACAGCTGAGATGAATGAGTTGCTCTTCTAAGCATTGGTGTACTCACCACCACCTGTTAGACTGATCACTCAGAGGGCAAATCAGTCAGCTTTCTTGATGTTCCTGCGAGGTTTTCTATCTTTTCCTTTCTCATTTTCACCATTTCAACAATCTTACTTCTGTTTGCAATTTTATTTTTCCTGTCTTGCACAGTTCTACTCAACACACTATCTTCCAGATTTTTTCTCTGACATTTTTAGGTTAGATACTGAAGGAGGAGCTGCAGTAGATGAGTTTACAAGGAATATTAATAAAATACGTATCTTGATTAAATCATCCTTTTCAATTTTCAGGTGTGCCTAAACAGATTCCTGAGGGGTTTTTGCTCAAGAGCAGTGACATAGGAATGCTACTAGAACATGAGTATTTATAACACAGTCAGAGAAATGTTGTCTGCAAACATTGGTGAAAACATATGTTTGGAATTCTCTGGGGAAAAAAAAAAGAAGAAATAAATCTATTAGCCTCTTTTTTTTAATAAACGTGATCATGGGCACTGTGCCAGGCATAAACTGAGTCCAGGAAATCATCACATATGAAGAAACTGAGGTCTAGCTCTAGAAAAGTACAAGTCCCATAAATTCTGTGTTCTATCAAATGACACTAGTCACATGAACTACTCCCTACGTGACTAAACTCCCCTTTTAGTCAATAACCATCTCCATTTAACCAGAATAAAAGCTCCCAAGAACCCCTTGAAGATTCCTCCACTTTAGAGTGGAGCATAACCATGTCAGAGTTGCTCTAGGGTATGTGAGCCATCTGCATGCTCATGGTGGGTGTAGTACAGGACCCACAGGCAAGCCATGATCTGGAAAAACAAGATTGTGGGGGATAACTTCAGTCATCTCAAATGGCACTAGAAGAATATTTTTAGGCAGCTGAACTATATTGACTAAATTATGAACAATGTGAGCTTAGACTTGCAGTACCTATGCAAGCAACTACGTTGCAAACATCTAAATTTAAGTGTGTTAATCTTGAACCGAATCATATCCTAGGTAATTAATATGCAGTAGACACTGAGTAGTCAGCTGGCTAAACACAAGCATTTAGAGCCATTTGGGATACCTAAAGTATTCCACCTGGACTCCAGCTGCAACTCTACATCTCAGATAGTGCTAGCAACCACAGCATGTGTGGGCTATTAAACGCAGCCACTAAATTTCAGGTGGCTAAAATTAGGTTAGATGAATTCTGCTTTCAGGGCCTCAGGATGCTACTTTTAAATCTTCTACACCCTATTAATCTGACACCTAAAGGCTAAGACTGGGAATAAAAATTATGCCCTTCATAGGCTTCTAAATGCAAGGGGTACATTATTACTCCTCAATAGGAACTAAGGCCTGAGGATATTTTACATCCTGAAGTCTTACAGAGGCATTCGGAGTATGAGTTTCTGTAAGCAGGAAATGTCATACCCAGACAAATATGATTTATAATAACTTTAGGTCTCTTAGAGAGGCATAAACTTGGTCAATGGATTGGGTGGATAGAATGAGAGACAGATTATTTATTCATAGGTGATAATACTTAAAATCGGTCATCATCATTTTTGCATGGTTTTAGTGGTATACTTTCAAAGATTAATTTATTCAAAGTCTAATCAGGGTCTGATACTGCTTTTTTGAGAATAATCTATTATCTGAAGACTTTCCAGTATCTTCCACTACTTCAGATTTCTGTACAACTTCCATCAAAATAGGTTGGCTAAATTGCACTTTGAGTTACTACATTTTGCTGCCAATAGCCTGTCTTATTCCCATATCTGACTGTATTTCCACTTCTGGAGTTTGTGATAAAACCAGGCAAAGAAAACTTTGGGCAAGTAAAGATGGGATGAATGCACAACAGCCAGATTCAATAGATTACCGAGCAGTTCAGTATGAGAACTAAGAATTCCTTCTACTTCTGCTGCTCTATAGCAGAACCATAACCAACACTCTAGCTGTGTAAAAAGTAATAATAACTGATGTATTGATGCCTAGGAAACATTTGAAATCAAAGGCAGGCCCCTTTACTCAAAGCTCTTGTTTGTATTAGTACTCTGTGAATTAATATTTTGGCTACTTCCTTTTTCTTTTGTTACTAATTATCTTCAGTGATAAGTCCTTGACAATGATATAGATTACCTATTCCAAATCAAATTTTTCTTAAAACCTTGTTGTTTATTTAAACACCTGACTTCTTATTCTTAGAAGGGAATAAGACTTCTTGACATGGCATCATACCTCCAACAGCCGCAGTGCTGCTGTGTTTAAATGAGGATCCTTAAAAGATTGTCTTGGTTAGACAACATTGTTTTACTTTCCAACTTAAAGAAAAGAGTCATAAGGTCACAATAACTAGAAGTCATTGGCCTCAGCTGTACACACCTGGACAGGATTCAGTGTGAAATAAAGGACACAATTCAGTTCAATAGAATCATATGTCTAGGTCAGGTATCATCACCCAAAGTTCCTTTATGCTCAAAGGAAACAAATAGGAGCTTCCAGCTGTGAATCATCTGATATACTTTGGATTTTTTTTGTTTTAGGATGAGATGAACCGCTCTCTAGAGGCAAAAAAAAAAAATCATGTAACTGACTTCTTAGCAACCTCTGCTCCTAAACTACAGGCTAAGTGAGAGAGTGTATTTCTGAAGTTACCTAAGAAAACCTCAGCTCCAAGAAATTAAAAATTTACCTAGTACCATGCTGAAGATAAGGAATAAAGACTCTATGTCTTCTCTTTATTGTATTTAGACACCAAATCCAGGCGTTTACATAAAAAATCCCTCCAACTTTTCCTTTAAATCTCTATTTCATTGCTGTAACCACAAACAACACTCTCTACATTCTGGTCATTTATACTTGAGGTGCGAGTCTCTGCATTTTCTTTCCAATCACTCCACCTTCTCTATTCTCACCTTACTTATGTAATCCATTTACTTTCCTCTACCTTTCTCTTCAGGGAATCTTAGTATTATTTTTATACAATGTATTCTTGTAATTTGGACTCTGACATGGTATCACAATAGTGTGGGAAACTAAATATATCCTCTGGGTAGTTTGGGCATTTGGAAAAGAAAGATGTTCTAAGTCAGAACACAGGTTGAAGCTGTATCTGAATCAAAAATCCAAGTCTTTCAATTTTAAAAAAAAAATTACTAAGGGATATTAAACAGTTCATTGTTAAAGAATGAAATTGTTTCTATGAATTTAATTTCCAATCGTTTCTTTTGGGCTATTGTGTTATATTAAAATATTAAGTATTTATTGCGCTAAAATGGTCCGCATGACTAAAATGGAGTATTTGAATATGGTATAAATATTTTTTTAAATAGATAAGATCAGTATGTTAATGGAAAAAGACTTCTCCCTTCTCCTCTCGTCCTTTTTATTTATTAGCAAACTGTGAGTTTGGGAATGAAAAAGTGATGTTTCATTTTTTCTTTCTTTGTTGACCTATTCCTCCTGTCAACAAGACCTGCTTATGACTCCCTAGGCCATGAATCAATAGCCCCAGAAATAAAGCATAAACCGGTAATGTTTTCCTCACACACTTCACTGAGTAGCTGAGCCTGACTGGTTACAAATCTCTAAATATTGTGGCTGAACTGGCACTTGATGGAAACCACGGTGGTAAAAAACCTCTTGCTGTTCTTTAAGAAAAGAAGATGAGAAAGGATGATTGAAAGAAAAAAGACACAAAAAGAGAAATCACAGCTTAGAGGCTTACTCAAAGTTAAAGCGTGAGTCACTCAATTGTGTCATGTTGTACGCTAATGAGCAGAACTCTGTACAAATTCTATCACCTTCTGATTAATTTTTGCCATTTCCCAGTCATCTGATCTTGATCTGCTACACTAGTGGATGTGGAAATCCTATTTCATTCCAGGGGCCTCTACTCTTCCAACATGTTAAGAAAACTACTGAGACAACAGTTTCCTTTATTTCCCTTGAAGTATGGTTTGCTCAAGAGCAGAGAAAACAAAACATTTGCCCGTGTACAGACACTTTCACAGACAGAGGTGACCAGAAATTCTTCTTTCAATAGGTTCTATGCAAGAACTCAAAATACATCCACTCTTAATATGAACAGGAGTCAAAACGGGTTCTATCAACAAGTAGTAAACAAGGAATAGAAAATGTACTTTTCGTAATTAAGCAAACATTGAGACAACTTATCTAAATAATGGTAGCGCATTATTCTATGAAATATTTAATCTCCAATTCTAAACCTATTGTGACAATTCTAGACCTTTACTCTTGATTACTGAGAGGGTAAGGTTAGATTATGGTTTTGCTTTAGAATACGTAAATCTTGATGTTACTACAACACCTCCCTGTCACAGGTAGAATCACCCTATAAAAGAACAGGAACCATCAGTATTGTGCAAACTATGTGAGCCATCCCTACTTACAGCTTAACCTATGATTTCAGGTAAACGTGGGAAAAGGGCAAGTATATTGGCAATAATCTTGGTGATTGATTGCTTTATGCTGAAATAAAGCCTTGAAAGTAACGTTATTGGATTCTATGAAAGAAGAAAATAATTTAAAATTTGTAATGAAGTCTCATCAACTTCACTGAGTTCACTTGTATGTCTGCAGGTTCATCATCGTTAAAATAAATATTATCCATGTAATGCCACACAAATTTATGCAAACTTTACTTCTGTCCTCTGTGGATTTCTTTACCTCCCTCATCCCCAAATTTTCTGTGAGACGTCCAAAGTGTGGCAATAACTGATGAGTAGAGCCTACCACACACAGGTTGCTCTCTCATTGTTTGCTGAGAAAGAGAATTTTTGGGGAGAAGAGTGTTTCATTTCATCTAGAATTGAACTTTGGACTTTTTATTTTTATTTAATCTACACAGTACTTTGAAAATTATATAGTTTCATATCAACAAAATGTATTACGAAAGGTCTTCTGAGGTCTTTCAGCAGCATATGGACTTCATTTTTCATGGTCAGTGGTTACGTGTGGCCAGAGTTGCTCTAATTACAACTGTGAAGTGCTTTTTTCATCGGTACTTGAAATCTTATGCTTCAAGTAATGCTGTCAGGAACAGGAAGAGGAGATAAGGAACTTAACAACATCTGTTGGGGCTGCCCTCTACTTTGTCCATGCCATGAAGCAAACATCCTTCTGCAAGACAGCCCTGAAGGCTCCCTTCCAGCCAGCAACTGCATATGATCATATCAAGCATGTGATGTCCAGAATTGCGTAAATGTTTCTGCAGTGCTAGACTGTAAATGTGGGAGGTACAGGTTTGGCATCAAGTGAGCAGAATCAGTTGTCAATTATCTAAGATTTGACTGGTCTGCATAGTCTACTTCAACATAGCTCCTACAAACCTCTTTGTGTTGAGTACTCTATTGTTACAGACAATAAGATTGTCTTTAACTACGTAAACAATTCCTGGGTTTAGCCACGTAAAAGTCTATATCAGTCAATATTTCTTCCGCAAGCAATGGAGAATGAAAGAGATTTTCAGAGTGTGATTCATCCTATTCTAACAGGCATATCTAAAATGGAGAGAAGGAGTTGGTCTCTGGAGATGTCTGACTCCTGACTGCAGAAAAACTCAAGACTGATTTAAGACAGATATCTAACTTTTAGACAATTTTATCTAGCATGATGACTACCACCTAAATTTAGCTTCCCTGACTCAAAGGCTTGTTATATATGCAGAAAAGACCAACAAAATAAGTGGCATGGCTTCATTTCACAGGCAGGGACGCATGTGGTAGAGAGGGTAACATTTCCTTCAGTGACATAGGAACTCAAATTTCAGAATATTTAGATGCTTGCAAAAATGGGTCCAGTAAGATCAAATAACTTGCATAAAGTCACATGCAAAATCTGTGTACAGGCAAGAACGGAAGCCAGCTCTCCAGAGTTCTGAGCCACTGCTCAACATCAACACCCTCTGTCCTTCTTTCATCAGCCTCATGACCTGACTAAACATCACTGTGAGGGTCCTTTTCTTCTCTTTTTTGAGGAAAAGCTGTGCAGGTCTCTGAAGTTAAGCAAGTTTCTTCTGCTTTACACATTTAAATTAAAATCTATTTAAGAAAAAACTACAAGACATAGTGCAATTTTAAAGTCATTTGGCAAACTGATTCTGTCAAGAAAGCTTAGTTTCATTCTGTTTGCTTGCAACAGCTTTTTTTTTTCCATAACTCTGCTGTTCTTGTTCTTTTAATACATTTGGGAGGCCTGTCAAGGCCTATCCACTCTCTAAATAGCTTTGCAGATTAAATTTTTAACTCTACTCTCTTCATGCAGATGTATATTTCTGACAAAGAATTGCACTGACATGTCATCTCCCATCTTTCTCACAAGAGAGGAAATAGCTACGTGCCAGTACTGTTCGAAACCCTGACTCTCCCCAGCAAACAATAAAAACAATTATAACTATAAAACCTTGCATCAAGAAAACCTACTTCTTCTTTATTTGAGCCTTCACTACACTAATTTCATTTGTCATAGCCGTTTTGGGCTTTTTTCCTCTTCACCTTCAGCAACTCTTGTAAACAACTAATGAGAAAAATGGGGTTTGTTGGTTTTGTTGCTGCTAAAGGCAGACCTGAACTTCTAACCAAAGACAATGCAGTATACGCAGACTAACCTTCAACTTTTGTTTTCTCTTGGAAACATTTCTTTCATATACTTTTTTTTTTAAAGACATAAATGCCAAGAAAATCCTATTCCACTGCAGATGTCCTGCCTAGGAAAAAGGTGAAGGAGTCCTGGGAACGAAGGTTTTTCTGATTTACTAGATAAGGATTGCCCATTTCAGGACTTTTCAGTAACAGTTGTTTTCTATAAGGGGGCAATAAACAGTAAAGAGACAACAAACTGAATTTCAGTGTACAGAATCCATCCCCAGATTAGGTATGTAAATTAAATGGGTCTTCAATGTGTCATGCAGTTTGTCATCTTAGGTTCAGTTCCCTTCTCCCCACAGAATCAATTGCATGTAAATAGGTCGTTGCTTATGCATAAGTCATTGCTTATGAATTCTTATTATCAAACACTTCTTTGGGATTCAAGATGCTTTTCTGAGATAAATATAGAGCAGAAATGGATGAACATGGAAGAAAATATACTGGTAAAGATAATGGGAGATCTCTGGGGTAACTCCACTGCATCTAGTACAAATGCCCATTAAAGAGTCTGAGCATTTATGGTCATAAATACTTACTCAAGGTGGGGAGAAATCCACAGGAATACTTCATGAACCGAGATTATTAAAAAATAAAGGAGGTTGCACTTTGCAGGAGCTGTTATGTGACAGAATTGTTACTTCCACAACAATCAGGAAATGCTAGTTTTTGTCAGCTTAGGGTATTTTCACATTTCTGTGCAGTGCTGGAGACAGGAACTAGGCAGGGTACTTCCTCTTCTCATTTTATTATCATGTGCCTAGTTTGTGTCTCCCATTTAGAAGTTCAGGTTAAAATTTGTTCTTGTAATTGGAATGCTAGGACAACTTTTTACATTGGTCACATTGGCAAATTTTTAATTTTTTTTTTTTCTAAGTTATATTAGTTGCAGGCAGTAGTGAAGTGTCTTAGCACAGGGCATGTCGTGCTTCCTAGGTTTATCACATAATTTTAATGAACAAATTCCCTACTATTGTAGAACTATTGGCCTTTGGTAATGTTCCTGCTCTCTCCTATTCACTTTCTCATATTATGGATGAAAAATCTGGTCATGCACAGCAATCTGTATATTCACTATAACATATGAGGAAGTGTCTTATGGCCAGTGTAGGATAGGGTGCGTAGCTGACGTTTCTTCTAAACAAGATACCTATTATATGGTTGGCAATTTCTTCAGGAGATGGAACATCTGATCCTTTACACCCCAATATTCTGACCTTGTCCTCGTTTTTTCTCATGCTACATACAGTTGCTCTGTGTATGGTGGCATTTGTGTTTCAACTAAGAAAATGGTTTCAGAATTGGAGATTTTGACATTGAATATGTTGTAAAAGACAGAAATGTCATCCAAACTGTTGTAAAATATAAATTCAATTTATAAATAAGAATCTATAAATCTAAATTTATTTAGTCCTACTTGCTTTGCTATAAAGTATTAGCATATTAAGTTCTTATAAGTAATAATAGTTTTTGGCTTTTTTTAAATCAAGATGCATACATATGCTAGATAAAAATTTACAGGCAATTCCTTTACTTATGTTATTGGTATATTTTTATTTATTTTTGTGTAGGCTTTTTATTAAACCTCACCTCTATATGATTAAAAACAAGCATAAAACCAAATAATCAATTGCAAATCTTTAATAGTTTGCCATTAATACTAAAGTATTTTCAATCAGAGTGCCTAAAGTTAAACTCTCTGGAAATTATCTAGATGCCTAACTGCTAGACTATCCACTCTGTGTTGAAAATGTCGGCTGTGTTCTCCCTTTTCTGTAGCATTTTTGGTGAATTACTCCTCTCTTCTGAGGTTCTGGGTTGTTCTTTTGATCAAAATCAATTAAACCTATGGGACCTAGAGTGTGTTTGCCATGAATTCAACAGGAGCAAGATTTTGTCATAGTATTTCAATGAATTAAAACCAATAACAATAGTTCATTTTGAAGCAATTTCCCTTTTGCTTGTAGTATGCTGCCACACTTGTGTTTTTCTTTTCAGAAGAGATCTTACTGAGAACTCATATGCTAGTTTTTATCATTCTGAATGGACACAGGAAATTTGCTACTGAATGGAAGTGATAAATGTTCAGGCCTTGTCCTTAAAAAAAAAAAAAGCTTCACATTCTTTAGGATCATGTTTGGACTTCAAACTTCATGGCTATTCAAGAGCAGTCACAGAAAAGCTCCATTACACTTTAGCATGTGGAACATGATCTGAGGAAAGGAAAAAGACAAAATCCTCGGGGTTATTGACTGTTAAATATCTAAAACTCTTTTGAAGCTCTGGCTTTCAATGGCCTAAATGACTCATTCCATAAGTCAGTGGAAAACTGAGGAACTGAGACAAAACACTTCACATTGGATCATCACCGCCTCAGCCACTCAGCTCGGTTTCTGACTATATGTTTTGAAGTGATGGACTTCATTACTCCACTAATTACTGTGTGTGACTGTCTACTAGGAAGAAGTAAAGGTTTTCACTGATTTCTGTCTGGAAATGGGAGTTGGATATTTTTTCAGACCCAAGTATGAACATTTGTTACCATTGTACTGGAATTTTGTACTGAATGTACTTCGTGTTTGTGTATGTTATTGACCTCATCTCAGCCCATAAAAGATGTTAATACTCACTGAAAATAAAGCAAAACACTCAAAAAGGGGGGGAAAAATCCATTTTCAGTCTTACGAAATGTGAAACAATACATCTGTTAAGCTGTTTAAATTAACTCGAGAATTTTGGTGTTATATACATGATGCTTTTTGTATTGGAGCATTGAATGGTAAAGTATTCAAACATATAGTATATACACATGCCTGAAACGGTCCAGAACCTGAATTACTGACATTAGATATTAAAACAAAAAGATTTATTACTGGGCAGTCGCTCTGCATTGTTCTACTGCAGTCCTCAGTCCTTTGTTTAACCTTTGAGAGGTGTTGAAATACATTGCTATTTGATGTGTGGTTTGGGAGGGAGACTGAAGTAAACAAGGCTTTCTGTAGTAGAGCTTCTGAGCCCATTGTGATGGAAAAGAGAATTAAAGGACTGAGTTAAAAGGTGTTATCAGTAATTGAAATACTCAGGGCTGGTATTTTCTCTCATTCATCTGCTACCATGAAGCAGGTGAAGACTTGAAACCACAGCTCAAGACTGAACTTGACAATTTGTTGAAAAAGTGTTACATTTGAAAAAGCATCCAAATCTGTTTTGCTTTTACTCACATCTTCCTTAAGGAATTCCAGTACAGAGCATAACGTCTCTCAGAACAATATTTTAGAGGAATAAATCTATTAACAGCAAAATAGTTCCAAAATGAGAGAAAAAAATTTCATTTGCAAAATACCATTCCATTTCTCACTTTCTGCATTCATTTTAGTTGAAGGGACTGCAATTCCACATAAAACTTGACAAAATTTAAAGCACTAGAAGGAGAATATTTCCATTGTTTCTATCATTTCTGGAAGACCTGCAAGGCTCACTGCTCATGGAAGTTCAAGTGATCCTGTAGATCGGTTGTTCTCAGCACTGCACAGACACACCCACACATACATAAATCCCTAACTTTAAATCTGGTATCTTCCATAAAAAGTCCCTGATAAACAGAAAAGAAAAAAAAAAAGGAGGGGAAATCGTAGCCCTTTGAAAACTGATGGTCCCACTATGTCACAACAGGACAGCTGAACGACACAGGAGGACTAGGAGTGGAAAGACTTTCTCAAAATGTGAGGATTTCGTGTTCAACCTGCTAATTTATTTAGTAATGAATTAATTTTAACTTTTCTGAGTGAAGCTGTAATAACCACCAGAGAAGACCTGAGGAATCCAGGTAGCAATTTTGGCAGATTAAAAAAAGGTGAAAGTTTGTATCTTCACATCTGTTCTCACTCTTGGTGTGTTATTTAAAATGTTATTTTGCATTTCTTTTTCAGAGGGGCTGTCATTTCACCTTTGAGAGAGATGTTATGTCACCTCTTATGAAAGGTTTAAGCCTGATAAATGATAGCAAAGCAGATCCACACAAACAGATGTACACTTTATTTTGCCTACTTTAGTTATACTCTTTATGGCACTTGTAAATTAAGGAACAGAATGATACAGAAGAATATTAAACAAAAATGCTGTTATATTTAATATATTCCCAGCACCCATTTGGTTTTGCATTGATCTGTTCCCCTTCAAACCTGTTCCATGTCAGAGCACCTTATTCCGTACTATTTCCCGTCTTACAAATATCGATCTCCATTGATCTGGACCATAGATAGTAATTAAATATTTTCTCAAATAAATGAGTATTTCTTCTTCTGCCGTGACCTTCCTCATCTGTGCAAGTGTTTTAGGCAAGAAATCTTCTGATCCCTTTTTGGTGCAAACTTGACCTCTGTTGTCTTAGTTGGAAAATGCACTTGATTTCGAACAAGAGCTTTTCAAAATGTAACACTGCTGATTTGTTGGATAATGAAATCCAAATTGTTCCACAAAAAAAGGTGCAATTATACAGCGTGTAATACACAAATAAATTGACTTAATGTTACATTATAATGAAAACTGTGCAAAATCCTCTACACAAGCACAATAAAATAATAAAAAGTAATAGAACAGGTAATAGATGTAAAATAAATGCTAAAAAAGTAGTTCAAATCATTTTCATACCAGTCAAAAGATACTGAGAAGGGCGCATCCAATCACAATAAAACACCAGAATGAAACACTTCTAAATAGTAATATAAATTTTTGTGGACACTTCATGTCCCATGATGTGGAATTGACATATAGTTTGATTTTCTTTTTCCTAATGTAAGCCACAGTTTTACAGTCCTAGTGAAAACATTTTATTGCTGGGGATGTATTAGACATGGTTCATTTCCCTTCTCAGTATGGCTTTAATTTTCCACATCCATGGCTTGACACAGACCCAAACACCAGAAGATGGTTGTCTGCTATAAAGTGTTTGGTTTTCTTTGATTGCTTTACAATTTAATCTATAGTTCATTCCATTAACCCTTTCCATTTTAATGCCACAAAAGTCTTCCCCCTCTCCTTAATATAAAGATAAACTTCCTCTGAAACATTTATGCTCTCGTGTCCAGAGGATTTCAAAGAGAACAGGAAGGAGAGTGGTACTGAGGGGATGAGCAGTCTCTTTCCTAGTTAACTTCCCAATGGCCATATGTAATCGGTGAAATAATTGAATGCACCACAGCAACAGGGTTTTCCCTTCTGTTTTCATAATACATTCATAATTATTCATTCATTTGGTTTGGTCATATTCATACCAACGCACAGAGCCAAGAAAGTGCCACTGTCATTCTAACTTTCTCCTCAATCCCTGCTCTTCAGGGGGGGAAAGAAAAAAACCCACATTCCCTGTCTGCAGTGTTGTCACATCCGATATCCCGTTCCTTCCGGCAGAGAAAGTGGATCTGGGAGGGTCACCAGATCAGCCAATGCCTCGGGGCTCCTCGCCTAAAGTACAAAAGACTCGACTCAACTCACGTTAGTCATCTAGGTGGCCTATCGGTGGTGACGGACTGCCAGCTCGGTCTGTGGGCTAGCCGTGATAACTGCCTTGAAATGCTAAGTGCTTAATTAAGGACCTTTCATATCAGTTATTGAGGGCTCCATCTCCCATAGCCCAGGGCATTGTACTTTACAGAGGACTCCCCAGAGCCACAGCCAACTTTATTGCAGTGACAAGTTAAAAAAAAAAAAAAAAAAAAAANAGAAAAGAAACAAGTGGGTTTAATCCTCTTGCAAGCTCCCAAAATCTAAATACAAGCAGACAGCTGAGCCGACATCATGATCCTCTACTAAAAATACATTATTTTCTGTTTATGAGAATATCGCTTGCTCGTGTTCTTGGGTAAGGTACGGAGTCATGCCTGACAAGATGATCAGACCACTTGTGTTAACCCACAGTGATATTTTGCAGTGTGCATCTTTTCCCTTCCCCGAGAATGCTCAGTACTAGCTGAAGGGACATGTTTATTTAAAAGCAGAAAAAACAGATGTTTGTGGCAAAACCTTGTATAATTAATACTTGCTTTTCATAAACAACGGATCCACCTCTGTCAAGGAAGGGAAGAAATATTGCACAACCGACTAAGCAGCTGAGGTTTGGAAAGAAATACCTTTTGTTTCTGTCTGAGGTAGAAGAGCCCTGCATAAGAGCGATCAGTTCCGCTTTTGATTACTCGTGAGGGTATCTATCAGCAGTAACTCTGCTGAAGTCATTAAAGTTACATCGCTGTGAAACTACCATAAGGACAGAGTCAGACCCACAGCTTTCATTCAGCAGATTCATAGATAGGCTAAACATTTCTTATTGTGCACCGATTTCATACCGGAATTATTCCTAATTTGCATCAGTGTAAGGGAAGTTCACAGTCAAGATAAAGGGCAAAATGTTGCTCCCAGTTGCTTTAGTGCCAAATCAAAGGAGCACCCCTGATGTAAGCCTAGGTGGAAACTAGAATCAACAAGGTTAATCATTATAATAACAGATGTAATTGTCAACTCACCCCCACCATAATGCAGCCAGGGAGATGGAGGGAGTGCAAAACCAAAGTAATCAAAATCTGAGTAACACCCAAAAAGTTGCGTGGGAAAAACATTTTCTGTGAGTTAAATGTTAGCCTTTTGGTACCTCCTGAGCCTGCAGCTGGGCTGGTCCAGGTGCCACAGGCTGGGCAGAACCTCATGAGGACACTCAAAGGGACACACAGCTCCTGTGTCCCAGCATGGAACATGTGGGTCACATTGCAATGCAGACGTAGCCAACCCCCTTGGTGTCATCTCCAGCAAGCTAACCTCCCTGGAAGCCAAGCAGGTACAAACAACAAAGCAACCAACTCAAAACATCCAGCAGACATAGGATGACATTTATTCTTTTCATATCTTTTCTTCAATATCCCTTTTTCTCCTTTTTTTTTTTCTTTTAACCAACTCACTTTGAGTTCTTTGGTGTACCTGCAGCTCTGCACCTCCTTAGTTGCCAACTGATGTGGAAGCACTGGATGTCTAAAAGCCCGTGACGCCAATACGATTTATATTTTAAAAGAAAATGGCAAGTATTTAAAGGAAAATTATACTTTTAAGCTTAACTAGAATAATGTATTATCAGCAAAAGAGTATAATAATTTGAGAGTTATGGCATCTTCTTCCTTAGCCTGTATATATTTTAATACAGACCAAGGTCTGTATTTTCCTAAATATACTGAATATATATCATATTTTGTATATGGTACTTTATATACCATATTTCATATACTAAATTTAAACATAATATGCACAGTTTATAATGTGTTATAAATAGCTTATGAATAGTAGTAATAAAAAAAATAGACCAAGTTTATCCTGGGGCTTGCATAGGTTTCCACTAAGAGTTTGGGAAGGCTTTAAGTAGCAAAGATCAGTGTTATCTGAGATATACATTACTTATTGCATCTGGGAGAGAGATCCTGCAGCCTTGTTCGTATGAAATATTCTCATACTCCTTCTACACTTCACAATCTCCAAATAAAGAAGAAAAGATTAAACCTATTGCTTGTTCATTGTGGTGAGATCCTTTGAAATGGAAAAAGCTGTATAAATGGAAGATGTGATTGCTTCTTTATCTGAATTTGTAATTAAAGCCACTTCTTTTTCAAGGCAGAAATCAGGGAGCCTTCTCCTTGTGTACAGTTTTTCATGCCTAATTTAGCAGATTATATTTCTCCCACATCCTGTGACAGTTAAATAAACAGGCGTAGGAAATATCTCTAAAATCATTTAAGGTTCTCCATTAAAAAAAAAAAAAAAAGAGGACGACACGCTGAAACACACAATATACACCCAGAAAATGGGAATATTAGGGGCATTGTTTAACTTCCGAGACCAGGTTACCAGGAAAAATTATTGATGATGTGGAGCTTGAGCATCTGTGCTCACTCAACGGTGTGATACTGACAATTATTAACTACAAAGCTGTTGTAGCGGGATAAGAGTAAATAAGCTATCACCGCAGAGCTGCATGCGAGAGCCGCGTTCCTCCGGACCGTATTTTACGGCAGCAAACTCCACCTGATGACAGCTACAATCAACAGTGGCTCCAGGCAGCTGCTTTGCTGCAGGCCACATTCAATTATGTCGGCCCGCATTAGTCCCTGGCGAAGCTTGTCACCTTCCAGCCTGTGAAGTGATAGCATGAAGAGTCTCCTGAAGTCTCTGCAGTTCTGCCTTCAGTTCGGGGAGCAAGGGGAAGCGACGTGAAAAAAAGACCATTAGCACTGTGACTGCTTGCAGCATTCATTTTGCTCATAGAGGGGAAAAAAAAAAAATAGCTTAGGTGAGCTGGATTTGGAAAGTTGTCTGGTGTTGGAGAATTGTAGATATTTTTTTTCCATTAAAAACCTTTTTTTTTTTTTTTTCTTTTTTTTCTACAGGGCTGGAAGTAGGAACAGAAGCTGTTACCTTTCCTGGATTTTCAGAGTTACTCAGCCTTCTGGAGAGTGGTTCAGACCGTGCTTGTAGCAGTAGGGACCTGTGCTGCATATTGCCTTTTTACAATATTTTCCCAAGCAATCCCGTGACATTTCAGGAGGTAGGAACTCCCGAAGGAGTCTTAGGTATTAGCTGTACAGCATCTCCCCCTGAGAAACACTTCACAAGGCTTCCTGCCAGCAGATGGGGAAGTGCATGGACCACGGGGGGATATTGGGACAGAGGAAAGAAGTTTTCGCGGCCAAGTGACTCAGCTCATGTCAGGACCAAGGCAGCCTGATGGGGAAATGGGTGACTTCTCCATGTCACCAGCTCGAGACCTCTGAATCTCCTGCACCAAGGCTGCAGGTTGGATGTGTCAGACCCATGGTTGTATGGCACTCACAGAATCATAAAATTCTATGATTCTACGATTTTATGATGCACGGCTGTATAGCACCCAGCACTATACGAACTCAAAGGTAGACGTTACACAGGACACCAATGGATTTGTATTTTCTTCATCGAATCATAGAATGGTTTGGGTTGGAAGGGACCTTAAAGATCATCTAGTTCCAACCCACTGCCCTGGGCAGGGACACCTCCCTTTAGACCAGGCTGCTCAAAGCCGCATCCAGCCTGGCCTGGAACCCCTCCAGGGATGGGGCAGCCACAGCCCCCCTGGGCAACCTGTTCCAGTACCTCACTGCCCTCACAGTAAAGAATTCCTTCCCAATATCCAGTCTAAACCTACCCTCCTTCAGTTTGAAATCATTACCCCTTGTCCTATCATTACATTCCCTGATAAACAATCCCTCTCCATCTTTCCTGTAGGTCCCCTTTCGGTACTGAAAGGCTGCTATAAAATCTCCAGGGAGCCTTCTCTTCTCCAGGCTGAACAGCCCCACTTCTCCCACTACGGTGGCTTTGAGGTGGGCTGTGCAGTTTCCCAAGCCAGTGGGCAGCTGTGGTCATGTGCGGGACCTTCCAGAAAAACCTCAGCTCTCTCTGCTAGAAATTTCAGCTTTCAGAGGTACAATAGCACTAATATTGATAACAGAACATAGTCATAGTTTTGCAATAGAGAAATCTTGTATGTATGCACTTGTGATCATAATGTCCTAATGTTATTTACTAATAATACTGAAGAGATAAATAATCAAGTAGCAGCCCCATCAGCTTCCTTAAATGAAATGAAAAGCAAAACAGGTGGGTTTTTTCCCCTTAAGGAAGACAATAAAAGCCATAAGACAGGTTTTAGTTGTTTGGGGTTTTTTTCCCACAGTCCTCATCAACTTGCAATATTCCACCAGCCAGACACATTTGATTAAGATTCTCTATATTTCCTTTCAAAACATTGTTCTGCCTCTCTGCATGTTTTCCTTCATCACAGAAGACAAATCCACTGCATTATAATTCAGTTTTTAAGGAGCTATTTTCAAAAGTGCTTAATAATTCCTTCATAGATATTACTGAATAGTCTAATGGGGTAAACTCCTGACATGCAACCTACTACCTAAAAGATCTGCTGAAGCTCTTACTGTCCTCTTTGAGAAATGTTACTTGGGACTGTAACATGCTTATAATATTTATTAATCATGTATTAGCTCTTTTTCAATTATTAATACAGGTAAACCTTCATACGAAGCATGCTTGGAAATGTCTTGCACTTGAGCCATAAAAGAAGACGTGTTTCCTGCAGTGTTGGTCTCTTTGCAAGAGAGGGATGTCACAGGAAAGGAGCTGGGTTTTAGCAACCTGCCTTTGCCTATCAAGGTTGACTGTTTTGTGCCTCAGTTTCCCTATTTAAGAAGAAATAGTGGCACAACTCTGGTTTGCGCTCCTGTTGAAAAATCTCATTTCTTTCCTTTCTGAGGAATCTCATAGTGAAGAAGCCCAATCTCATTCCACGCAATCTCACAGGCACAGAAATCTTCCTCTTCGCAGCTTTTTTAAAAGTGAATATCATAACCATTCGCCTCAGCGCAGCAAAATAAAACTCTAAAAGTCCTACTAAGCCCAAAAGAGCTGCACAAGGAACAGATTGAGCAAGTGCACCTGGGGATAAATGCATTACGGACTTAGATCCATTATCACACCTCTTCTCGTCACAGCCACTATCCGAACCCCACAGGAAATCATTCATTGAGACGCGGAATGTCATTTTAGTTGTAGCATTAATTTCCCAGCTGCTGGTAAAGATATATTGTGCCCCTTCATTGCGTATAAAAGAAAATGAGCACAGCTTCATTTGATAACTTCACTACTGAATGTAGGTTTTATTAAGGGCCAAGATCTCTGTAGTGTAAACGTTGGTAACATGCGTGTTTCTTTCTAAAGATGGGCCCTTTGATTTTATTGTCTCTCCAAGCAGTGAATAACGTGCATTGACATGCTGATGAGGAGGTTCCAAATGAAGAATATGGCCATAACTAAAATGATATTATTCTGTCCCCTCGAGGGAAGGTTTTGCTCTCAAATCCCAGCAGGAGGCACTTGTGATAAAACTCAATTTGGGACATTATCCTCCTCATGTTTATTTACTTTTCCCCTTTTTTATATATACAATCAATATGAAAATGGAGCCAAATGTATGTAATACCACATAAAACCAACTGTTTTCTCCCTCTCTCTTTATGCAGCAGAATGAATCCTAAAAGCTTTTACCAATCTGAGCACCGTGGAGCCAGGTTTTTATCTCCCGCAGTAATGCAGATAAAAGGCAGAAAATATACTTGGTAGAAGTATGCAGTCTGGTTCTTTAGTTTGATTCGCATGGCCTGTTTTAGATACTTAAGTTCAGATGAAACCTATAAGAACCTAGTGAGCTTCTTTCTTTCCACTGATTACTCAGAGACACTATAATGACTACCACAGATTTATATTTCTATATTGTAAATGTTTGAATTTGGTAAGATGAATCTTCACTCTGTTGTCGAAGAAACTGGTGTTCTTAGAGGACAAGACCTGGAGCTGTAACCCACAGGAACTAGAAACATCTACTATTGGTAGATACTCCTAGAATCTACTATTATGGTTTTGTCTAGGTGAAAGAAGTACATCTGTCCATGTGGAGACCTTATAGCAGCCTTCCAGTACCTGAAGGGAGCCTAGAAGAAAACTGGAGAGGGACTTTTTACAAGGTCATGTTGTTATAGGAAAAGGGTAAACAAAGGGTTTAATTTCACAGCAAATTTAAGGCAATCTTAAGCTGTTTTCAAAGGGGAAATTCCATGTTAACCACCAGCTTTCAATCATCATTTTTATGGCATCACAGAGCTCCTGAAATATCAGAATCAGGATATCAGGAAATTAGATCTGAATACAAAAGATATTTTAAAAAAACCCCATAGTTTTCATCCAGTGCCTCTCTGCTCTACCTGATCACTCAGACATAGGAAAATTGCTCCAGAATTGCTTATGAAGCAATTATTCCCTAAATTAGTTGCATGTACTTAGACTAGATTGATTTATGCTCGCCGTTAAAGCATATTCTTAAAAAAAATTCAGAGTAGATCTCTTCCATTATTCAGTCTTTCCACGGAAAAACCCTTCAGGAAAATCAAGTCAAGTCAAGTCAATGGGAATAGTTTAAGCCAACACTGTGAGAATGTTGTGAGCTCTCCACTTTTCAGAGGAAGAAATTTCATCAAAGAGGAATAAGTCAAAACACTTATGACTACGTGGTTGGAAATTGCAATAATGTGACTTGGTCTCATAAACTCCCTTCCCTTCAAAAGCCTGAACAATGTCCAGTTTTAATATTCTACCTTTACATCTTTTTGCACTGAAGTGGAAATGTAGCCTAGAAGGAGGATGAAGTGACAGATGCTCTGTGTGGTACGTAGATGACGATACTGAAATAATACAACTGGAATTGTAACTGATGAACAAGACCCTTTTACTTAGCCAAGCTCTATATTTACTAACACGTCAGTACGAAACCACCAGACTAGCCCAGGAACTACATGGTCATTAAGACTTTCATGGTACGTTAGGAAAAAAAATGACCTATTATCTCAATTTCACTCACCAAAATGCCTGTGAAAACACATGGCTATCCTTAAGAGCTCAGCTACCCTTACTTAAGTTAGAATAAATGTTTAATAGAGTAAGGATTATTCTCTCTAAATATATGTTCATACTCTTCAGAATAATTATCTCATAATTAAAAATTATGGTTTGGTCAGGGTTAAGGGACTCGCCCTTGTGAGAGGTCCATCACCTCATTTCTGTCTCCTTTCCAGGAGTCAGATTCCTGGGCTCCTTATGGTCTGAGGACATCTTAATTCTCGAGTGTTCAGTGGTAATCTTCAGAAACAGGGACAGCTCCTCTTTGAGAATATCTGCTGATTAGGGCAGGTGGTGTGGGATCCTGTCCTCCTAGAGAGGATGTAGAGCCTTGTCTGTTTGTTTTCTGGGCAGATGTAGAGATCATTGGATTATTTAATGAGAAAAAAAGTGAGACTACATCAGGCAAATTACATTGCTCAGTGCTCCAAAAATTAGAATTTAAGTAGTTGGGTTTTTTGGTCTGAAACTGGAGACTCATAAAGGAGGGGTCTGACAGCAATTGCCCAGAAGACCAAACATGGTGATTACTGCTGGGGTTATGTTCCTACATGAAGAGAGAGCAGAAAAGTAGATGGCAGGAGGGAGTTTCTGCTGATGATGTACTTGAAATTCAGGTACATAAGTTCCAAAATGAGGAAAACGTATATTAACTGAATCAACTTCCCAATATTCTGCAGTAAATTTTTCTCAGTACTCAATTGTGACTGTGCCACAAACCGTCTCAGTGCTGATAGAATTCAGGAAGTCTGTACCGGGATCTACAAATTAAGCCTCCTTCCACCTCTTTCCCTTGAGGATCTTGCTGTAGTAGGTGTTCTTAGAGCACATTTATCAGGCTTGATTATGTTCAAAATATAGTCACACCATCTCCTGCCTCCTCCCTACCAAGCCTTTCCCTGCTTTTGATGTTAAAGAAGTGTTAGCAAAATTCTCTCTAGTAGAAGAGGGAGAACTAAAGCCAGGTTTTCCATGTGTGAAGTAGACACTTCATAGGTTTGATTCCTCTGATCCGTCCTGTAAGAGTGTTTTCCTTTCTATGGACTATAAAGGGACTCTCAGGTGATTCATTCTCACATAGACACTTGCACAACAGATTTCCAGATTAGCTTGGACTGATCCCAGACATAGTAATTTATGACTAACATGGAAATGCTCTAGTGACCATCTTTAACATCTTCTCTTTCCTTTTCCCCACATTTCATACCTTAAAACATTTTCTTCAGAAGCATTTTTCCATACTTCAGGAAGTGAGAATGGTGCCTTTCACTGCAGTTTTGCTTTTCCTCCCCCATTTCCAAACTGATCAGTCTTCCCAGATACTGAAGTGTGATATTCCACAGATCAATTCACATAAAGGCAACTGAGAATATTGTATACTCAGGCAACATGATAGAGGAAGGGTTGTAGCAGTGAGCTGCCTTCTAGGGCATGTGTTCTCCATCAGGGACCATTTGATGACAGAGTTCTGGTAAAAACCAACGTTTATCCACAGTGCCATGAAAACTTTCTTTGTGGCCTCTTGAACCAAGCCTTACCTGCCCTGGAAGAAAACCCATCACGCTGTCCTGCACACACTAGAGATTGTGTCACTAGGAGGAAGGTGCAGGAAAAGAGGAAAATAAAATGGGCCTGATAGGTGGAGTGTACAGGCTGACACATCTTATCCCGAAGCTACAGTGCTCTTTGGGTCTATGTCAATGCCAGTAAATGAAACAATGCTGGGCAAGGATGCAGATACTGGATGTGGACCACCTTTGTTCCTACCTGGTTAGATTGAAGCCTGGTACACTGTTAAGCAGGGCAAAGAAGTCACTGAGAAATAACATGTTAACATGAGCCATTTCCCATGTGATGTTTGGAAGAAGTCATCCTGTTTTGGAAACTGGGAGAATATCCTGTTACGAACATAGTCAGAGCATGCAAGCGGACCTCACATGGAGAGTGAGGAAGGCTTCATTCTCTAGACACAGTTATACAAACTGGGGATCAGTTTGGGGATCAAACTGGGTGAAAGTTCTTTACCCTTCTGGTCTCTTCAGTTCTTTCAAGGCTGGGATTTTAGGGGACTCCTTCCAGAGCCACACATTGCCTCTGTCTCATCACTTACAGGAGGTTATATATTCAGCTTTTATATATATATATATACACTAAACTACATAAATGAACACTTTCAGGGTGAGCGTCTCAATTCGGAGAAGTTTCAGACCTATGCTACACTTACAGTATGTCTGAAGAATTTGAGGTACGTTGGATATTAGCTGTGCACAATTTGAACCTGCAACCAAAGTCCAGTGGATCTGAGGTACTGAGGCTGTGTGCTTTGGGCATTCCATCTGTGCATGAGCAGTGAGACCCATTCTACAGATTCAATAGGACTCACTCCATATGATCATTCAGCCCTCACATAGATGGTGGCCATTCACAGAGGAGTTCCAGATAGCAGTCTAGTCCAGCTGTGGTTTTTCTAGTCCAGGCCATTGAACATTGGAAATCAGACAAGCATATTATAACACAAAATAGAGGAGGAGAGAAGAACATAAACCAATTCTGAATGTTCCTCTCTCACATGTTCAAGGTAGATAAAATTTTGACTGACATGGAGAAAGTAAATAGGAAAGGTTTATTCATTGCTTCTCGCAATCTACCAATCTAGATTGCATGAAACAAAATTCCCTGGTAACTAGTTTTAAACAAGCAAAACTAATTACTTTAGCCATACGTAGTTAAAATGTGGAAATTTTTATCAGTGTGCTGTAGAGTCCAAATGAAGAGCAGATTCAAAAATGATGAGACGAATTCATGAAAAAAAAAAGTACATCAGAGGCATCATTATAACTTGTCTCTCAACATCCCCAGACAAGAAAAGTTCCAGAATCTAGGAAGATGTGACATGGAAAATGATTCATTTCCGCATGCATTTCTATGAGACCAGTCAGAAGCAGGACATCAAGGTAAGTGGACTTTTGATCTGATGCAGATTCTTGGGTTTTTATACTCCGGTAAATATTCTGGGATATCACCCACAAGTGTATTAAGCCTCTATACTGCATTTTACACCATTAATGTCTTTACTCAAATATTGTACAGTAAACACATTTTTTTTCTAACTTATGCCAAAGTTTTCTTTGCATACCCGTAGCCACTCCTGATCAAAAGGATTGTGTTCACACCAAGCCTGATGTACGTGCAATTCTTCCAAAGGTCTTCTTATGATTTTCCAAAGGCCATGAATCTGACAGCATTTCAAGCATGGTCCTCCCTGGTTCGCTCAGCTGCTGGCATTGTGAAAAAATGTTGTCCACTGGACAATGTCCTGATACAGAATCAAGCTCTTTTAGAAATTTCATCTGACAGCACCTTGACAACCGATTCATCAAGTCACCTCATTCTGGAAATGCTGATATACAGCCTCCTGATTAGGGGACTGACTGGGAAGGCAGGAATGGTGATACCCTGTGCCCTCATAGAGAGAAGAGCTGGTATGCCATATTCTGAGTAAATACTCTTAGCCCAGGGCTTATATATAGAAGCATCATGTCTTTTTCCAAAGGAGACTGGTGAGAGTTTCCCTTACTCCAGAAGGGTTATGGATGGCTGCTTCTGATCAGCCAGAGCATCCAGCCCATGAGCCCCTCAAGAGCACCATAAGGAAGAAAGCTGCCCCCCTCTTCACATTCCCATCTGGCTGCTGGTGAAAAGTCCTTTGTCAGAGGGTTCGTTCTCATTCTCAGAGTCTATCCCTTTCCCCATTCATTATGTGCTCTGATTGCCTAACACAGATGTGTTTCACAGGCATCTTAGATAAGCTCATGGCTTGTTGCTGTCAAGGATGCATGGCCACCTTCCTGCTTCTCCTTCCTTTGCTTTTCCTTGTGCTTATCCCCAGTCCCAGCATTATAATCATTTCCTGCCATCAGCTTTTAATGCTGCTCACGCAATTGCATAGCAAGCGAGTTCAGCTCACTAATCTAATGAGAACTGGCTTCTTTTTGGCCAGATTATTTTTCAGCTTCTTGAGAGGCTTGAGTTGGCATTGTCATGCCATGAGATGTGCACAAAGCCTGGCTCAAGGTAAGCAAGAGAGAAAACAGTTCCTAATCCTTTCAGTTGCAACAAACAGTTAATTCAACTCAAATTGCCTGTGAAACAAACCATTAAACTGTTCTGGAGATGTCTAGCTGAGATCACAAGGATGGTCTGTGATAGAGCAGGGAACTGACTCTCCGCTGCTCAAGCTCTAAGCTAAAAATTAAATCACTGGTCTTCCCTTCTTTTTCATCAGCTCAGTGCCTCTTCATGAGAGATTTTTTTTTTGTCATTTTTGCAACTTTGCCCATGCTGGACAAACTGTACTGAGTTAAACAAACCTGTTTTAATCCAATCATGAGAAATGTATGACACTCCCCAGTACAGGCACTGAAAAGGGTTCATCGGTGACTGGAGATCGGATGCACTGTGAGGGGTGGTTTCGTGTTCAATAGCCTGTTGGTCTTCCACAATAAATCAAGCTAGAAATTGGTTAGTGATGTATAATCATTCTTGTACTAGGGTAGACTGGGGACAAAGCCCATTGCAATACTTGAAAACAGAACATCTATTTTCCTGAATTGTCCTCACTTACCTAGATCTTTAACATGGGTGAACTGGTGGCAACACTCATCAGGGAGTTTTCAGTAACCTAATTAAGACTGAAGAGTTGTATTTAGCCAGATTTGTCAATTTGAGTGTAGAAAAAAACCCTAAAACCTTGAAAGAGCTGGAAAGGTGAGTGCTGGTTCTCCTCACATTGCATATTAAGAACAGCACCATTTGGGAATGCGAAAGCCCTGTAGCTTGGGCATGAACCTGAAGAGCTGCACTTGGATAAAAATCGTACAAAGGAAAAGAGAGGTAGTTTGGGGCCAAGTATTTTGCTTACGTGGAAAGAATTTAATCTTCCAGTTTAGGACTGGGGATCCCTCATTTCAGATTCTTGATATCTCCAGTGGTCTGGGGCAAATTATCTAGGCTTAACTACTCACACATATGGGACTGCCTGGACCAGTGATTTCATTGGGAGTTGAAGGTCTTTTTGTTTTCAGACCTTGGCTGCTTTAGCTCCCCAAATATAAAACTAGGCATAGTTTTTCTACCTCCTTGGGCTGTTTGGAGAAAAATCCTGAACAGACTGAGGTGCTTACATGTTTAGTACATACAAGCCCCTAAGACAGGCAGCTAGTATAAAGCGTCAAAGTACATATGCTTGATTTCTACAGCCTTGCAGGCATTTGCACCTGCACAAAATGAGTGCCAAATGAAAATAAAACTCGCAGTAATATCATTTGTGTACACTTTTTACAAAGACAAATGAATACCCAAGCTGCGAGGCACTGACAGTTGAAAATACAGGCACATCTCAATATTCAGGAGCCCCGTGTTTTCAAATGTTGATTATAAACAGATTTCAAGAATCAGAATAAAATAAAAAAGACTTGATTGTCCTCTTAGGTAAATGTTTTACTTAAGAGGGATATGAGCGAAAACTTAATTTTATTTTGCTAATTACTTTTGAGGACAGTCAGGTTTCTACATCCCTTTTTACAATATATATTCATGGTAGCTACTCTTCGATTAATTATCCCAATAGGAATAAATGTTCTCAACATAATAGCATCGTATTCCAGTGCAGCAGGGAAAGAGAATATTTTTTCTGTATTTATGAGTGACAAAAGGAAAAAAAAGAAAAAACCCGAGAAAAGTAAAAGTTACATTTATTGCGTCTTGTTTAACTAGTGCCCCCTCTTGTGGTACTTTGGCAGCAGTACCAAACCCCCAAATCTCTTTTTCCTATAATTAGAAAAATAGAGTATAATATGGGTTCGTACCAGACGTGCTTTAAATACAAGTTATAGTAAGAGAGATGAAATGCTATTACTTGCATAATCAAGAAATCTATCAGCTACCAGTATTAGAGAAAAGAGCAATGTTAAGGGGATACGGTAGAAAAGGTGTAGCAGACGGGAAAATACCAAGTGCCTCGCTGTTGAAATCATTACCCTTCCTTTCTGAACTGGACTTCTTGCTCATGAACAGCTAACTGACATTTTAGATACAACTTTCCTCAATACACAACTCATTTGAGCATCCTTTCTCTCCTTTCTGTCCTCTTTTTCCCTCTTATCTCTCCTGACCATTTTTTTTTTCTTATTTTCTATTTCATCTGTAGCATTAGTTCTGCAGTTTTTCTGCTCTACAACTTTTTTTTTCCTTGTTATTATCTCCACAAGACACACAGACATCTCAGGTCCAAAGCAATGTCCTTTCTTTTCTTTGTTTTTTTCCTTGTTTACCACCCCCAGATTGCCTTTTCATAACGACTTTTTAAAGACTCTCTGCTGATGCAGCATTGATTTTCCTTTCAGATTAATTGTGTTTGTGCTTGCAGGAGCAGGTGGAAAAATAACCCCAAAATGACCATTTTGAACAGAGACTTGCAGGATTCTTCATGGAGAAGTTTTAAGCCAGTAGATGTATCTTGTTCTACAGGGATCTCTGTCAACTTCTCTTTTTATGCATTTAATGTTCTTCCCTAGCGATAGCCTAAGGGTGCTTTCACTAAACAATTAATGTAAGGCATCTCCTGGGAACCTAATGGGTATTTAGCAATAAGTTCACTTCCAGTGAATTGTATAATGTGATATTTTGACAATGGATATAGTGAGGTTCTTGAAAGGTGAAGTTTTCTCCAAAGAAGCAATAAAATATCTAACAGAACTTCTGATAGCGTTTTGTGGGGTGGGATAGGATAGAGAATGGGTCAGAAGGAGAAGGTAATTTAGCAGAGTGTTATGTGCTGTTGTACAGTATGTTCTTTAATTTTAGTGTCAGCTTGTAATAATGTTCACTTTCACTAATACAATGTACAAGTCGTAATCTATTAGCGAAAATAAAATTTGCTGTGACATTTGATATGAAAGCCGCTAGCAATGAAGGATGTAGTACTGCAAGTGATATTTGTATTATGTTAATAAAAAATGATATTAACATATGAAACTAATACTAGGCAAGGAAAAGCATTTAATATTAAGGCTTGAAATGCAGAAAGTAACATGAAATCTCCAATCTGATCTGATAACTCTGTGTTCAGAATCACACTCGCTGAGAAGACTGTAGAGAGTAAGGTTTTTGAGAGGTCATTTTTAAGTGTTATTAAAAATAATGCCAGAACTTATCACAACCATAATGTAGTATACTAATCCAGCCACTTAAACACAGAAGGTATCGATTTAAATAGAAAAGATTATAGGACATGCATGCAGAATTTAATATTTCCCTACTAGAATTATTCTCAGTGTTTAATCTAAATAAAACTAAAAATTCAAAGATGTGGTGTAGGATTTTGTGGCATTTGTCTGCAATGTGACAGCTTGCAAACTGCAAAATACATACAGCAGAGTAGAATTGTGTGTGTAACATTTTTACAGAGATGGTTTTCTACAAGGTACGGCATGATATGATTTTATAAAAAATAAGTTGCATGTAGGAATGTACGTAAAATGAGCTTTGCTGTTTCTATGTACTCACTTGAAGAATAGGTTGGGGACTTTGTTTTATTAGTGTGCTATTTTCTTAGAGAGGAGTATTATAGTACAACTGAATAGCTTTGAGTCTAAGATCCATTTCTATCTGACACACACATTCACAAAACCAGATAAATAGAATGAAAAAGCTTTTTTAAATTGTTCCAAACGCTGTCTGAAAAAGCAAAATTCAATTTTCACTTTAACCTTTCATTGTTCTCATGCACAAAATAATGAACATCCTAGAAACACTGAAACTACAAGAAACAAAGTAAAAGCAAGAAAAAAGTTCTCTTAACTCAGTTAATTCATTTAACCCAGTTTTACTGATTATACCTTTCCTTTTGCTAATAAATTTAAAAATAAGAATTATTCATCAAGGTGAACTGTATTTACTGATTCGCTGCAGATTTTCAGTTATGATGTACTATTGATTTGATTTTCCTTCCAAACAGAATTCTGAAAGGTAATCGTACTCAGAGTGCAGTCTACATAATATCTGACATCAATAGCACACAGCAAATGGCTCTAGAAGTGATTTATTTCACAGGGTGCTGTCTGCTCATCTGAGGCTTTACGGTAAAATTAAGCTCATTATACTTTTTTTTAAATCTGTATTTTTTCAAACATGAGAAAAAATATGTTAAGATTTAACAAGGGCATTTCTAGCAATGAAAGCACGCAGGTTCTCTTTTGGTATTTTTTTAAAAGGAGCTATTGCCATTAAAGCCAATGAAATCTAATATTTAACACTCATTCCATTAAAAATATAAGAAAACCTAGCTTACATATGTATAATTTTTTGCTTTACTGGGCTTTCAAAATCAGATAGTAAAACACAGTCTTACAGCAACCCTCATACCAGTCTCCAAGCTTCTAAAGCTGATATGAATTATTGCTAAACTAATATATGGTGAAAATTACAGTAAACAAAACAACAAAAAAAATGCAGTGAGGGAAAATAACTGCAGAGGCTTTTTCGTGAGCTAGGTACATGGTTATTAAAACAGCACCCTTACGGCAATAATTTCTGTTCAATAAATGTAGCCTAAGAATCTCCAAATAATGAATTTTAATAGCTGGAACTGTAAACAAAGAGTCATTACTTTCTATGAAAAATTACAGATTCTCTGCCGCTGTAGACTGGTGTAGTTCTGTCAACATCACAGAACTCTGCTGATTTATGCATACCAATACATCCCAACAAATTTAGCCCTTAAAAAAACACTTCTGTTTGCAGGAGAGTATGCAGCAGAGTTGTCCCTTGCAATATAAAAATTTCTCAGGATATATTTGTGGGCTGATTTATCAGTTTAGCATCACAATGCATTGTTTTCATGTTCAAGAGATGACTGCAGTATTAGTCAATGTGCTAAATGACAATTTCTGCCCAGAGCCTTAAATCTGTGTATATATATTCAACTTCAGCCACTTGACCTTAATGATCTACTCAGAACTGCATGCAAACACAGCATTCGTGGCTTTGTGCAATAACAGACACTTAGTTCTTTATTTTTATACAGACAGAACATAATCACAATCAATCAGGGTAAATATGGAGTGTCTTAACTGAGATCTGTGGGATTGCTCAGGATTCATATCTGAATGTTTCAATTAGCATCTGGCCTTTGGAGTCTCCGTTTCAGTGCACACAGCTTAGGGTCTGCTCAGGGTTCAGAAAGTATTTGACTGCAGAGAGATGATAGAGATATTTTTGTACTTTATCTTCTTGAACTTATTTTTAAATCATCAGTCATTATTCTTTCTTCCTCCATCCTTCTTTATTCTCTAGCAAGTGCTAGAGCCAAAATAGAGGCTAAGTGGACTTCAGACCTATTGAAACCCACACCTACCAGCATTTGGGTTCCCTCAACCAGCATCCAAGGTTTTCTAAAGCTCCTCCTCAGGGTTATTCCTTGGTGCACTCCTGCCTTCATTATTATCTGAGTCTTTATTCTGAGTCTCTCAGAAATTAGGCAGAAAAATGTCAAAATTCCCTTGCTTATCTGGGAAGTGGGCCCCTTCCCTGGAATTGTTCAAGGTCAGGCTGGATGGGGCTTTGAGGAACCTGGTTTAGTGGGAGGTGTCCCTGCCCAGGGCAGGGGGTTGGAACTAGATGATCTTTAAGGTCCCTTCTAACCCAAACTGTTCTGTGATTCTATGACTCTATGATCTATAAACCTAATAGCTCGGAGATCTACTTTACTTGGAGGACTCAAAAGTAAACTTCATATCTCTCTGGAGGATGCCCAAAGATGTCAGCAAAGATGAATGAGGGAGCTGGGTGCAGGGATGGTGCAGAAAACTCTCCCCTGTGAGTGGTGTCACAGGGAAAGTCATGAATGGGAACAACTTCAGTGGGGCTGGAAAAACGATGAGCAAGAAGGGGCATAACTATTATTCTGGGTGCTCCAAGAAGACGAAGATCTGGGTTCTGGCCAACAGATACCATCTCTACCTTGTTAGTCAGCCTTTTTTTATTATACTCATCAAAGCATTGTAGATGAGGATCAAAGAATTTTTTTTGTTTTGAGGGAAAATTGTTTTGTTTGGTATTGCATGACTAATAATTTTGCAAACTTTCCATATCAATTTATTTTAGAGTGTATCTTCTTTTTGTTAGATAATTAAAAGATACTGCCATTAAAAAAAAAATAAATAAATAAAGCCCTTCACTAAGAATACTATGCTTTTCCTCTAATTTTTTGAAAAAAAGTTACACTGTCTTGGGAAATAATTAAGTTCTTGTCTTGCTTATGATAAAAATGTTCTTATAATATTCCTTTAATACACAATGGAGTTAGAGATATTGCTGAACAATGCTTTTATTGTTCTTGCAGGAATCTGAGCACTGTATGTGAAATATTACAGTTAATTGCCAAGCTAACCAAAAACAAGTAAGTAGTAATTCAAACCATACCCATGTTCCACTCTGTCCATATTTATCAAAAATCAAGTACTTAAAAGAAATACTTTAATACTTAAAATAAAAAAAACACGTTGGTGCAATTTTTAAAGAGCAGGAAGAAGCATACAAATATGCTGTCAGTATTATTTTCTCTTTTTACATTGCATTGGAAAAGTAAAAAAAATATTTGCAGATGAAAATTCTGCCTATTAGGCATTTCATCCATCTGCGATTTATTTTTATAAAACAGATGAACTACTTTCCCCATTAAACACACTGCAAATTCTTCAGTGCTACTGACTGCAAGTTGCCCTTTCTGAGGTAACAGTATCACTTACAAGAACATACTGGGAAGCTATTTTCACATCTTATGAAAAATATGGGAATTTTTTAAGCTAGCTACTTCTAATTAGGACTGGAACTTCTGAGGTATGCCTTCTTGTCATAATGTGGCATGAAAATTTGATCTAGTGTGATAACTGTCAGTAAATATGTGGTTCTTGACTGTAAAACCAATTAAGACCAGTTTGAATCTGTATGATAATAAATTATAAATTTATTAATGCATTATTAATTTACTAATAAGGAAAGGTATCGATAAACAATGGTTCAAAATTAATGGAAAATTATCAAATAATAGGTGTAAAAAAGGACATAAAAGGCAGTGAGAAAATGGGACACAGGTTTTTGCTAGGTAAGAACCTGCAAATGTACTCTTATGCAAAGTGTTTTTCCAAACCCAACCTTCTTGAGCTGGTAGCAATAAAAGCCTTCCTGCCTTAATGGAAAAGGTAAAAATAAATCTGAATGCATTCCTAACTGCTTTATAATTAAACCTGCTTCCTTTTCCTTTTGAAGTAAAGGAAGACTTTTTGAGTTTCCAGAAGGAAATATCCCACCTTAGGTTAACCAAGGCATCAGATCACTTACTTGAAAGACAGAAAGAAAAATTCAAACACCTGGGCTGAATCAGGCAGTGCAGAGACAACCTGGGTCTCCCCTGTCCCGGGTGAATGCCTTAGCCCTGGGCTATTGGCTGTTCTCCAGCATGCCTATAGCTCGACCAAAATTCTCTCTTGGACATGAGAAACTTTTCCCAAAGCAAGGCATGTTGACAAAGTTATTTTCCTAGAACATATTTTTTGTTATTGACAAATCCTCATATTTTACATCACTGTTCAAAATAGTTCTGCTGTCCATTGTGCCTGCAGCTAAGCATATATATAAGTTTTTCCAAACTGTGACTAAAAATGATGGCAGTCAGACAGTGATGTCTATGCACTGAGCGTAATCTCGTTGCCTTTAATGGTGCATGTAAATTTTCACATGACCAAAGGCTTAATTAGTTATGACTTACAGTTTACAAATAAAAGTTCATCCTGTGACATGTCCAGTTGTCTTAGGTCTTAGGCTAACAGCAAACACTCTAAGGGTGGTGTCAACAAAGGCTAACACTAGCCCACAGCATATGGTTCTGTTGGGTCACAGGAGAAAAATGCTCTTCTGGAGGGGGTTCTCCATAATCGCTCCCTGAAGGAGCTTGTCTCTCTCCCTCTTTTTCCTGTCTATAGGGTATCTCAGAGATATCCACCTCTTCAGGCCAAAATTGGCCTTCTGTGAATTCTACCCTGTAGATCTGCTTAGATGTATGCACATACATGAGCAGAAATGCTTCTGCTACATAAAGCCCTGAGAATATCAAGCTGCTTTGCTTTTCTCCAAATTTAATCCCATTCTTGTCCTCCCAAAAAACTTAACTAATGACAATGTAAAGGCAACTGTTACCAGGTCACATTGACTATTACTTTATCAAGACCACTTTGGCTAAATCACTTGGGTTGTCTTGGAAAAGGCACATGCAATTTCAAATAAAGCGATGAAAAAAAATGAGATTTGGGGTAATTTAAGGACAAATGCAGTCCATCTAACTGACAACATGAAGCTGACTATGAGCTGTGAGCACTCTGTATGCGTGAATGTAGAGTTCCTCTGAAAATGCTTAGCACACACAAGACTGAGTCAGTATACGACTAGAACAGAACACATAAACTTCAGGTCAGAACCCACAAAGCCCACTCTGCTCTGCATTTCCATTAAAATGCCATTTTCATTTGAGTAGCTGTGTAGGGCTAGGCTTCTGCCTGGTTAGTCCTTATTCATCCATCCCTCCCACATCCAGAAAACAAATAAAAGACTATCTACTCTGAAATAACACTAATAACACTGATGACTGAAGTTGTGTTGAAAAGCCTCTTTGGCAGAAGATATTGATCAAATATGGGTTCTGTTTCTTCCTACAAGTTGATTAATTGATTAAACTGTGAAAATAAACCTCAAATCCTATAAATTAGGTTCTTTCCCCTCTGATGGCTGCAGTGTGAGAAAAGGCCCAAAATAAGACATGTTTTCTGAATGCTTAAAATAAATATAAGAATAATGTCTTTGACAGACAAAATGCTCACAGTATCCCTGAAACAACATGCAAACAAAACATTCCATTAGATGTTTAGCCTTGTGTAGAGAAGAACACCTCTAAATCTGCTCCAGGAGAAATATAAATTAATAGACAGATACCTAGATAACATACTTGGAGATAAAGATGGATTCTTTTTATCTGTCAACCCCACATACTCAGTTTAACGGTATGACAGTAATTCCATGCTCTTTCCATCTCATGCATCATCACATGTAGCAAGGTTTCTGAAATTGCAATTGCTTACTGAAGTCAGTGGGCAGCTTGCCACTAAATTTATTGGAAACTGGATCAGCCCTGGTCAACAGTCCAGTTCATGACACAGGTGCCAGGCTGTAGTCTCAGAAGTTGGATCTGCAGGGCTAACTGGAATGAAAGGCATTCAACAGTTTGAGGGGTTTGGACAGAAAAATAAGAAGAGGCATGAAAAATTTGCCATCATAATCCAATAAATTCCTAAGCAGGTCCATGGTTCATAAAAGGAGACTTCAGTTCTCTCACCCTGCTTGCTCTCCCTCCCAGAGGTATGTCCTTGCAGCGCTAATGAAATGGCCAGTTACATGTGGTATCTAACAGGTGAAAAAAACTCTTCTTGAAACTAGTACAGTGTCTTTTTTTTCCCCTCCTCTCACAACAGCAAGTAAAAACTCCTGCTCACCTTCATTACTAGCTTTGCTTTACTCTCCAAGAACTCTGCAAAGCATAGCAGGTTACCAGATGTCATGGTTTGGGCCAAATCGGCCAATGGCCAGTGGCAGATGTTCCCCCTCCAGCCTCTCATGCATGGAGAGGAGGAGGAGAGATAAAGAGAGATTTACAAATTTAGAAGAAACTAAACTACTTTAATGAAATATTAATAAGATAAAAAGGAAAACAATGAAATAGATGCAGTATATACAAAACCATATTAAGCTCCCAGGTGATGGCACTGTCAGGCACTGGGGAAGTCCCAGGCTGGACTCAGTGCTGAGTGAGAACCAGGTTCCAGAGTTGGAGTCAGGAACACACACCAATCGGGATCAGAGGCAGATGAACATACAGGGTCCTCCTGGGACGTCAGCCATTGAAGAAAGAAAGTTGACTCTTTGATCCCTCAGCTTTTATACTGAGCATGGGGCAGATGGGATGGAATACCCCTGTTCATCAGGTTTTGGTCCCCTGTCCTGTCCGCTCATCCCCGCAGGTGGGACCCCTCTATGCCCCTCTGCTTCTGACCCTCTAACAGGGCAAATAACGAAATTAGCTGACCTTGGTTGTTATAGCAATAAGGAAGAGCCTTGCTGTATACCATTCCTTGGCACAAACCGTCTTATCACTCTGAACGAACCATTTCGGACACACCATGCTGTCAATTTCAGAGAGTTAGAAGAGTCCCAGCTAAGAAATAAAATTACTGAACAGAAAGTTGATTCTGTTTTACCTCAAACCAGGACACCAGGGTGACAATAGCTGTCACCAAGTATGGCTGTGGACATGGCTTGTCTGAAACCCATGTCTCTTAACATTCCTCTCTGAATATGCAGGGACGGTGCTGCAGTCATTACCCTTCCCGGTGATCACTCTTGTTTGCCTCTATGACAACATGACGTTTGAGAGGACTGAAGATATGAGTCAGTTTATGGTTAAACCAATTTATTGCTTCCTATTTAGACAAGGAAATGACAGACTGGACTGGCAATGCTGCACACATGCTGTTGTGCACATGAGAAACATTGCTCAAAGACTGGTTTGTGAAATTAAAAACATTAATAAAAAAAAAAGGAAAACAAAGTTATGATCAGTTTGCATGCCTTCCATGTAATTCCATGCATGTAAAGTGATTGTCATGTAATATGTACAGGCTAGCCCACCAAAAATATAAAGAAAAAAATCATTGAGAATAAGAGTTGCATAAATATGCATTGACCCTCTCAGCAATTTGTCAATAATTATAAAATTATGTTTTTATGCAGCCCAGCATCCTGGGTTGCATCAAAAAAACCCATGACCAGCAGGTTGAGGGAGGTGATTCTGCCCGTCTACTCCACTCTCATGAGACCCCACCCCTAGTACCGTGTCCAGCTCTAGAGTCCCCAACATAAGAAGGAAAAGGACCTGTTGAAACAGGTCCAGTAGAGGGAGACAAAGATGCTCAGAGGGCTGGAGCCCCTCTACGATGAGGACAGGCTGAGAGAGTTGGGGATGTTCAGCCTGACGAAGAGAAGGCTCCAGGGAGACCTTATAGTGGCCTTCCAGTACCTAAAGGGGGCCTACAGGGAGGGTGGGGAAGGACTCTTTATGAAGGAGTTTAGCAATAGGAAGAGGGATAGCAGTTTTTAAACTGAAAAAGGGTAGATTTAGATTAGACATTAAGAAGAAATTCTTTACTGTGAGGGTGTTGAGACACTGGAACATGTTGTCCAGAGAAGCTGTTGGATGCCCCATCCCTGGAAGTGCTCAAGACTAGGCTGAATGGGGCTTTGAGCAACCTGGTCTCCTGGGAGGTGTCCCTGCCCAGGGCAGGAGGGTTGGAATTAGATGATCTTTAAGATCATCTTCCAACCCAAATCATTCTGTGATTCTGTGAAATGTCATTAGATGCTGATTAGGGATACTGTAGGTTGAAGAACACTGTCAATGGATTTAGGGAGAAATCTCAAGCTGCGCTACATAAATTGGGAGTCTGAAAAAAATGGAGTGTTTCTTATCCACTTACTAAAGCTCCTGTGTCATACAGCAAGCTCTTGTAATGAACATGCTTGTTCTGAGAACATTATATAGCACAAATGAAACTGAAACATGAAGGGCAGATCAATGCATAATGAAATTAACTTCAGATTAAATACTCCCAGGGACATGTGACTCATGAATGTGCCTAATTCAGTAAGAATACTGAACTCCATAGTAAGAGTGATTTCTGGAGGCCATGAATTTCTCAGGGCCTAGAAAGGCAATTTAGAAGGCTAGCTTAGCCTTAAGACCTGCCTTTTTGACTCCCAGTGTTAAGTGAGGTGACCTTTATGCTTTGTGAAAGCTTTAGGAAAGTTAGTTGTGCTATATAAAGACATAAAGTAAGTGAATAAATAAATACATAAAACCAACTTTGCAGAACCATATTTTTTCATTCTGTCACTGCTGTGTTACCTTCATTCTTACTTATCAGGTTAAAACTGTTCTATTTCATTACATAATTTTGTCTGTGGAGGTAGATTGTCTTTCAGTCTGTTTCTTGAAGAGAAAAAAAAGACTTAAATGAGGACATTATGTATGAACATGTCGTTGTCGCTTTGTTTGCCCTCTCCCAGGAACTCATTAGCCAATTTCAGTGAAAAGCTTGATATCAGTCTACAGATCTCAGTCGTTAAACCCAATAATTTTCACAGCTGTGAGTGACTCTACTCCACAAGAAGACTTTAACATGGTTACTTTTTTTGTTAAACACCAGAGAACCCAATCCAAGTTTTCATTCTCTAGTTCGGCACTTGGTGAAACTCTTCTTTATTTTGCAGGTCTTGGGAGCTCTGCAGAATAAACAATTTGCTGCTGGAACAGGTTATGAGGCTTATAGAGCTGGTCCTCTCACCAACACAGTAGGTCAAAGATAACCTTTTAATTCCTTATACAGCAGTTTCTGCAAGAGCAGGTATCAGGATTTATGGGTTAACGATTCTCTTAAAGAAGCTTTTTTTTTTTTTTCCTCCTGGAAGCAATAGTGACCACTCCCATGGCTGTTCCAAGTAACAGTAACTCAGATGCACTTTTTGCCCTTTTAGCTTCACTTGATTTACTCTACTTCACCTGATTTACTGAATAACCTTGGACTGGTTTTTCAGACATTGCTTCATTTGATAATAAAGCATGCAGTTTCTCATGTTGAAGGTGGTAATTAGCAGAAATTTATTTTGTTGAGAAATACTCTTCTGGTACGACCATACAAACCGGGCTACCCAATTTCACAAGCAGGTTGAGATAAGGAGGGCAGGATGCACTGCATATGTTAAGGCTGAAAAGAATTATGGAGTTTAAATATAGAACAAGAAAGAAAGACTATAGGAAAATGAGTAGGAGGAAATCAGGAAGATAGAGTAGGTAAGAAATTCTGGTACTTTAATCTTAAAAGACCATGATTAATAGATTAAAGGCCAGAAGGGACCACTGTGAATATTTAGCTTTACCTCCAATGAACTTCAGGGAACTCTATTTTGTGTTGGAGTTGAGTCAAAACTGTTGCGATTGGTACACATTTGCAGAACATCAGGGTAAATCAAGCTTGATATGAAGATTCCCAAGGTATCTTTTCCAAGTTGGTGTAATTGCCTTTCACTGTATGAAAGTTGTTATTTCTCCAGCTAATGGTGTTTTGAGAACGCTGAAAGCAATTAGGATTCAGGAAAATGTGTGCAAATAATCAGTTTGTTGTTGCTTGGTTTTATATTATTTCTTTGTATAACCAGTGTCGCTTTCCTTGTTGAAAAGAAAAATGAAGATTAAGACAGGGCCTTGAAAATCTGCTTTCAACATGGTAACCTAAGATGTGTAACATAAATTATTATATATTTTGCATACAAGGTAATGTTGAATTTTAATTTCAGAGAGAAACATTATAACTCTGTAAGGATTTATGCCAGTTCATTTATAAAGGATATGAATTCCTTATAACCTTAAAAGAAAAATAGTAAAGAGAGTTTCATAGCATTATTATTTGTTGTTGTTAATTTTATTATTGTTGTTGTTGTTGTTATTGTTGTTATATAAAGCTCTTCTATAGTCTGTGTAATACAGAAAAATAATTAAATGTCAGCACAGTTCAGAGATAATTATGACTTCTTGCCCTTGATTTTACAAGGGGTTTAAGCACATACTTTGAGTTAAGCACAACAGTGACCATGTGGTTAAAACTAAACAGAAGTTCTTTGCTGAAGTGTGGCCATGATTTCTGTTTTACAGACTGGAAACTGCTCTCCAATCTTACTTACATTTTATTTCAGCCACAAAATTCCGACTGATTTCAGGGGGGCTGGAACCCGGTTCATTGAAGGTGCCACAAAATTTGCTCATAGCTACAAAGAGAATACTAAATATCAGTCTGGGCTATGCTAATGCTGGTAACAAGGGTGACTCAAGCTGTTATGAAACATTCCTTACAACAGTGTCCATACCTTCCAGCCACAAGGGCAAACCATCACATGCCATATGCCGCAATAAAATCCTGGCAAGGAACATCTAAGGCACATAATTGTCCATTTGAGAGCAGATTTTCTCAGAGATAGGGACTGCATCCTGAACCACTTGCTCAATGCAGAAATCCTTTTGTCTGACCAAGGTAAATGGAGAAAACAAGGCCTGATAACAGGATTTTTAAAAAGGTATTTCTGAAGACTTTCAAATGGAGGAAGTCAGAGAGATAAATTACAACTGTCAGCAAACTGGTAGGGCAACACTGAAGTAAACATGAATTCAACCATACATTTAAAATAATGGGAAGTAAAAGTCAAACCTACCCAACAATGGTGCAAGCTGAGCTGTGCTCTCCTGCAATCATGCTCAAATATGCCCAATGATTTACATGGATATGACATAGATCCAATCTTGCAAATGGAGAAACACTGAAGCCAATTTATATATTTACAGTTCAATGAGTGGGTAAGATTTTTCAGAACTGGACCAAGGGTTTGCATTCAGAAAATATGCTGAATATACTGCAATATCCCATGTACAGACAAAGCCTAGAGTTGGGACTGCGGATTCTCGAGTCACTGAGGACAGTGTATGTTACCAAAAGCATCTCTCACTTGGGTGAAACCAGCCTTATATTTTTTTCTGTGTATCCAGAATTTATTTCTCTGCATTTTAAATGTCTAAAACCTATATGTCAAATTTAGTCTAGTCATACTCTAAAAACTGTGGAAAGAATTATGTTTCTCCAAAGAATGTTTCATCACACCAGTTTTAAAATCAGCTTCTGAAAACATCTCATACTCCATCAACTGTAAAGAGGACTTAGATGGCAAACCATAATGAACACTGAATTTATAGGCAGTTGAAGTTAAATGATGCAAATCCCACCCACTGTATTTCTAGATAAGTATATAAAAGTATCAAATAGCTTGTAGTTTTATAAAGTTATGCTGTTTTTCTTATTGTGACAGAAAAAATATTTATTATAACTAACAATTAATTATTTGTCAAGAACTTCAGCTTAGATATTTCTTCTAAGCTGTTCTACTTCATCATATTATGCAATTAAAAAAACTAATACTAGATGAATTTCTGAAACATACACTCCAATGTAATAAAATAATGTGTTCACTTTTTTCTAGTTTTTGATAAATTTTGCATTATTGTTTTCTTGAAAAATTCCATTTTTCATGATGACATAAATCTGAGTAATTGAAGGAGTAGCTGGTAAAAAGACTCGAACAAATTCCATTTTTAATTGTTTTTGCTTAAAAGTCTCCATTTGTTGGGCAGTTCTGTTACCTTAAGTGAACAATCCATTATCTGAATGGGTTTTTTATTGCCTCTGCTACTGCCTCATTTATAGCCTTTGGTGGTCTACACCCTTAATGCACACCCAGCAAGAGCCTGTTCTTGCTTCCAGAAGTCTGCAAGATAGGTGAGCAAGAGATACAAAAAGCAGGAGATGACACAATCCCAGAGCTAGGCCTTACCAAAGAACTTGAAGAACTAAAGACTATAAATGTGGTAGTCTGACATGCTTTCAGAGCCATGAACAAACTAAAGAACAAATATTGATGGGATTAGTGTTGGAACCAAGGACCATGGAGTTGGAAGCAGGTATAAATGGGAACAGAAAACCAGCAAGGATTCAGCCCTACCACGTAAGGAGAGCAGAGATTATTAGAAGAATTAAGCCCAAGGTGGAAGAAGAGAAGCTTCTTGAAAGTACTTTTAAAGTATCCCTACTAACGCTAATTACTAAACCAAACCAAAGCACCTACACTACCCTCTTGATTGTCTTCTTTACTACACTCCTAGAACAGTCATATCCTATGAACCGTCCACTTTAGTTTGAACACGAACATAAGAGCATGTAACTAAAGCTCAGAGAAACACCAAAAGGCTTTGTTCAGCCTACTACCATGATACTATTTGGATCATTTTCCTTGTCTTTTAATTCCTGGTGCTTTTGTGTCCTGCTTTCTTTGCAGCTGGTTTTGTCAGTGTTATGGACTCTGGATACCTGACCTTTTTTTGTGGATAGCCCCTATGTTATCTCCCCTAAAAGAGCCTAGCAGAATTAACCCCTCTACTTTGTTGCAAGGAAGTGGAAACATTTAAAGATGGAGAGAATGTAACTTTCCTTTCCAGCCAAAAAACTTGACAATGTTCTGAAGAGATGCCATTAGCATTACTTTTATTAGTAAAAAACTGTTTAAACATTTCAGCAATATAAAACCCCCTTCTAGTAGTTCTACGTACATCAAATAAATGTCTGGTGTCAAATAGTCTAGCGCACCAAGCATTACCCCTTCCCTGCTGTAGGAGTGATTCTGTTTTCCTTACACAACTGGTAACAAACAGCAATTTAGAGACCACAAACACATGAGCAGAGGTCTACAACTTCTGTGGGCCTAAGTTAACAGAAAAGCAAAACTTCTCTGCACAGACTCATCTTTGTTTTTTCCTGTTTCAATTTAAAAAAAAAAAAAATAGTGAGGACTATTATCAGTCGAACAATATTTCAGCATGTGGGAAGTACTGGTTCCTTCCTGGAACCACTGTGAAGATCTCTGTGCTAGTAATAATATAACCCATTATGAATCTAGCTCAACTGTTAGTTCTTCAGTTCACCTAATAGAAACGGTAGAAGTAGTTGAGGAGAGTAGAACTTATCTTCCTTGGACACATATTTTTTTTTCCCTCTTGAAGATATTGCTTTATTATTTTATAAATATGTTGATGAAATATATTCTTTTCAGAACAAGATTGTTCTGATGAGAGCATTTTGATGTTGAATGACATAGTCATTTTGCTAAGATATTTGTAAATCTACGCTGTTTAAACAGCAAAGATTTTAATAAGATTTTTGAGTCATATGCCCTCATTAGTGTTGCTAATTAAGAAGTGATACTCATGTGAGATGTGTGAACAACGAAATAAACCCAAATATAGTGTATTTTATAAAAGGAATGTTTGGCAAATGAAAATAACAAATAAGGCCAGACCCTATTTAATCTCAGTCTTGTCTGATTGTCAACACATTGTCTGCTGTAAACAGTATTAGTGGAGAATTTCAAACTGTTTGCAGTTCATCTACACTGGTTTTGAAAATGCTGCTGGTTATGTGAAAGTATTTGCTATGTAGCTTTAATTAACTAATTTATTTTCCTTGCCTATTGTCAATCTTCCAGTAGTTGCTTTTAGCTATCATCAAGCTCAGTATGTCATTAATAATGGAAATCTGCTGCCACTTATTCTAATATTATGCAGAAGCATTCTAACATTTTGAACAAGACTAAAATTAAGCTACAAAAATTGTTAAGATTCTAAAGAAATTCCATTTCTCAATAGAGAAAACTATTTTCTTGGTGTAAAGGATAAAAAAATCTTCTTGCTGTCTGTAACTCAGGTATCATTTTTAATTAAATTCTATGTGGTTTCTGAAAATTTACAAAATCTTTCTCAATATTTATGGAAGGCCAGTGCTCTCATGAAATTAATCTTTCAAGGGAATTTTCGGTACTTTTGTATACCACAGATACATGAAAACACAAGCAGAACAAATCACAAAGGAACAGAAGGTGGTATAAAGCTTTCCAAACTAGTCTATACATGAAATATTGGTGGAAAGGTGGTGGTTCAATTCACTTTTTGTTTTAGGCTTTGCTCATGGCCCTGAAATGTGGTACTCAGGCGCTGACTGACAGGTCTGATGTTTGTAAGATGCAGCAAGAGACTTGTAAATTAGCAGAGATAGAGAAGATAGACGAGAATTCATCAGGGTCAACAAGAGAGCAGGAAGCAGGAGACAAGTCACAGAAGTCTTATAGAACAGGTAGGAAACTAGCTCTTAGTGAAATAAAGAGGGAAAAAGAGATGACAAGGGAAATCCTCAGAAGCAATTATCTCCTGGTGGATAATAACAGTCATCTTAATTTGTTCCCATTTGGTTTTTCACTTTTACAAAACCTCTCAAGGTTTTATCTTCATTTTCTTTTTACGTGCTTTCTTTCCTTGGCTTGGCTGCACTGTAGGATTTTTTTCCTTGGCTTGGCTGCACTGTAGTTTTTCTCTTCATAAGTGAACACGATACAAGAATATAAAGAAGTGTGTTTTGCTTTGAGGTCATCAGTCTCTTTGCATTCAGTCTCCAAAAACATCAAGCTGTCTCCCTTTCTCTCTCTCTTCCCTGTCTTCTACACAAGTTACTTTTGTATTTCTTTGTATATTATTGTCTAGATAACTTTTTATGATCAATAGATCATATCTAACTTTATTGCCATGTTCTGCAGTGGGTCTAACCTAAACCTTGTTCTCTGCCCTTCACCCAGCCACAGCGACTCAGCTTTTGCTTGCTCAGTTTTTTACTTCTCCTTCTATTTCAAAATATCCTGAAAAATTTTCCACATGCCAGACCTAGTTTTTTGTCATTCTTTAACTTTCCATTTCTTACTCAGCTTTAAAGCCCAACTTTGAACCACAGAGTCATAGAACACAGAAAATTTTTGGTTGGAAGGGACCTTCAATTGTCATCTAGTCCAACCTCCTTGCAATGAGCAGGGACATATTCAGCTAGATCAGGTTGCTCAGAGCTCCATCCAACCTGACCTTGAATGTTTCCAGAGTTAGGGCATCTACCACCTCTCTAGATAACCTGGAACATTGTTTCACCACCCTCATCACAAAAACTTCTCTTATCTAGCCTAAATCTTCTCTCTTTTACTTTACAGCCATTACCCCTTGTCCTATTGCTACAGTCCCTACTAAAAAGTCTGTCCTCACCTTTCTTATAAGCCCCCTTTAAGTACTGAAATGAGGTCTCCCCGAAGCTTTCTCTTCTCAAAGTTGAACAACACCAACTCTCTCAGCCTGTTCTCATAGCAGAGGTATTCTAGCCCTCTGATCGTTTTTGTGGCAAGCAAAGCGTTTGGGTTAGCAACCGTGAATAAATGACAGAATTTTAAGGAGAAGATGGAACAGAATGAATGGACATTTTAACAATTGCAATTCTGGCAAATGAAACGTGAAAACGAAACCAAAATAATAGTTAAGAATAGATAAAACATAGAATCATAGTTGGAAAGGAGCTTTGAGATCATCGAGTCCAACCATACACACATAAAAAACCCCAACCCCTACAAACTCTGCCACTAGAGCATGTCCTGAGGTGCCAAATCTATACATTTCTTAAATACCTCTAGGGATGGTGACTCAACCACCTCCCTGGGCAGGCTGTTCCTGTGCCTGACCACTCTTTCAGTAATGCAATTCTTCATAATATCTAATCTAAATCTCCCCTGCCACAGCTTCATACCATTTCCTCTGGTCCTGTCATTATTCACTTGGGAGAAGAGGCCAACACCCATCTCTTTACAACATCCTTTCAGGCAGTTGTAGAAGGCAATGAGGTCTCCCCTCAGCCTCCTCTTCTCCAAACTAAACATGCCCACTTCCCTCAGCCTCTCCTCATGTGACTTGGTCTCCAGACCCCTCACCACCTTGGTAGCTCTCATCTGGACAAGCTCCAGCACTTCAATGTCCCTCTTATACAGAGGGGCCCAGAACTGAACACAGCACTTGAGGTGAAGCCTCACCAGTGCCGAGTACAGAGACACGATCACTTCCCTATTCCAGCTGGCGACAATGTAACATGCAGTGTTATAGAATCATAGAATCGCTGAGGTTGGAAGGGACCTT
>VXBO01003258.1:188304-210044 GCA_013400135.1 Rhinoptilus africanus
CACTGAGGATGATCTGTTCCATGACCTTCCCAGGCACCGAGGTCAGACTGACTGGCCTGTAGTTCCCTGGATCCTCCTTCCGGCCCTTCTTGTGGATGGGTGTCACATTTGCCAACCTCCAGTCAGCTGGGACCTCCCCAGTTATCCAGGACTGCTCATAAATGATGCAAAGTGGCCTGGTGAGCGTTATATCCCAAAGAGCGTAAATTACTTTCTGCTGCATTGAAATCAGAGCAGAAGTAGACAATCTTTACAATATTTAGCTTAAACACAATCCTAAAGACTAACAGAAAGCATCTGAGTGCCTTTTTCCAACAACAGATGAAGAAATGTCTGTAGGGCTGTAGTTCAGGACACTCGGTTCAGATGCCTGGCATCAGCTAGAGTGTCTGGAAAGAGCACACGAAAGTCAGAATAAATCACTGGAGCACACAGGTTTCTACCACCAACAACATTTGCACATTTCAGGTTGGAGAAAGCTAGCAGATTGCCTTTTTACACCAACTATCTTCCAGAGATCACTTTACTGTGTTTCAAATGAAACTAGCAGAAGGCGAGAACAAAGCACACAAAGGAAGTTCATTACGCAGCCTGCAGCTCAGCTGAGAGGCTTCTTACTGAAGGATGCTGCGCATGGTTAAGTCTTTAACATTGGTTTGCAGGAAGATGGGACACATTCATAGATTACTGAACGCATCAAAAACATGTCTGGCTTAGAGAGTTCTGAAGCTACAGATGGTTAGAGGCTGGGAAAGAAGCTGGAGGAAATATGATATGTTTGCCCTGTTTTTATGGCTCTTCCCTGGGCATCTGCTTTTCGACAGCTGTCAGAGACAGCATGCTGAGATAGATGGTGAGATTCAGTAAAATCTCTCTTATGTTCTTATGATCTTAGTGGAACTCAGACAGAATAATCTGACTGTGAATTAGCTGAGCATTTCTTGTACCTCTGAACTGTGGAAGGATGGAATAGCACTCAAGGGGTACTTTAGACTTCTCTAATGTAGACATGTACATCTGCCCTTGAAGGAAACAGACACTTTCAGGCTTGATTCATTTGACCTACTTAAACGCACTACTTTTGGTGAGATCAGTTACAGCCTTGAGATACCTATTCCTCTCCATTGACCACAAAAGGAGCCCAGGGTGAGTAGCTCAGAGGTAGACCTATACATTTCAGACAGCAACATTACATTAGATTAACTCTATTTGGAGTATCTTTCAAATGATTTTGAGGCATTTGAGTCATATTTTGAGAGAAAGAAAAATAACTGCAAAACAAATGAATCACTGATTCCCCCTCTCCCCATTCCAAAGAGCCGTGATTCAACCCCCAGATGAGACATGCTACAAAATGAAACAACGCTTGCATTTAGCAGTGATGTAGACAGCAAGCCTAAATGCACATCAGTTTTACAGTGTAATGACTTTTTCCACTATGGCCAACATTATGATAGAAACAGCAAGTAAAGACAATGTTAGACTAACATGTTCTAGAATGGTCTAACTCCAAGAGTTACAATGGGGATAATTTGGTGGAGAAGCTCAACATGATCAGGCAATGCACACTTGCAGCCCAGAAACCAGCCACATCCTGGGCTGCATCAAAAGCGTGGCCAGTAGGTCAAGGGAGGTGATTCTGCCCCTCTACTCTGCTCTCGTGGGACCCCACCTGGAGTACTGCATCCAGCTCTGGAGTCCTCAACACAAGAAGAACATGGACCTGTTGGAAGGGGTCCAGCAGAGAACCATGAAGATGATAAATGGGCTGGGCACCCATGCTATGAGGACAGGCTGAGAGAGTTGGGGTTGTTCAACCTGGAGAAGAGAAGGCTCAGAGGAGACCTTATAGCAGCCTTCCAGTACTTAAAGGGGACCTACAGGAAGGGTGGGGAGGGACTCTTTATCAGGGTGTGTAATGATAGGACAAGGGGTAATGTTTTCAAACTGAAGGGGTAGATTTAGACTGGATATTGGGAAGAAATTCTGTATTGTGAGAGTGGTGAGGCACTGGAACATGTTGCACAAGGAGGTTGTGGATACCCCATCCCTAGGGGTGTTCAAGACCAGGCTGGATGAGGCTTTGAGCAGCCTGTTCTAGTGGAAGGTGTCCCTGCCCATGGCAAATGATCTTTAAGGTCCCTTCCAACCCAAACTGTTCTGTGATTATGTGTAATTTCAGACACCACCAAATAAGTGTAATATGATCGATTTACTGCAATGTATTGTCTCATATCACTCAGCTTTAGGGAGTGAATGAGACATGATACATCAGGACCAGCACAAACCAGTAGGCTCAGATCAGTAAGAAAAAACAGTTTTATAGGCCTGAACAAACATCTCCATCTTCATATATCTCCATACCTGCCTCTAAATAATGGCCCCAAAACAAGTGCTTTGAGAAAAATAGAAGATAGAACAAGATTAGGTAGTACTCTTCTTGAGTAGTATTGTATCCTTCATCGGTTCATGGCCAATGAAATTCTTGACTCCTGTCCACCCACTGTTATCCACCCACCAGGAAATTCCTGTGGATTTCTCCTCTGTGAACTTTCCCAGCCTTTCATTGAAGCCTTATAAATTTTTAACATCTAATTAACATCAAGTACTTAATAAAGATGCCTATATTCCGCTATTCTATTTGGAGAGAGGAGTTCTAGATTGCACCTCAGAATTACTTATGAGACTACCTCAGAAAGGTAGGAAAGAGTCCCCTGTGGACTGTCTCTCTCTATTAGCTTTAGAAGGAGTCAGCATGACACGCTTAGATGAATACCTGCTGGGTTTTGATTGCCAGTGTCACATGAGATGAGACCCACAGTTTATTGATGCCTTTCCTGAGCTCCCAATTTAGGCATCATGAGCTTCCATCTCAAAAATATGGTCCCTAAAAGAAAATTACTGTATGCACATGATTCATGTCAAGGAGCTGTAATTTCTACTGGTTCATGTCACAACTTTTCCCAACTATGCTTAAGATATCAAATTTCACCTTATTGCACATACCATGCCTTAGAACACTGTAGTTCAACTAGGATAGCTCCAATGAAGGTTTGCCACAGATCATTTTAATGTCAATTATTAATTGTTGTAGGCATACTGTGAGTACCATGAGACTTAATGTCTAAGATCACTATCCTTTCTCATCCTACGCCCACCTCCTGGGTTTTATATTCAGTTTCTCTTGCAGACAATCTTACCACAGATAAGCTGACTGGTGGTGACTAGACATCTTCACAACCTGATCCAAACTCATATGAGAAACTGAACAGCTAGAAAGACAATATTTCACTAGACAGAACTTCGGGACTTGTAAACGTTTAGTATACAAAGTGGAGAATTCAAATACATTTTCCCACCATAATGGATGACATTTTCAAAAAGTGTCTCTGCTGTACTTGTAGAAGGAGATTAGAATAGAATAGAATAGAATAGAATAGAATAGAATAGAATAGAATAGAATAGAATAGAATAGAATAGAATAGAATAGAATAGAATAGAATAGAATAGAATAGAATAGAATAGAATAGAATAGAATAGAATAGAATAGAATAGAATAGAATAGAATAGAATAGAATAGAATAGAATAGAATAGAATAGAATAGAATAGAATAGAATAGAATAGAATAGAATAGAATAGAATAGAATAGAATAGAATAGAATAGAATAGAATAGAATAGAATAGAATAGAATAGAATAGAATAGAATAGAATAGAATAGAATAGAATAGAATAGAATAGAATAGAATAGAATAGAATAGAATAGAATAGAATAGAATAGAATAGAATAGAATAGAATAGAATAGAATAGAATAGAATAGAATAGAATAGAATAGAATAGAATAGAATAGAATAGAATAGAATAGAATAGAATAGAATAGAATAGAATAGAATAGAATAGAATAGAATAGAATAGAATAGAATAGAATAGAATAGAATAGAATAGAATAGAATAGAATAGAATAGAATAGAATAGAATAGAATAGGGTTTGGTTGGAAGGAACCTACAACGACCATTTAGTCCCACTGCCTGATCAAGTCAGGGCTGACTCAAAGTTAAAGTCTGTTAAGGGCATTGTCCAAATGCCTCTTAAACACTGGCAGGCCTGGGGCATTGACCACCTCTCTAGGAAGCCTGTTCCAGTGTTTGATCACCCTCTTGATAAAGAAATGCTTCCTAATGTCCAGTCTAAACCTCCCGTGGTGCAGCTGTGGAACATTCCCACACATCCTATCACTGGATCCCACTGGGAAGAGATCAGCACCTCCCTCTCCCCATCCCCTCCTCAGGAAGCTGCAGGGAGCAATGAGGTCACCCTCAGCCTCCTTTTCTCCAAATTAGACAAACCCAAAGTCCTTAACCACTTCTCACAGGACATGCCTTCCAGCCCTTTCACCAGCTTTGTTACCCTCCTCTAGATGCATTCAAGGACCTTCACATTCTTCTTAAATTGTGGGGTCCAGAACTGCATATAGTATTCAAGATGAGGCCACACCAACACTGAATACAGTGGGATAATCCACTTTTTTAACCAGCTGGTTATACTGTTATGGTGCATCCCAGGGTGTGGTTTGCCCTCTTGGGTGCCAGGGCACACTGCTGGCTCCTATTAAGCTGCCGTCAACCAGCATCCCCAGATCCCTTCCTGCAGAGCTGCTCTCCAGCCACTCCTCTCCCAGTTTGTGCCCAGTTCCTCCATCCTAGGTGCAAAATCCAACATTTGGACTTGTTAAATTTCATCCCATTAATCATTGTTCATTTTATCAGTGATAAATTCCAGCTGTACAAATAGGTATGGGACATCTTGCTCTGTGTGCATTTACAATGTAAAATCCAGAAGTCATAACACTTTAAAACATGGCCTTGACTTCAGCTCAACTGGAACATTCCTGCTTTTTAAAAAAGTCGGAAGACTGGTGCTTCATTAGAAGAATCCACTCCTCTATCCTGTAGTTTTAGACCAAGTTGTTACCAAGTTGAAGAAACCAACTTTCTATTACTCTTTTTCAGGAAAAAAACCACTTTCCATTTGTCATATTGATTTTAAAAAGTCATAAATAGTTTGAATTAAGAAACAACAGATTTACACAACTGTAAAAGTCATGTCAGACTCAAAAATAAGAACTGAATTTTTGTTAGAGGGAGGTAAGGGGGGAAAATAAAAGAAGGAGAGAAGGAAACAGTGCTGCTTCAGGATGCGCTTTTTTTTTTTTTTCCAAAACATAACTGACATTCTTAACTATGGGATTCATAAGGAGCTGTAGCAATGATTAAGGCATTTCACCATAAACCCACAGTACAGAATGAATGCTTCCTCCAGATTCATGCCAAAGGCAAGTTGACCCAGTTGTCATATAATCTTCCAGGGTGAAATTGGGGGAGCCAAGGTAACTAATCCTGATGCTGGCCATACTGCTGCCTTTGGCTATAGAAACTAGAGAGTCCTGGTCATGCTAGTCATGCAGGCTTGCATGGGTGACTGGCCCTTTTTGATCAAAGATTGAAGATTGTGTTCTTATGCATGGGAATGATTTTACCCAAACCTCTGGGATTCAAATGCACACCAAGAATATTGTCAATGGTTTATCATTGGGGGGACAATTTTGTTACAAATGTGTATGAATCCATAACCTTTTCCCATGGAATTTTGGCAAGTAGTTTAAGGTTTTCCTCTGTAAACAATAAATATGGATTATATTTTTCATAATCTCTGGACATGTGCCTATAAAAGAGGGAAAGGATGTTCTTTTTATTTTATTTGAATTTCAAATAATTGAATCTTTATAGATATACTAAAGAGTCACAGCATCTATTCTCTGACTTTGAGATCACCGGGGACAGTCTGGCCACATCCTTTTAAAACACAGTGACAACACCTAAACTACCTGATGAAAGTGATCTCCAGCCCATGCTGTCTCTTGACCATGCCTAGGAATTATTTCAGAGAGTGCTATCTGGATCAGGCCAAAATGATTCATTAATAATTAAATAGTACAGATGAGCAAGTTCCAGTGTTTAGGAACAAACCCTGGCTCTGCTTAATATGTTTGTATGAGTGCCAAATAAAACCCAACTGGGCCAAATAAAATAGTTTCAAAGGCATGAGAAAAAAAGCAAGTAGTTGTCTTTGTTCTTGTCTATACAGAAACTCAACACAGTCTTCTAACACTCAAGGTATTTTCTCAGTGACTGTCTCCTAGCATGAAGACCTGTAGGAATTAAGTTGGAAAAGGTCATACATCACTACACTGAAATTTCCTCATCACCTTGAAAAGCCAAACACAGACAGTAATTTGGGGATTATTAATCCACAGATGAAAACCATCCATAAGGGAACTCGGCACAGTGACAATTGCTACCAACAAAATTACCATTTCCAGCTGCATCTGGGAGCCCATCACCTTATTCCCAGTCACTCTTTATAGGTACAAGAGAAGCCGAAGGTAGATGCAATCCATCTCGAGAAAGAGCACAGAAAGTAATATAGGAAGTAATATATTTGTCCACTTTTTTCTATATATAACAATAAACATATTTGGGTTGTTTGTGGAATAGCTATGATTCTTGATAATATTTTTTATGAAAAGCCATTGTATTGTAGTATGAATGCTTTCCACCCTTGGATCACAAATTATTGGTTCCTGTACTATTACTATTTACCTCTCCCACTGCAACAGCAGAGAGGGGTCTTAACCAAGGTAACAACTCAAGGTAAGAACATCTGTACAGACATAACATTAGTTATAGCCCCTTCTATCAGCGAGTCTGCAGTGGAGTGTATTATAAGATTTTTTTTCGTGATATACAGAACTCTTGATATATAGAGCTCTGCTTTTCATAACACCTCACTGTCTTTATGCATCTTAAGATAAGAATTCTGTGTGACTTGCCATGGCTTTGATCCTAAGCATAGGAGAAGGAGAAAGGGAAAGGCTCTTTATCTGTTTGGGTTTTATCAGTCATATAAGGAGGGTTTCAGATGAATTTAGGTACCTCAGGGATATGTATCCTGTGTATGCCAAGCTTCCTCTGCTCTTCATGGAGAGGACTAGGCAAGTCCAGAACATGAACCATCCCACCTTTTCCAGATAGATCTATCAGGAAGGACCAAATCAGCTCTTGGATGTGTCTAGCACTCTCTATTGGCTCTCTCCATAGTTATAAAGTTAATCTAAGTGATTTCCTTAGGTTAGAGATCAAAATCCATTATAGACCACAAAGTGGTATTTGAGACGCCTAATAGGGCATAAGACACCTGTCTGGGGTTAGCAGGTGTGACAAGACTTAGTTGTACAGTCACCTTTCTGGACTGGCAGTTGAAAATCAAATGGGCAAAGACCTAGTGTAGATTCCGTGCACTCAGAGGTGAGTGAAATTATTCCCACTCCTACACTTACGTGTAATAAATTTCACCCTTGGTTTCTAACTGATGCGTTTTGACAGCAGTCGCAGGAAGCCTGAACCAGCACTCTGGTTTCAGCACCTGACTTACTGAAATCCACACAACATGAATTGGACATATATAGAAGGTTGTCTCCAAATAACACTTGATCGTCCTGCATGTTAATTCCCCCTCTGAAAAAAAAAGGAAAATAATTGCTTCTCTTGTCTCTTTTGATTGTGAAGTGTTTGGGGTAGTGAAGATTTTTTTTTTTTTTTCTGTGTGTCTATGTACAGAATTGCACACAGCAGACACCTGATTTCACCTGGGACCTTGTAGCACTGCTGAGCAATATGCATTTGAAATAAAAAATGTCATGGATTCTTTAAATTCTGCAAGACCCTGTGGATTCCATACTGTACTGAAATTTCCCAGTCCAAAATTTTCAGACATGTTAGAAATATCAGTGTCTGGGAGATATGGCTATTTTTTATTTATTTATTTATTTTTCACCTCTCCCCTGTAGAACTATGGTCACTTGAGACATTGTGATTTGGCAGCTTCAAAAAAACATGAGGCTATCTTGCTTGCCATGCTATTGTACTTGAAATGGACTGCCAGGCAATCGTTACATTAGAAAAAAAAATATATATAAATATCTTAAAGAAATAACCAGAGAAACTCATGATACTCTGGAAGAAAAAGTATGATCCATCACCTGAGCCATGCCATTTAAGAAACCTCATGCATTAAACATAATGGAAGGGAGTAGTACAGCTCCAGTTCAATATGTGACTTGCGAGCTATCACAGGGCTTCTGACTCAGTATTACTAAGAAATGTTCACTGACTGTCACTGCAAAGGTATGCGAGGGAGATTCTCTAAGGACCAATTAATGGGAATGGAAGAAAATTCTGGTAGATTGGTTGCCAGTGGGAGGAAAGTGAGTGGAGAATGGTGAAGAATAATGTATGTTTGCAATTTACTTATTAGCCCTATGAAAAAAAAAAAAAGCAACACATGCCAAACGAAATAACAAAAGATCTTAGCAGCATTTGTAAATACCATTTTAATTATTTAAGCTGAATGTGAATAGGAAGCTGCTTTTTTTTTTGCTTTTTTTTTTTAAAGGACACTGTTGCTAATCAACTCAACAGCCCTATTTTATGTCATAAAACCACAGTGTTCTGCCACAGAGGCAGCTCACTGCTGCAGTTTCTTAAAGCTTGTATCCTTTAATCACAGCTGAAATAATGGCATCTTAACTCTGGCAAGCTCATGTAGAGATTTATTATTTTCCTGTTTCCCTTTCTGTTCATTTGCTTGTTTTTCCACTTCTGTATCAATTTCTTTTATCTGAGGATGTCCAACCACAATACAAAGGCTCATTAATTAGGTCTCACAGTACCCCATGCAAAGTAGGACTCTGAGGATAAAATTCACCCAGTGCTGCACTGCTGTAGTTCTTGTGGTTAGTTCTTGCACAAATTTGGTTGAAGCTGTCTATTTTCACTCCTGTTTCCTTTTATGGGTTTGGTGTTGCACCTCTTAAAGGCTCATAATCAGTTTACTCTAAAGTTTTGGCTGATGTACTCTTTGCAATGGAAAAAGAGCTTTTTCTTTCAAGGTTCTGTATTTCCAGGAAATAATGTAGCTAGCCTAATTCTGATTAAGGAAGGGAAATTGTCATTAAAAAAACCTTTCTTTTGAGAACACTAACTCAAAGTCTAATTCTTCTTTCAGCTACACCTGTACAAACCATTTTCTTCTTATTAGAGCTTAGGTCTTAATACAGTCAAGTACAGAAGCATGATCTTAACTATGAAAATCTCATTTTTCAAGTCCAGAAGAATTCTTCTCATAATTTTACCAGGTGAATAGGATTGAAGATTAAGAATTTTAATGAATTACTGCTCTAACGTGGCCAATAGTCTAACAGGATAATTAAGCGTGAGGCTTATTTTGAATTTTGGTATGTAAATCTGGCCTGCCTTAGAAATGTTCCGTTGTCACTATGGCTGGTTTCACTCCACTCCCAGTTGCAATCACAGGCACAGTAGAAAGTGAGATGGTCTTTGGCATCTGCTCCCTTAGGGCACTGCTTGTTTTGCTTATGCCTGCTGCCTGCTGTGGTAGTGGGAAGGAAAAAGAACAGATCTGATGCAGTTTCCACCAGCTAGGGAGTGACCCAGGAGATTGTTGGGGGGACGGTTGTCAATATAAACTTCCTCTGAGTTAACACAGGAGATATGAAACTGGTGACTTACCAAAGTGAGGGATGAGGATGTATTCAGCTAAGAATTGCCACTTCCTTTAGTCTTCAGAGTACAGTTTTGTTGGCATGCTAATAGATGGTATAGTGTCTCGTGTTGCTTGGAATACCATACAAAATGTTGTATAAAATCAATCTTTCTTACCTAACTGGCAAAGAGTGTAGTATGAGGGTATAGGTGCATATATATGTGTACATCAGTTTTCTCCACTTGAGAATTACAGTCAAAAAACACAATTATGAAACAAGAGTCATCAGGGAAAAGAGAAGTCCCTCAAATATCCACAAATGGTGTGAATTCTGCTCTTGCCCTCAGAAACTTTTTCCTTACACAGAAGCTCTTACAACAAAAAAAAAATGTGATTAAAAGTAAACTGAATGTAGAATGACACTGGATTCAGTTCTGATCTAAGTAGTTTCTAAATTTTAAATTCATCTAGGAAGAATTAATTTTAACAAAAAAAATTAAAGGTGTTGGTAAACATAATAGGTTTTGATGTTATTTAGCCTAGATATTCATATTCTTATTTATATTCCTATAAATGCAACATTTCTGTGGATGTGAATTCTATGATTAGGAGTTCCAAAGCAGGCAAAATTGGTTTGGCAGGCCGTGTTGGTGAAAAGTGAAACATTCTGTTTCATTCTCAGGTAATAGTTCCAAAAAAAAGAATCAAAAGAAGAATGAGATCTTATCTGGTGAGAGGTGTATACAAGCCTGGAGGCCATCGTAGTACGATTGACATCAAAACCTAGTATTTCAGGTTTTCCATTTTTCCCTTCCTAAATTATGAACATTTTTCCAAGTGAGTTTTTTTCTCTGGTTTCAAAAGGTCAAGTTTTTCAGTCTAAAGTAAGAGACAGAAAAAAAGACTAAAACTGCTAAATGGTTGCACCAAATGCTACAGATGAACTATTTCAAGCAGAAAAAAAAAAAATACTACATTCCTGGGACAGGTCTCCGAGGATATCAGCAGTAACAATGGACCTGTATCCTAAATAGTGACCTCAGTGAGTTGCACTTAATTGAGACAATTCATTTATGATGACTGGCAAAGGACCCAAGGCTAGAAAATTATATATGACAGTAAGGATGGGAATGTCCATACAGAAGATAAAATCGAGTCCTGGTTTTGTGAATCCAACTGTTTCTATTTAACCACAGCATCATTTGCTTTCTGGTAGAGCAGTGGCTGTTCAACTGTGTTACTACTGTAAACCCAAAGTAAGGCAGAAGTGAGTCAGGACTTCTATAAAATACCCCTGAGTCATCTAATGTATTGAGTAGTATTACAAAGGAGAGAAAAAATCAGTTCAGGCAACTCTTTCTAAGGTTTTTAGATGGTTTATAAAAAACCATAATTACTAGCACGGCATTTTCCCCACATCAATAAATCAAAGCCAAAAACTTGAGGAGAATTTCTCTTGAAATAGAATATTAAATCACTCCACTGAAATTGTGCCATAATCTATTTGTTTGGTAAATGAAAAGCAGTTGGCAGTCATCTGCAACAAGAAGGAACACGAAGTACCAACAAGCAGTGAAAAGAACAATTGAGAGCAGACGAAGTGGGGGCAAGTTTTGTATTTGCAGCTTCCAAAATATAAAATTGCCAAATTAAGATGGGATTCACCCCGTTTTAACAGAGCCATTTGAAAGTCAGATGTTTTCTTTCATCTAGGCAAGCATGTGGGATGCCTCTAGAGCTATTGGAGAGACAGGCATCTTCAAGGGCCAATTCACCCAAGCCTAAACAGATGCCCAAGGTAGACGAGAAGCAGAAAGCATCCATTCATTCACAATGGTGAAAAACTCAAAGGCATTATGGATCAGACAATGTGGAGGTGTTTCCAGTTCCTTTAACCACCAAAAATATCTTCTAGAAAATTACTGAAAAGGCCTCAGCCAAGGAGGAAACTAGTAGTCAAGATTGTGGCCCTGATGGGGTCCAAAATAACCCCTGTTGGTCACTTACAGATAAACTCAGCTGACTGATAATAAAACACAGAACATTCTGCTTTCTGGCACAAAACTTGTCAAGCATCACTGAAGATCCAGGCTGTGGAAATCTGACCAAGTAAATTATTTCCTTTGGGGTATTCACTTGAGGGCTGAGGATCTGAAGAAATGCTGAAGGGATATGAGTCATATATCAATATTAATTGAAACTGATGATCAGTATAAGTTTTTCTGAGGGCAGCCAAAAGTTATAGAAGACCTGCCCATGGGCTTGAGATGGGCCACTGCATATAAAGTCTCTGAAAATTTATGGTCACTAAAAGACCAACTCCTCCAGCAAGGTAAAGGAATAGGACAAGCAAGAAGAAGACACTATAGATTCATAATTTTTGCTATTATTTATGGCCAATTTTCTCTCAGAAACATCAATATCTTCCTAAACAGTAGAAAGATACACCCCCAGCATGGGCAGTCAGACACTTGGCCTTTTTTTAGAGCATTTTACACACATATATATGTGAACATACACACACACGAAGACCTTTGAAAAAAAATCCAGAAATTCACGTTTTCCCACATATACAAAAATCTCCTTGACCCATACCTTCATTTGAACCTTTAGCCATGCAATTAAGAATGGGTAGGATGCTCGTATACAGAACAAAAAGGCAGGAAAGGTAGGGTTAGTTTTCTTTCCAAGATAACACCTGTATGGAATAAGACGCAACAGTGACTGTGTCTTGTTTCATTTCTTAACTCTGAAGAATTAAATCCAACTGACTGCTTCAGTTATTCTTGCCTGACATCCAGATGTCAGGTACATGGATTGTCTGTGTCTGGAGATACCATACACTCTTCTGTCTTGTCATACCCCAGATATACAAGATCATGGCAAAGGATGTTCCTGTCTCGAAGTCTCTTCTTTGCTGCAAGCCCTTGTCCTTTCTTATTCCTTCTACTCCTGGGGAAGGGAAATTTCTTTACTTTATTATAGATGCAACATGACCTAGAGATATGCTCAGTCTTTGTGGGCATACTGAAAAGTGCTACCAAGTTGGTGAGACAGGACTACGAGAATCTAATATCCAAAAAAAGCTCGTTTAACAGAGAGCAAGCAATGCAATGAGACTGGTTGTTGCATTCCAAAAATAAGATCTGAGGGTGTCTTGAAAGACAAAGAAGAAAGAGAGGAAAGACAGGGAGGAGAAATTTGGGGTGTGAAATGAGTGTCCATATGAGAACAGGTCAGCCATGGCACATTTGAAATAAACTGCTGCTTTTTGACAGGTTTGTGGAAGGAAGAAAAGGTTGCTCACTTGCAAGTTGTTCATATGAAGGAACTAAAATAAAACCAGATGTAGAATTCTTTGCTGAAGTGTGAGTGAATGGATGGAATGAGATGATGATGTTGTGCATACACCATAGGAATCTGGTATAGGTGAGAGTGTGCTAAGTATTATGATATTGTACAGGTGTTACAACAGCCATTCTGTGCATGCTGGATGCCACCTGTAAACTGATGGAAGAAATAAAGCCTAAAGACACAAGGGAGAAACAGACAGACATCACAGGAAAACTCACCTTTAAGATGATAAACTGAAATGTGGGTTGAGGGTTTTTTTTCAGAAAACAGACAACAAAAAATTCTAGAAGATTAGTTCTGAGCAGGTATGCAAGAAGTCATTTAGGAAACTGAGGAGTTTTACACACCTACATCTGATAGTTATTGGATTTAAACTGATAATAAATCCTCCAAATATCCCAGGAAGAGGAAAGGGAATGGTAGTCAGCATGAACTGGAGAAAGAAATTAAACTACCTAAACCTCTCCCAGGCAGACATAAGTGAAATATGAGTATGAACACCAGTGTACTTTGACATGAATTTCAGATGTGTTATGGTGCTTTAAACTGGAGCAAGGATATTTAAAGCCAGATATGAGGTGTTGGTTTCAAGGCTAATAGGATTTCATAATCTTTGAGCCTAAAAATGTCAAAGAGATTTTGACCTTTATATGCCTTTTAGATCGCTCCAAAACTTTAAGCTTGTGTCTCTTAATTTAGTGGACAGATTGTTATCCAGATCAGAACTGCTTTGCTTTCAGATTATGAATCCTTGTTAATGAAATATGACCTGAGGATTAATGAGGGCTTAAAACTCAAAATCCAATGCCTATCCTACTATTAAGGTAAAGGAAACCTCCAGTGTCAGACAGTATAGCTCCTAAGACTATAAACATGGTTACCATTAAATAGCAAATTAAATCAGTATTGTTGTGATTCAGTTTGCCTCATTTCAGCCCCCTAAATAAGAAAATTGATACAATATGCTCATTAGGCTCTCTACCATCAGTGGAAAGACGCAGCAATTCTAAAGGACTCATCATATCTTAAAATTGGTGCCCAAAGTGAACAGAGTAAAAAAACTTCTGGGTGCATCTGTCTATATCCGTTGACTGGAATCTAGATGTCTATTTGAGGAAAATTAATATTAGATTACATTTTTTAGTCGGCTTTTGTGTCATGAGATGAAGTTTTATAATCATAACATTAAAGCTGTTTGTGTTATCTGATGGACAACTAACTGGTGTCTTTTTTGTGTGGTTACCATGTCATGCTCCTGAAAGGTCTCTTGAATCTTTGTCAACAAGAAGAGACAAATAATTTGATGGACAAAAAAATAAACCTTCTAGACATTTCTAGGTATTAATTTGACTGATCTCAGAATAAATCATATGATACATGTTATGACTATTCCCTCTATAATTCATGCCAACAGTGCTATTCACATAGAGACTTGTTCTAAGACATCATCATCCCATAAGTATATCCAAAATTTCCCAGTATTTTATTTAGTAAATCATTTGACTGAGCTATTATTCTAAATAATAAAAAACCCCGTGTCTTCTACCCTACCCCCAGCCAAAACTCTGGGTTTAAAACACTTCTTTTTTTGTGCCTCCAAGTAGCATTGAGGATGAATCGTAGAATGATGATGAGTACAGTATTAAACGCCAGGTCAAATTCTCAAGTGGAGTAAATTGGTGTAATTCTATTGAAGTTACTGGTGCCTTGCTGCCAGAATCTGATTCAAAGCCTTTGGGAGTCTTTTCATTGACTTCCCTGGGCTTTGGCACAGTTAAAGATCTGATCCTTCAAGAGAGAATTGACAGGATAAACAAGGTTGGCAGTTGTGGGAAATGTGGGAGGGTTTTCTTGCTATGGGAGCTGTGGTCAAATATATGTGAGAAGAATTAGTCCCAGTTCAAAGGTGAGACTAGTGCAGTACAAAAAAGTATGAACGTGTGAATTTTAATGGTAGCAAATGAATACTTCTACTGAGAACAAATGAACACAAAACACTTAGATAGGAAAATATAAGCTCTGTCTCCTTCTCATTTTGTATGAACACATTTATTTTGCAATCCTCTGTAAATCCTATTGAAACAGAAATGTGTTTACAATGTTACATATTCCATAAAACATGTTTGCTACTCAGCAATCTGCTTGCTTCTCTTAAAATGTATCTTTGTGACAAACAATCATTAAACCTCACAACCACCGTGTGCAGATAAATGAAACTAGTGCAGATATTACCATTTGGTTGACACATTTGTTTTGACATTGTAAAAAAGCATTGCGGATTTTTTTTTTTTTATAAAACTCTTCCTTTTTTTCTCAGAAACAATAATATGTTCCTGCAAATGCTGCAAAAGATCAAAAGCTGTTCAGATCATATTTACAGTATTAAAAGCACAATGAATGCCCCTGTAAATGACATGTAAATTACTGAACGATGATTCAACTTCAGTCAGCTTTGCGGATGAATTGAAGGACCTTAATTCCACTTTAGCTTAGAAATCTGATTATTCTACTGCTTGTAAGAAATCAGCTTTAATCCTCTTTTAAATGTCATTCAACAGGTTCTTTCTGCACAAAAGATGTAAATGAATTTTCCTTTACAATATCTTTTCAAATTCATTTTCTTTCCACAGGACATTCTTAGAAATAATTTAAATCCGGGCTATCAAACCCATAACTCTCATTTTCTTTGTCTGTTCAAGAATAATAGTAAAGATGCACACCTTAGCGTTGTGATAACATAACTCCATTGACCTGCTCCTTATTCCTGTGGATGGAAACAAGATCAGAATTCGTCTCCCTGATAACATCTGCAGCTGTACATATATTCAAGAAAACAAAAGAATTATGTTCCTTCACAGTTACATTTGCTCTGGAAAGATTTCAGTCAAATATGTATCCCTGAATAAGTCATGTCCACATAAAGTTGAACATTTCAACATTCTTTCATTATGACTTTGTTTTAGTCCTTCAGTTTCCTGCATTCATGGACTAATTCTATGCTACATCGAGATGCTTCTAAATTAAGGACTGTCTTTTTGGCTCCTAACAGTACAGTAGATCCCTGTTCCTGATTAAAGATATCCTTATCACTGGCAAATGATAATGCTATTTTCTGTTCATGAAGAAAACTAAGTGCTAAAAATCACAGGCTGCCTGAGCCACATGTCCAGTGGGTGTAAAATCAACACATGTCCTTTGGAAGTTGTGCTCATTTACACCAATGACATATCTGGTACCCCAGGTTAGAATGCTGTTATTTAAGAGAAATGTCCTAGATGATCCACTTATGCAAATAAAATGCAACTCCACAGACTGTGTGGCATTTAAGCACTTGTTCATCCTATTTCTCATCAGAGCTTTTGCTCTCTTGGTGGCTGAAAGAAAGAAAACAGTCCTCAGTTAGGACTTCAAACAATGTGAAACTGCAAATGAGAGGAAATTCACTCCTTGTTCACATGAGTTCACTCCTCGTTCAAATACACACACACCTAGATCACATTAGTTCAGTTTTTATGCACATGAGGAAGCCTAATCAACACCTGAAATAGATTTATGCCACCAGAAGTATGCAGGTAATAGTAGGAGCAGTGTACTGTGAAAGAAATTCCAGATGAATAGGAATTTGGAGCCAGGGAGAATGGAGATGGGACCAAAGTTAGGGAACTGGTATGGCTGACAAGGACTTCTAACTTCAAGCCTTATTGAGCTAAGGAAGGAAAATGAAATATACTTTTCCATGGCATAAGAATATTGTTTTTCTGGTAGTCGATTCAAAAGCCTGGCTGGAATTTTAACAGCCATACCTACAGTGACACTATTTCATTTAGCAGTGTAGGCCAGCCAAGTCTAAAGCTTTCATTGGACTCCTCATTTCACCTTTTCAAGCCATAGAGTGTCTTTGTTTGCCAATCACAGTAGCAGAGTCATGCTCTTTATATGGACCTACAGTGGTGAGGTATGGGATGAGGCCTGGGTAAGGCTCGTAAGTAAGGCACTACACAGCAAAGTCTTTCAGTATAAGTTAAAGTGGAGCAAGTCCTTAAGCAAGTCATGATGATTCAAGGTTTCATCCTATATGTTGCACTTGTTTGGTTTTTTTTCCAAAAAGATGCAAAAATTTTACTTGTTGTATTTTGTGTGGCCTCAAGCTCAAATTAAGGTTCCCTTTCTCTCAAGTAACATACAGTCACACAGCAAGACTCAGTGTTCCCCCTGAGGAGCTAACATTGCAAAGAGATAAGATGTAAGAAGAAAGGAAGAAATGGATATACCACACATGCACAACACGAGGAACATAGTAATAACTTTGTGGGTGATTTGTCCAAGGCGACACAGAAAGTCAGTAGCAGAGGCAAGGAGTGATCTTCCATATATGTTCCAAAACCTTTACCAACCCCCACCACAACCATGCACTGTTCTCCAATCAAATGCGCTGCCTACTATGTCACATATTGCAGCACACACCGCAGTGACTTGGAAAATTCTCCCCTTGGTCTATCAAGCATAAACTTATGAAATGTTCCTGTAACAGGGTTCTAAAGGCTTTGAAAGCATTAAAGAGTCTGTCTGCTAAGGATGTGCTAAGGTCACAATATCAGGAGCTTCTGCTGAAGGAGAGACATTTTTCTGCAAGACTTTGACAACAAGCAGCATCCACCTATGCTGTGTAACAGGTGTAAAAGACTTGCACTGACATTTCTCTTCCTAAAGTCCAGGGGCACCACTTCAAAATATAATCTAGCAGAAGCTGATAAAATTCAGTGACATAAATCATGATTAGTGTGACAATCTGGCCTGCAGGATAACAATAAATAATGCAAAGAAGATGCAAATGCATTGCATTTTAGAAAGTGGTGACATAACCCTATTGAAAATACCTGCACTGACTTGAGACTGAAAGGGAATTTCTTTAACAGCAGGAGGTGTTTTCACATTTAAAATGATCATGTATAAGTATTATTAGCCAAGCCTATCTTTGGCCTGAAGCTTTTAGTTTGATTTGATGTGACCCGAATTTCTGCCCTAATGTAACTCTCTTATCTAGTCCTCATCCAAGCCGTCTCGTGGGCAGCTGTGTTTATGCTTTGAATACAAGAAACCATTCTCTGCTTTCAAGGGGGAAAAAAGCACAAGGCACAAAGCCTCAGGAAAAAAAAAAAATGCTCTTTATGTCAAGGGCAGAGTGATATTCAGACACCCCAAAAAACTGAATTAGGCTGAGAGGTCTAGGAGGTATAAAACATGCTAAATCACAGAGAGGTGTTCCACAGATAAATAAATAATAACAATAGACTGTAAGAGGCAAAAAAAAAATGTCTTCTGAGGCACTGTGACATTCAGAAAGTCTTCTGGTCAGTTCCCAGCAATGCTCCTCTTCCATAGTTTGCAAGAAGAATGACTGGGCAATCCTAGAATAGGATGTTCTTTTCTGAGTCCAAAACAACCAGGTGCCTAACTTGACGAGCCTTACCCAGGCCTCACCCCATACCTCACCACTGTAGAACAATGTATTGTTTAGCTCATCTGGATAAAATCTTAGATTAGATCTCAGGAGTGAAAATATTCCTGTTTATTGGTAGATATGTGTGCATTTTGGAGACGGGGAGCATGGATGGTAGTTTTTCTTCTGTATCTCTACACAAAGCCAGTGACACTATTTTCATTATATTTTTTGACAGAACACTCTATCTTGCTATTTCTGGAGGGTGCCTGATTCATGATGGTGGTAAAGAGGAATTAACATGACATCAGGTTGTGCCTTGTTGAAGGCACAGCAGAACTTCCAGTGAGACTACTCTTAATGGTGATAACTCCATTGATACAATGAAAATGGTTGGCTATAAGTCATTCTGCTGTTCAGATGCTGCAAAGCAAAGAACTTGATGATGGAACTTGTCTTAATTCCTTCTTCCCTTTCTATGAAAGGTCCAGGGTTTCTTCCTTGGAGAGAGTAAATACCACAAGTTTTTTCTTATGAAATTAACATAAATCTGTGGCAATGCACTTATTCACTTAAATGGGACCAGAGTTTCACCCTTAGCTCATTTTTTCACCCAAACAGCCTGAAATATGAATAAAATAACTCATTATTTGAAAATCAAAGAATTTCATTGATATCTCATAACTTGAAGTCTTTTTGAATGGATATAGCTACAACAAGGCTGTAGAAGGAATGTCAGGACTAAGTGCAGAAGCCTTTACTTGAGGGAAGGCTCAAGCTGTAACAGTACGTCCTCTCTCATTAGTCACAAAAAGAGTTAAGTCTCACATGACAGTGTCCTCCTACACACCAAGAGCCCTCTCCATTGAGAAGTTCACAGTAAGGCATTTCTGTACCTGTCTTCATTGGATTTGCGGTCCTTGTTTCCTTTACTCAGTTGAAGACAGCTTCTTTTTGACCCTTGCCAAAAATATTTTTAGCTACTGCACCAAAAGAAGAATGACAAAGGAGCTGCACACCTGTCATGTAGGGAAACTGAGGCTAAAAATGGAGATGGCTTTAAACAAAGCCACCATCTCCCATGTCCCAAGACCTGTTTGATCTAATAAATTACCCTCCATCTCCTCGTGTGATCTACTAAGTTACCCTCCAGCTCCTTATCCCTTCATCATCATCATCAGGAATAAGCAACAGGCTGGGGGAAAGAATGTCATGCTCTAATTCATGCAGTTTTGTTTTGTTTTGTTTTCCCTTAAAAGTCTCTTTGATATTTTTATACCATCAGATAGCAGACAGCTCTCTTTTTTTCTTTTTCTTTTTTTTTTTTTTAAGTTCCTCCCTCTGGACAAGTAGGATATTAATATTATCCTTGTAACAAGCAGCAGAAGGAATAAAACATCTAGGTAAATACTGCAAGTGAGATTAAAACTCTCTAGCTTTCTGATGTAACCCTGTGACATAGCGTTTCTAGTGAATTAAACCAAATGTACAAGTATTTAACGACTAATCCTTTTAAGTATTTTAATGCCCCAATGAAGATTTCTTATAGGGAGAGGCAAAGCATATGTGGTTTCCGTTAGAGTCTGCCTGCAGGCAGAGGATTGNAGGCTTGCTGCCTCCCTTGGGTTACTACAAACAACTAACCTAGCTCAGGGGGCTCTTTGAAGACGATAAAGAAAAGTAAACTTTTCATTTTAGAAAGCCACCCTGCAGGGCAGCAGGTATGAAGCTGATGATGACATTCCATGTATGTACCTAAAATTATATATATATATAAAAAAATACACACACATATATATTTACATAAATTCAAACTAGGTATGAGGAAGAAATTTTTTTTCCAGTGAGTGGTGAGACACTGGCCCAGGTTGCCCAGAGAGGTAGTAGATNTTTTTTTAATTAATTAATATTTCCCTTCTTTTGTTGTTTTTGGCGGGCGGGCAGGCAGCCCGTGGGCGCGGGGGTGCTGAATGGACAGCTCCTGGCGGCGGGGCCGAGGGGGGACTCACCCCGCAGCNTTTCCAATCCAAACCATTCCATGATTCTATGCTGTATAGCTTCTTTTTATGTTATAGAACTTACTAGCCATAGGGAATAATATTTTCTCCTCTATTAATAGCCAGGCCAGTGTCACGCACTGCAGGGAGAAAAATCAATGCTCATCACTATAAACAAAATTGATCTTCTGTTTAAGCTAATCTTTAAGGGTTGCAAATTTAGGGTCAGGGTTAAGGTTACATGGAAACTGGTTGTTTATATTTCAAGCTGAGAGAAATATATCCCCTTCCTATGCAGTCTTGATACACAATAACCGAAATAGTAACTGGGAGGGAGGGGGGAGGGGGGGGCAATATGAGTGTATGTGCAAAGTCTACACTATGCACTTGCATATATGCTGTCAGATAAGATGGTAACAATATCTCAGCACTTCCCATTGATGTCATGAGGAAATGCAAATGCCTAAGGAGCATGTTCCTTTATTTCAGAATAGTAAACCAGAGGTCCAGTTGATGCAAATGGGAGGTGAATCAGTAACTTTAACATAGCTCTGTTGATTCGTCTAAAATGAAGATATAAAATAGCTGTGCAAATCATTGCAAAATCTCTCTCTTTATCATATATGCATATGCATCACGCACTATGCATCAGTATGATGTTTATGTAGGTGATATACATTTACACAGATGAAGAGACAGGGTCTTTATTTGTTGTTGTCATAGATTTTTTTCATTAAAGAAATGCAAAAAAATATACCTGAACTTTGTTAGGAATAGCAAAGTGGAGTCTTTTTATGATAAATAATATATTCATTTGACCATCAGTTAGCACATGTCCCATGTCCCTTGCCCTCTAAAACATACGAACCAAAATTGTACCCTGGTCTTTGCTAACCTGAATACCAGTTTCTATTTTCATCCTGAACGAATGTTGCTTACTGGTGCTAAATGCAATTCCTTGCATTTTTATTATTTTTTTAACTCAACACTCAGAAATGAAGTTAAGCATTTGTTTCAGCTAAGCACTTTGCTGAATGGGGTCAGTAAGCTATAGCCCATTGTCTTTAAACTACTGGAAACATTGTACTTCAATTGCAGTCATTTTATTGTACAATCAAAAATTGTTGATTGACCACGTTTCGTTCACTGGTCTGCAAATAATCATTTCAGAACAGCCAGACAATATGAATTGAGGGAAATTGCTGCTGAAAATCACACTTTAAGTCACAGTTTAGAAACTGATTAATTAGGCTATCCACAGCTCTAGTACATGTATGTACAGCTATATAACAGCATTACTATATAGTACAGAAGGGAGGAAGGGAGG
>VXBO01003258.1:231428-284792 GCA_013400135.1 Rhinoptilus africanus
TAAGAAAAAGACGAAGAATAAAGAAAGAAAAGAAAAGAAAAACTGCCCTCTTCTTAAAAGCTCAAGCAGCAGTCACCATAAAGTCTGCCAATAAAATCTGGGCAAAGACGCTCCCATTCTCGCCTCTGCCTTTTATGTACTTAGTCGTGGTATCGCCTCTCATTTGAAAGGCGCTCGCTGAGCCTTGATCCTCTCCCCGCTTCTTATTCTAATTTTTGACACTCCAAACTACCCGCCTAATGACTCAGTCATTAAGGACGAGAAGTTGGGCAAAAGGTTGGAGGAGGCGGGTGAAGGCAGCGGCTGAGGGCTTTGCACCTCACTCCAGGAGAATCTTCTCCCTTTCTTTTTTATGCGCAGATGAAAGGGAAAAAAATAATGTGCTGGCGTGTTACCACCCCCTCGCTGTCTCACCCGGGCATCCCGGGATGCGGGAGTGGGCAGAGAGGACATCTCCCTTCATCTTGCTATCTCCTGCTCCGGCAAACCGACTGCCGTTACCTGGCCAGACCCCACCCTCAAGGAGAGTGCCTAAAGGACCCCCTCGCCCCCCCCCCCCGCCCCCCCCCGCCCCCTCCCCCTCCCTTTTCCCCCCCNATTAATGGCTCTCGCGGCTCCAGCTGAGATAATCTCCAGCCGACTAAAGCCAAATCGGTCGGCCACTTTCAGCTCCCCGGGAGTTTCTGGCCGGGGAAGGGGACGGAGGGGGCTGAGCAGCGGGTTAAAGCGGGCTCTACCCCGGCACCGGGTGCTCCGTCGGGCCAGCAGGGGAAGGGAGCCGGCTTCCGTAGGTCCTGGCACCAGCAAGACCTTTGGGAGAAGTTTGAGGAAGAGATGTGAGATTTGGGGTTGGGGCTTTTGGGTGTTTTGATTTTTCTGTGGGTTTTTGTTTGTTTGCTTGGTTTAAGGGGACTTATCTGGCTGTATACAGAGGGGCGATGGAAAGCCCCTGGGTAGGGATCTCATATGCTTTGGGTGTCTGTCCTGCTCCCCTTTTCTGCTGGCATAGAAATTGTGTATGATGTGTTTTCTGTCTCCCTTTGCTCCATTTCGAGCTGCGGGTTGTTGTGATCCACACAGTCCTAGTTTGTCCTGCCTCAGCGGAGATTTGGGAGCTACACACACATAGGGTGTGCACCACACTGAGCAGTCCTTGGCATCCCACGAACTCAGCACACACCCAGGGAGCAAAGTGTGTAAAAGCACAACACAAGTGGACACACAACACACAGGCACACAACACACCCAACCTGCCAGTCCCTTGTGGGGAGCACAGTTTCACTCCTCCAACATTACTAGCCCTGCTCCACACAGAGCTCACTCATGGGACACTATGGGCAGAGCTTCAAACCCTTCCTGCATCCTCACACACACAACCTACACCCCACAGAGCCTGCTCTCACCGTCCTCTTGCAGCCCCACAGGCTCACCCACGCTATCCAACTATTTTCCCAAACCACCACTCAAGAAGGGCCCGGCGAGGCATTGAAAAGTGCTGGTGAGTTCTCATGGCTTGTGCATAGGAAAGAGGAATGGGGCAGGTTTTGTTTTGTTTTGTTTTTTGGCTCTGGTTTGGGTGCCCAAGGAGCTGTAAGAATGCTCCTGTATCAGTGCAGATACATCTCACTGACGGAGGACTGGTTCTGGGTGCCCAAGATTTAACATCCCCTTGCACGTTGGTACGATCTTTAAAGTTGAGTACTTGCAACAATCCCCCTTATTTATATTATTCTGTTTCCCACCATAACACCTTGCTTTTCCCAAGCTATTTTTTTAACGATGTCTAAACTTAAAACTCTTAACACTCTTAAGAGCCTTGAAAACTATGTGTAGTTAAGTGTCTGATCTTAAAAACTGCTGACCAGCCCATCAGTCCTACTGAATCTTCTAGTTTATACTAAGAAGACCTCATATTTTGTGCATTCAGTTATGTCTTTGTTTTCTTAGCGTGAATGTTGTGGGGAAGGACATTATCTCAGAATGGTTTATGTTTGTGTATGAGCTGGTTTACGTGGCTACTTACATGATACAAAGTCTGTACACAAAACTAAAAGAATAACTAGGAAAAGAAGTAGCACTTACTATTTAACATATGTAGATGAGTTTTAGAATTTTGGATATTCAGTTCCTGAAATTAATGACTGGGTGATGTGAGGATAATTTGGAGAACACTTTAAATTGCTTATAGACCTTCGGTAACTGAGCATGGGATTAAATAATACTGATAAACTCTATACAGTTAACTGCTTGCTTAGATTTGTGACTTGCTAGGGAAAAAAGAATAAGCTGAGAAGAAGTCAATTTTCATGTCTTCATTTTGTAACATACTGTAAACTTGCCAGAATTTCAAAACAGACCAGAAAATACACTATAAGCTGGAGAGTCCTAACAACACCTGTAGATATAAATAATAGACTAATAAAAAGCATAGCATGTTATTAATATTTTATATTAGATTAATCTGTAGGCAGTCACACATGCTTATAGTTAATAATGTACACAAACACACAAACATGCATATATCCTGAAAAATAAAACAAACAGTATTTCTGCACTGTTCTCACAGTACTTCTGTGTGATGGTCACCCTGTGTGATGTTTCCTTCCATAACTGGATGATATTTATGGGTGAATGTGTTGGAGAAAGGGACTAACTCTTATTGAATTAATATAAAATACACATCTTATTGCGGCTGTTAAGATTAACAAGTAAGAAATGACCTTGCAGGGTGTAGGGAAGTGTGTATCTACAGAAAATTATAGACACATATTTAGAAAGAAATATTTGTATCTAAAATGTAAAAATCATCCAGTGACACCAACTGACATCTCTCTCTCTCATTCCTAGTAAAGCAATAATATTATTTATGAAAAGCATAAAGCATGTGAGAATATGGATTTTGTCAATGAAAAGATGCACAAATACTGAAGTCTGAGGGTGGCAGGGAGACTTGCATTTCATCAGATGCTTAAGCGCATAACTAAATCAGAATAAATCATCGCACTCCAGCCACCCTATTGTGCTCTTCAGCTATACAAAGGGACATCTACAATCAAAACAGAGCAAGCTCTTTTTGCCTCATGAGTTATTGGGATTTTTATTCTGTTGACAAGACTGTTGGGTTAGAGTATGGCTCTGTTGTTCTCCCTGCTGTCGTCAACACAACCCATCATCAGCTTGTGTTGGCATTTTGTACTGACTTGTGCTATTTCATGAGGAGACAGGTATAAGGAGGGAAACTACTCTCCCAATGTTTGCTGTGACTACCTTTTGCAGTATCACACAGCCTAACTTTTGTTCATCTTAGGCTTGGGAAACAAAGCAAAACTGCAGTTCGTGCAAAGGAGTATCTTGTGTTGAGCATGAAGCAGTCAGCCAGAGGGAAAAGGATTGGGCCCCACAAGTAAGCTAGCAAAAATCAATGTAGACTTTTGCTATCCCTTTCCCTGAGACCACTTGACAATAATCATGGGATAGAATAGAATCATAGAATGGTTTGGGTTGGAAGGGGCTTTTAAGGGTCATCTAGTCAACCCCCCCTGCAATGAGCAGGGACATCTTCAACTAGATCAGGTTATATACAACCCCCTGAGGTGATTCGTTGGCTGAGGTGATTCAGTATATGGCATTATTGAGTCTTTCACCCAAATGTGATCTGCTGCACAAACTGTATCTCTTCCTCACCCATCTTTTTCCTCTCAAACAATCTTATTTGTTGAAATCAACATGAAGATGACAGATCAGAAGGCAAAATTCTTCCTTCCTTCCTTCCTTCCTTCCTTCCTTCNGCTCTTCCTGGAACTGAGGGGTTGGCATCCATGCTTCCATCTGTTTGTCCATCCATCATTCCCTCCTTCCATCTGTCCATCCATCTGTCCGTCCGTCCATCCATCCTTCCATCCTTCTGTCCTTCAATCCTTCCTTCCTGCCTTCCTTCCTTCCTTCCTTCCTTCCTTCCTTCCTTCCTTCCTTTCTCCTCCTGAAATCTACCAGCTAAACTATAAACGATATTCCTCCTTTGGCTAAATCTTGTCTTGCTTGTCTCTTTAGACTTCTGTGGCTGTAACAGCACAACTACCACCATTTACAGTCATTTCTAACACAGTATTTTATGACAACAGATGATATCAGACCAGACCACAAAATCACTTCCCTGTAGGAACAGTTATCCTAAAAAGAGTCTTTTTAACATTCATAAGCCCATTTCATGTGGTGCTCAGAGAGCAAAATTTCTGAGGCAATCTGCTGGGTGATCCTACCGTTTATCTCACCTTCTGTGTTATCTCATTTTATTTTTTCTACCCTTGCAGTAGGACCAATGGTGTGGGTAACTAGTCAGGGACAAATGGTCACAGCTTTTTCTTTTTTATATACACTGGTGGGCACATTACTTTGCCACGTATTTGTGTGGGCTCTTCATCTGATGACCTGATGGGGTCTTAAGTATCCTGACACCAGAAGCTAGTCTGTAAAGATTTCTAAAACATGGAAAAGCTGCTAAAACAAATAGAGATGTCCAGGTTGAACCGATAGACTCATAAAAGGCATTATTTCCATTCTGGTTTTGAGGACATTTTCTTCTTCTTTATGTGGTGTCTGTTAGCATCCCACCTCTCAGATACCTTGTTGTGACAAGACTAGCTCAACTATTGACTGACTTTTCTAACAGCACCTGCAGTAGCATTGGGTTAAAGGGAATGAAAACCTGGTTTTTGCCACTGCTGTTCAGTGCAACTTAAAAGACACCTTGTGATCTCCCCACCTGAGCTATACTTCTTCACAAAACCATTTGTCCACTCTAGTGCATGATCAGAATGTGGGGGAAGGAATACACTAAAGTGTGTGAATTTGGCAGGTAACCTAACCCTTCATCTTCCAGCGTGGTTGCGCTTACCTTTTTCTTTCTCTTTCCAGCAGCCTTCCTTTTGTTTACTGTCATGCTTGTTTCTGTTTACCACCTGGTGTAAGGCCAAGACTTCATCCATCTCCTCTCCAAGGTGGTGTTTATAGTAGGAGATCCATGCCTTCCAAACCACACACAGTCTATGACAAAGAAATAGCTTCATCTAGAAAGCACCACACCTCTCTCTGTTGCTGTGTCAATGAATAATTAATATAGTGAAATAATTATATGTAACAGAATTTACCTTCTTGCAATTTGCAACTTGTTCTCCATGTTTCTGGAAAGCAAATGACTTAGACTTGTTGTTTTCTTTTACTTTTAACCTATACCCGGCTTACCTGGAATTGCTTTGTTTAAGAACATATTGTGTAGACATGATATTTTTAAATATTTTGGACTGTAAACAACCTTCTACTAAATAGTAGTGAGAAGTGTTCCAACAAATTCTGGTTAGGGTAGGAGCAGCTGCAGGCTAACAGGTTTTTGGATTAAAGGAACAATTATTTATCTGGCATAAATGGTGCACATACTGGTTAAACCTCACAAGAATATAAACTTTAATATGACACCGATTTCTGTGCAGTCTCGCTCATTATAAAATTTACAGTCTAATTGAAATAAATAAATATGTACACATTGCTACTGTTTTCTTGACACGTATATATGTACACATGTATATACGTATTGTGTTTCAGGAGATGCCAAACAAACAAATCTACTTGGTGTTAACACTTCACAAATGTACCTGACAGACCAGAAGTTTGGAAACGCTGATTGAAAATATTTATAGGCTTCTGTGCAGCTCTGCCTCAGATATGAATTAAAAAAAAACCCAGCAAAACAAACACCAAAACAACAAACAATCTAAAACATTCCAGACATGTGGCACCCGATTTCTGTATTTGAGCATACAAGCTCATGAGTTGTAGCTCTGAGCTGTGTATTAGTGCCCTTGATGTGTCTATGTGTTTGATAATGCATGATTTGTCTCTAAATTCTGTCTGAGAAGTGGACATTAATATCTGTCCTGTAGCATAATTAGAAAAGTCATAAAATATCCTGCTGTACTGAGTCAGGATCTCACCCATCTGGGATTTATACCAAGAGATGTTCTTTTCTGGTTTTGCTGTCAGCACAAATGTTTAAATATACCTTCAAGAGCTGAAATATTTGGAAAGAAATTATGTTTGCCTTATGTAAGCAAGTAATAGTCTGCCTTTAATGAGTTTTTTTCCTTCAGTTATATTCCTCTGTCTCTGCTATAACTGGAATGTACATAGTCATCTTAATTTTTAGAGATATTACATGTTGAAGAACATAAAGTAAAGATGTTAATATCTTGTCTAAAGTGAGCTATTATTTTTTGGTTTCTATTCTATTCTATTCTATTCTATTCTATTCTATTCTATTCTATTCGATTCTATTCGATTCTATTCGATTCTATTCGATTCTATTCGATTCTATTCACATTAAAGAATTTAGATTACAAACTAAATTTTTTAAGCATAGTAAATTGAGGTCTTGCAGTGCGAAAAGATTAGAGTGTTCACAAGAAAGAAGAAATTATCATGGTACGGTAAAAAATACAGTATCTTTCCTTTAAACACAAATGATGAGTACAGATTCATTCTGCTGTAAGAAGGTCTTTATATCATCATCCTCACAGAAACCATCTGAGCTCCTTCTAGTAGTGCATTGAACTATATGATATTTTATATCACTGTCATATGCAGCTCATTCTTTTTTCTCATCTTTCCCCTAGGGAAGAATTGTGCACACAGTGGTAAGATTTATTTCTTCCACAGAATTTTTTATTGCAGTCAGGTTGGAGAAGGCAGGTCAAAGAAAAGCATTTTGCACTTGGTGATAAAATATGTTAGTCTTTAATTTTTTTTATTTCTTTTTTTTTTTTTTCATGGGAGTTTGTTCTATCCGCTTGGATCAGTTGCAAAGAAAGTTTTCTCCCTTGCTATCTCACATATTAACTTTATGTTAAAAGCTCGATTTTGCCTGAGGAGTTATTGATCACAGTCTTCATTGAAAGATTTGGTGATCATGCAGCAGTTTTAGATCCAGGCCAAGTAATTGCCACTTTCAAGAAATAAACAATTCCAGAACTAACCTGAGATAAACCGATGTAGCTCAATAGATTTCAATCGCTAATATCAGTTGAGGATTTGACCTAACTTTAGAAGGAGTACATGAGAGTTCAAAAGTGTAGAAAGTCATTCTTGCTGCAAATTACTGCAAACCCATAGTGCTGTTACATCTTTGTAAGTCTAAACACTGCTATGAGAGTTAAAATGAAGATTTTTCATTGGAATCAATGTCCTAAATTTTTCACAAACTGCATTTTTTAAAATCATGAGTGATATGTGAAGCTGGTTGAATCTTATGTTTTTAATTATGCTAGATACAAGCCTTTCAGTGGTAATACTTAATTTTTACTGCACAAGAAATCAAATGATATCAAATAACCATAATGATCTACTTTGACTGTACAGCTTATGAGATCTAATAATTCGCTTTTACCACACCGAAATTTCAATCCATTCATCTTTCTCAAAGCAATAATAATAAAACAATATTAAAAAAATCCAACCGAACAAAACACAAATATACACACCTAAAAAACCCAACTAATACAAACAAACCCAACAATCAGTAAATAACAGAGTTGTTCTTTATGAATTTGTCAAAACATGGAATATGAGGTTTACCCTGCTTTAACATTTTTTTTGTTTTGTAGGTGGCACTTGCGTTGTTAACCCCACCGACCTGTTCTGCTCCGTTCCTGGTCGCTTATCTCTACTCAGCTCCACTTCAAAGTACAAAGTGACCATTGCAGAGGTGAAGAGGCGCCTTTCACCACCAGAATGCCTCAATGCTTCCCTCTTAGGAGGTATTTTGAGAAGGTAAGTTGAAGGTGAGAATAACAAGTCCCAGACAGTGCTGTAATTTCTGTCATTTTATTTTCTACAAATAGGTTTTGTTCTCTTTCCCCACTTGGACAGGTGGTCACAGTTTGTGAAAACAGAAGGAGATGTATTGGAAGTGAGCACTGTTTCTAGGGAAATTTTCAGTAAATGAGAAAAATTAAGATTGTGTTGACATTTTTCACAGAAAGTTTACATTTCTCAGTGAACTGACTTTTTTTTTACCCCCCTATCAGAGATTGGCAGGTGTCATTTTGCCTTATTTTGAATGAAAAATAAAAAAAAAAGAAGAACCCTCATTACGCAGAAAATTTCACCAGAGCTACAAATGTGTCTTCTTGTTGAGAAACTGTTTCAAAGTAAATTGTTTTACCAAGTGTAGCTACAGCCCTCACTCATCAAAAACCTAAAACATGGAGGTGTAGGGATGCCTTTTTATCCTGTTCTTCCTTGCGTGCATTTTGAGTACAGAAAAGGTAGACTTAGCAGAATACGCTGGTTTTCATTTTCTCATTCTGAGATACTGGAGGAGAAGCAAGTAATTAGGTACAATTTTGCATCTGACCCTTCACTGACCAGAGTAGATACCTGCAGAGAGCAGCATCAGAGATGAGGAAAGTGGCAGACTGTGCCTCACATTGCAAGTGGAAAACAAGGAGGCAACTGTAATTCAGCCAGGCATATGTAAGTCGCAATGTCCCTGAGGTGTCAACTTACATGGCATAAGCTACTTGAATGCCCTTTGATCAAAACTAGCTGGAAAGTCATAGGCTATTTCACTGCTGTCACTGAAGGCCACACTGATCCTTGTACTTATACAGAAAGTCATTTTAACCAACCTGCGATATACGAAGATACGAAGTAGTCCAAGAGCTGTCTCAAGCCATCTTGCAGAGTAAGGACTATAGATCACAAGATTGTTTCTGGGGCACAAGCCCCATTTACCCGCTTCTATAGGCATTGAAATCCAAAATCTACTTCCACGAAAGTTCTCCTGTTACTGCTTCACCTTGGAGAGGACTTCAGCTAATAGGCAAGGAAATATTAACTTTAAATACTCATTCTGCAGACTTCATCAATACCAGTACAAACTAGTAAGAAAGCAAGGGCATCAGCTTGACCATGGGGACTCATTTCTGTCTTTGATTAAAACGATCCCGGAAGTTTTTGACCCAGACCAAATGTCATTATTCCAAATCAAAACTGGGTAAGAATCAGGATTTAACAAAAGCCACAGACTATTCCTAGCCAGCATTTTGGATGTGCTAATTCTGTTTTTCGAAGTAGAGTGTATAAATGAACAGATTTGGTCAGGCTATACCCGTAGGTGTCACTGCTGGAGAACAGACTCAAACACTCTGCAGTTGACCAGCAGAGATGCAGCAAACTCAAACCTCATTCATGGTTTGCTGGAGACCTGTCAGGATTGGTTTTGCATCCTGTCAGCAGTCACCACCTAGGTATTTACCCAGGGAGTTTTTCTTCAGAATTAAGTGTTCTCAGAAGACATTTCCTGATGTAAAACATGGTCAAAGTTATGATATCTCTTCGTGCATAAAAATGACCCATCCAAACGTCAGTATTCTAAGTTTGATTCCTTCCTCTGCCTGAAGGAACCTGAACCTGCACCTCAAAACATCTAGTTAGGCATACCTAATACTCAATGATTGGTTATTCTCAGCTGAATGCCCCTCAATCTCATTTGAGGCTAATCAAATATTTACTGGGCAAAAGCAAAGCTGTAAACGTAGTGATGACTCCATTATCCAATGACCAGGTCATTCATTTGGGATGGGAGAGATCTGGGTTCCAGTCACTGTGCTGTTCAACATTTAAGCATTTTAACATTCATTATTCGCTGCCTGCTGGCTGCTACATTCATTTAAAAGACACAGGTTAAAATTCCCTCAGGCTGAGCAAAAAATTGAACCTACATCTGCTGCATAAGTGGATATGTCTCAAATACTTCAAACACTGAGGTACTGCAGAAAAGCAGGTGTGGGATGCACCATGAACCCTTTTGTGAGAACAACATGAGGCAGGCATTCGGGACAGGGGCATGGATAAACAACGATGGCTGGGATATTAGCTTGAGCACTTCCTATTGCCTTATCCTTCTTCCTTGTAAGTATCGGGTTTTGTAGACTATATTTTTAAGTACCCAGGTCTCTAAAAAAATTATATGGGGATAGCTGGAGCTGGGTTCCACGTAGATATCTACATTTGAATGGCTATCTGTCTTCCTTTCATAGTTAGGTGAGAGAGATGGGTGAAGTCCCCTCATTCTAGACGTCTGTTTATACCTCGATGTGCATGGTCATGCACGTTCTGAATGTGCATGTTTCTCTCTCGATTGTCTTGGGAGCCTGGGGTGGATAGACCAGATATATGCTACTGCATTGTCAATATTTATATACAGTCATTTCAATCCCAGGCTCTGTGCCCAAATCAGGACCATGGGTTCCACTAGGGAGAAAGCTGTCCGAAGCTCTGATCTAATCTCTGTGGCAGGCATTAAAATGTCTAACTTTATCAAAGGACCAACGTGAAAGACTCAAACAGTGCAAGCAGGTCGTTAAAACACAGCTCTGAAAAATTTCCCATTGGTGTCATTAGTGCAGGCATCACCCCACACATTTGTCAATAAGGTGTGTACAATTTCTTGACTTACATTAACATGGGAAAAAATGCAGAATAAAGACAACTTTCTCTCTCCTACTGTTCTCTTGTGATAGAGCAAAATCTAAGAATGGAGGACGCTGCTTACGAGAAAAATTAGACAGACTGGGACTGAATTTGCCTGCAGGAAGAAGAAAAGCAGCAAATGTTACACTCTTGACTTCCTTGGTAGAAGGTAGGGTTTATAATATTACAATATATTATAAACATAATTAAAAGGTTTCCTTGTATACAACAGCTTTCAGCCACAATGTTAAGTATTGTAATCTGTATTTTGTACAAAGATGAGAACTGACTTGTCTAAAGCCACAGACAGAATGAGCGGAAAAATGGAAGTTCACTCTGAAATATCTTGGCTCCCTGCAAGAGGTTTGGTGCTGCAGTCTCCTCAACATTGATCTGTGCTTTCTGTGCTGGGATCTGACTTACAAATCAATGATCCAAATGTTCTTGTGAGAGAAATGAATGTCTTATACCAACTCTATAAGTAGGTTTGTTTATCCTCCTTTTTTTTTTTAACTTGTGAATTTCCTGGAGCTGATCCAAAAAAGTGATTTATTTTTCCCATAAGAAGGCATAATATTTAGACAAGACTTTTCCCCACACACATAAAGGAATGAAATCTGTTTTCAGATAAACTCTAGACAGGCCCAGGAGATATTTTCTTGGCCTTTATTTGCTGTTTAAATATCATTCACCAAATATTGCCAGGCTCTTCAAACCTTCAGCTGGGAGATGCAGGTTCAAACCCCTCAGGCAAAGGGAAGAAACTGTACCTGAATCTCTTCTATTCTTGGTGAATCCAGTAAGTACTCGGTTTGTTGTCTGGCTGCAAGTAGCAGCTCTGGGAATTTCAGATCCCTCCTCCTTGATGTTGAGAGCGCTCAGCTCATCCTAAAGGTCAACACCTTCCAGGATCATAACCTGAAAGGTCCATACAGATCTAGGCAAGTAGGCTGAGGTCTCAGCATGTATTACCACAGAATCACAGAATTACAGAAAAGCTGAGGTTGGAAGGGGCCTCTGGTGATCTTCTAGTCCAACCCTTCTGCTCAAAGCAGGGTCAATTAGAAGAGGTTGCTCATGACCTTGTCTAGTCAGGTTTTTAATGTCTCAAAGGATGCAGAAATAGTGCTGAATCCACAACAATGGATGTTTTTCAGCATCTAAGAGGAGGGACTAAGGTTCTCAGGGACTACTGAGCACACAACTACAAGGAGACTTCTCTGAAACACAGGTGTATCCGTATCACACCTGCTTGTAATAAAGAGAAAGCTATAATGGAGTTAGTCTTAGAAAAGGAAGTTTTCTCCCCCAGTTTAGAGAAGTAAGGGCTGTTTCTACCTTCACAGTCCTTCGTACCTCTTGGGTCTCAGCAGTGAAGCATAAACAGGGTTATGTGGCCAGATACTCATTCATTAGAAGGGACTGAGAGCGAGGAAGCCCTCTATGAACTGCTGGCCTGGGACTGATGTCAAAGTACCTTTACTGTAATTCGGAATTAGATTCCCTTTTCCCAGGGATGGAGAGGTACTTGCCTCCCTGCCCTTTACTCAAAGCCAGTAGCAAACCTATTATTAAGCCTATGGTAATACTTTTGTTCTTGGACTGCCTTAATGTGAGTCCTAAAGATATATACTGAGGAGGCTGAGCTCACTTTGTCAGAGAACTGCTTGCCTAGGTATCCTAATCATGAATTTTGTCTACAAGAATTTTTGGGAAAGGCAGCACCATCTGCGCCAACAGAAAACAAAATGAAGCTCATTTTCTATCTATGTAACCAATCCTTAGTCAAACTTGGCTGTGGGCATTGAATTTTTTGTGGTATTAGCTGTCCTCCCTTTGTACGTGCAGATATTACTTCCACATGGTACTAACTTTTAGTATGGTTTATGCAAGGAAACCCATCCCTCAATGGCTCCTGCTGTTGGCAGAGTCAGAAATGGAAAGACATAGGCTTTTTCTGGGTTTCAGAGGAGAAGAAAACGTGAAGAAAACAACGTCTTTTTCTGTGTGATGTCAGTATAAAAATTGACACAATGACTTATTAGCCTTATTAAATCCCTAAATATCAGATGGACTGTGTAGACTTCTCATGAGGACACAGGACTATGTCACTCTTGATTACTTCAGATAGTTTTAAGTTTATTATTGCTGAAGGTCCTCACAGACTTCAATGTATCAAGGCCTTTAACATCTCTGTAAGGTAGGAATGTGCTCAACCTCTTGAATATCTGTTTGATGTGAGAAAAGGCAAAATTAGTTGTATGGTCATTAGATATACTGACCAAAGCTGTCTTGAAAGTCTCTGGCATGATATCTCTTCCTCTAAATAGACTAAAATCACTGAGTTTTGGGGAGTACTGTTAAGTTCAACAGAGGAACTGTGGTGAATTTTAGTCTGTAGTGGTCACATGAAGACCCAGACTTTATGAAAATTATTCTGTGGCCCCTTGTTTTCTGCAAACTTACGTCTTTGGGGGTTCATCATGGCTGCTGGGTGTTTGCTGTTATTCTTGTTTTAGTCAGGTTGCATCTTTAATGTTTTTGGCAGGCAATTCTGGGGCCCAGGGTAGGAATTGTTTGGCAGATGAGTTCTGTTCTTTATGTTGCCATCCACACAAATCAGGACAATGGGTGGAAAGACAGACTGTGAGAATGAGCTCAGCATTGCAAGATTCTCCACAGCAGTATGGGGCATAGGTTTGTGCAACCTGTAGGTGAGGGATGCCCTCTAGTGCCTAGATGAGATGAAGGGAAAGGTCATTTTTCTTACCAGCTCTAAAAGGAAAATTCCTACATCTTAACTAATACAATAAAGGCTCCTCCATTAAATACCAGCATTGCCAAGGCTAAGCCTAACTACTGTCTCAAAGGAGTCAAAAACCTGCCCAGTAAGAGCAAGAAAGGATGCGAGAAAAGGGGAAAAGTCCGCATCTGTTTGGACAGGTCACTTATAAGGCAGAGACATAGCATAAATGTTATTGCAGATACAGGCAAAGACAATGCATGGATGACTTTAAAACCATCAGATTATTTACAAAAAAAAAAAAAAAACAGAAAAATACATTAGAAAAAAAATATAATTTTTTTCTTGTCAAACCTAACTAAGATGATAAATTTAGTAGACATATAATTGACTACATTCATTATTTGGGGAACAAAATTCTTAAGAAAAATAGGTCAGTTGTTGCTTTTTTCACCCTGTTATCAACTGTCACACTTCAATCCCAGCAGCTTTTGTTTAAGTATCATTCCACTTGTTCCTTCTCCCTTTTCACCCTACAAAGAGCAAAAAAAACCTTTCCCTTTCCTTACACCTCTCGCCTGTCCCTCCTCCCCCTGGGTAAGCATCCGGAGGAGGCAAAGCTGAGGAGAGAGTAGGAGGTTCAGATGCTGAGTGTCCCTCTCCTGGGACACAGCTTTTGCCTTCACTTTGCATAGGAGCATCTCTCACTCTTGCTAGACCCAGGAGACACCCACGCTGTTCCTTGCACCTGCCCACAGAAGCCTGTCAAGGTACGCAGGCTGGTCGCTCCACTGAGGCCTTCCAGAGCTGTCTCTGCCAATTCAGCTTCAGCAACTGTCCTTTTCCATCATGCAAATCTCTCTGGTCAATTGTCAAATGATATAGGAAAGGCAGCTCTCCCTATGGCTGCAAAGCTGTGTGCTGGATTTATGGAGAAAGAGTCAGCCATCCCCAACACCCATTCTTTGTCTCTGCAGGAGGAAAGAGCTGGGGATATTGCACAGAGGGAAGTCTGATTTTAGATTGAAACAAAGCAACTGATGATAAAAGCCAGGGATTTTAGGGGTTTCTGCCTTTGGTATGACTCCTCCCTGATATAAATAATAACGGGCCAGAAAAAGGTAAATTTAAGGTGAAAAGAAAGATGTCATTTCATCCACATTTCTAACATTTCCACATTTTCCTTGAGAATAAATCTTTGTCCAAATTATAATGTAGAAAAAGAAAGATCCTCTTCCATGACATAATGTACAAACTCCTTTCCCTCACCAAGCAGACTTATTTCCTTCTATGCAGTAATACAAGGGACCTCTATGTACTGAGATTAATGAAAAATAATGCATATTAAAGCATAACACAATACTCTTATAGATATCTCATCATTTGGTCCTAGTTCAAAATGAGATATTTGCTCAACAATGAGATATGAGAAACCATGTTCTGCAGAGTATTTTCATGTCCAGTTTTCTATTTTTGTTTAAAATTTGGTGTTGTAACTTGGAAAGCCTGTTCCTTATATCATAGGGAAGTGTGTGCTTATATGAATACATATGCATACTTACAATGTACATTCCTAATATATACCAGCTTTCTATTTCCAGTAAACATATATTTTAAAAATTTATAGAATTTATAGATTTTTTTTTCACAATAGGTACATCTGTGTGTATGTTTTTACCTATATATATATCCACAAGCAGATAACTAATTTTGTTTCATTTTTTTCATGATTTTATCTTTTCATATACCAATCCCAGCTCCATGTAAAATAGAGAATTTCTATACTTTTGTATAATCTTCTCAGATCATCAAAACAGTTTAGGATAATTTTCTCAGCTCTAGTAAATAATACACATTGTCTTTGGAAACATGAGTTTTAATGATAATTCATATTTTCATTCCATTTCTTTCTGACATTAAGTGAAAACATAGACATTTCAGTGAGCTCGCTGTTGACCATATTAAATAAATGCCTACATTTCATCACATAAACTTATGTTCTATTAAAGAAACCAAGACTTTTCCAATGGCTAAATGCTTAAATGCTTTTCTGACTACATTCCTTGCACTGTTTCTTGAATCTGACTGGACCAGGATAGAGCTGTCTGGAGAATGGTAATTCAACCTGATGACAGCTTCAATGGGTTTGAGTTTTATCTTTTTTCCATGCTGGCATGAAAACAAACCAATCAAGTGTTTTAACAGAGTTTTGTTGAAAAACAAAACCTGGTACTCTTCTGCAGTTGGCTTACTCTTTAAGTCTTTATTTAAGGAAGAGTAAAATCATAGCTGAAATAGAAATTTTGAAGCAACTCTACAGAAATTCAACAGCTATGGTTTAAATTTGTACCCTTTTTCATCCATGAAAAAGTCTAGAATAGACATTTTAAATCCAAAATTAGCAGTCAGCTGTACAGTTCATTCTGACTCACTGTTAACATACCACTGAAATCCATTTTAATTTCACTGAAAATTATTTTACTTTTCCAGAAGCTGTAAATTAATAAATGGAAACCATTTCTCCTTTCAACTCAGAGACAGTGGTTGCATGTTAACTTGTTATTCTTTTTAGGCATAGTGAAAATCATGTTTTAAAAAAGACAAATAATGTAGATGATTTTGAGTATAATCTTCAATTTTTGCTTGTAAAATTGGTTGCAGCTGCAAAAGTTGTTGTTGACTGGTGTCAACAAACAAATTCCCTGGGTGTTGTGATGTATTTTATTAGTACCTGAATCCAATTAAGTCAGATAAACACACAACAAAGTATTTGCTTGTGGAAACAAAATGTAAATTTCTGGTAAAAATTCCAATGATAAAACGGGAGAAAATAAACTCTGAAAAGATGAAGAATAGTGTCTGGAATAGAAGTCAGTGTACGTGGTTCCTTATGCCTCATGCTACCCCTGTCACAGGACCACGGCTCCCATAGAAGTTCCCATCTTCCTTGGCTTGACCAGGTCTGTGCAGAACAGACTTAGTCTTGCTAGGGGTGGGATTCATCTCATCAGCTTTATCATAGCTGTATCTGTCTTCTCATGTTTCATTGTAGTCGATACAGAGAAATCAGCACTTCTAGGTGATTAGCAATTAATTAAATTCATTATTAAATATATCATTAAGTTGCTCAGAAAAGTTGTGTGATCTCTGTGGTTGGAAATATTCAAGAATTAGCTTGAAAAGTCCACGAATAACATAATCTAAGGTCATGTTTTCAACAAGAAGCTAGCCTTCTGAGTTCCATTCTAACCTGGACTTTTCTATAATTCCTCTGATGCACTTTTGCCTTCTACTTCAGTATGGGATGATACATGATTTATGTGCTTGCTTGTCTCCGTTGACTTGAAAGTATTAGGTCAAATGTCAATACTGACCTTTAATCAGATGAATTCCACTGCGCATATTCTCAAACGGAATTGTTACAGGTCCTGCATCCCTTCTAACTGTTCGCCTGGAGCATCAGTTAGTCTCCATAAAGCCAGGGTCCAACGCCACCTCTCATGATGGCAATCAAATACACAACTCTGAAAAAAAGAAAAATAAAATAAAAACCCCATAAGACTCTAACCCCAAAATTATTCTGGAGCACGTCTCTCAGTCACTCATGCAGATGTGCTTCAACATACATTTCTGCTAGCTGACCTATTTCTACCTTCTACAATGAGATGAGAGGAGGTATCATTTGGAAGTGACTATTTCCCACCAGAGAAAGACTAACGTAGGCACAGATGTTCACATCCCAGGCAGCTGTGTTTGATCAAATAAATCCCATACCAAAGTTCTCAGAGTCACATCACACAGGCCAGAGTGTTCAGTAAACCCTAAAATAAATTCCTGGGTTCTCTAAGCTAGTGGAGAGGGACAGGTTAATCCAGAGGTATTTGGCGCCCAGCATGGAGTTGGGTTATGGTGTCTGGTCTCTGTAGTGAGATAGAAAGGTGCTCAGTGCCTGCCTCTGCCACAGATTTCTCACAAAGCCTAATCAAATCATGTACTCCCTTTGCCTTGATTTCCCCACTTGTGAAAGGGCAACGGTGATCTTCATTGTCATCCTTTTTTATTTTGTCTGGTCAATTTTGACTGCAGTCTTTTTGGAAACCGGATTGTTTCTTGTGCTCTACTTTGGGGTCTGCTCGTTTTTGGTGTGGGGCACTTGTTGGCCTCACCTCTGAGCAAATATGCTGAAATTCAGCTCTCTCCTGGGGTAGAAGGTTATTCTTCCTTTAGAGGTAGAGAACTGAAGCACCAAAGGCTGAATCTCAGCTCTTCAGAGTGATTTATTCCTACCTTCCACTAATTCCCATGCCTTAAATATCAATGATGAACTGGGCTTACAAAACTTGAGCAGTTGCCCAGCACTCACTGGTGGCAGGAGAGGGAGCCAAGTGTCTTGACTAATATTTTCCCATAAGAGAAATAACCTCCCTAGCTTCTGGCTGGCACCATCTGATGACTAAGCAAGAACAGACCAAATGAGCTGAAATCTGTAACTGGAGTTGGGAATCAATGTCTACAAAAATGACTTTTTTATTGTATTATTTATTTGTAAGAGTGGAAAAAATTCTGCAAGCATAATAATCAAAATAACAATAATAACAACAACAACAACATCAATAATAAAAATAATAATAATAATAACAACCAATAAAACTAACTGACCCATTTTGTTTGCCCACAGGGGAAGCATTACATTTGGCCAGAGATTTCGGCTACACCTGTGAAACAGAGTTCCCTGCCAAGGCGGTAGGAGAGCACATTGCCAGACAGCACATGGAACAGAAAGAGCAGACAGCGAGGAAAAAGATGATCCTAGCGACAAAGTAAGAAGGGAGAAGAAACTAAAAAAGAAATCTGTCTGTCACTTCTCCATTTTGGATCTGGGGGCTGGGGGAGGGAGGAGTTGGAGTATGGAACTGGGATTGCGGTGATTGCTATCACAACAGTACTCACTGACAGCAAGCGAGAGCAACCCTCTTTAGAGATGCTGTAAAAGGAACCTTTTTTACTGCAATCAGGTTTTAGTGACTACGTTCTTATTGCCTGCAGTTAAGGAGGCACATACATCTTCTCACATGCTTTGGTTTAGATGAGAGGAGGGGACATTATTACATGGTAAAATCTATAGGACAGACTGGCTTTGTCTTCTGTTTCCGTGTGAGCAGGAGAGCTGAGCTTCTACTGAAGCAGTAGTTAGCGTGGGATAATTATTGTATGTCTGCTGAGGGAGAGCTGGTTTACAGAGGGACAGATCTTCTCTGGATGGAAATAGCAAGAGTTCCCCTGAAGTCAAAGGCTCTGGAACAATGTACCACAGAAGGAAAGCTTTGTTGAAGCCATTAAAGACACAGAGAGACACCTGACATTGCTCTAAACCAGTCACTCACCCACCTGGAGCAGTAACATCATGTTAAGGTAACATTTCATCTAGGTTAATTAACCTTGATGAGGGAGGAATTAACCTTTATGTGCCATGGGAAACTGGAATAAATAGTCTGCACGGAACAACATAGACCTACAGTAGGTGTGCGGTATGCTTGCATCGGGTAGCCTGAACATATTCATACTCTTCCTGAGCTTCATCACTCTTCCTGCAGTGTTACACAGTGAGGTTGCAGGAGAGCTGAGAACAGAAACCTGAGCTCTCACACCATCATCCTGGTGCTGGAAATGTTCGGGAATTATCCATGCTGGGATGTATCCAACAGAGAGGAATCACCCTGTAGTAGAGGAGAAGGCTGATCAGCAACAGGATTGTCCTCTGTATCCCCATGTTCTGCTTTTTCTATTTGTGGGGAACAGGATTCCTGGACTTGGTGTCCCTCTTGTAGCCAGAGCTCTTTTCCATGAAGGTGACCCAGAGACGATATGCACTGAAACATCTCAGGCTTGTGAATCCATGAATACAGCAGTGATCCTTCCCTGGGGTGCTCAGCAGAGCAGGGGGCATCTGCCAGTCATGCAGGTGATGAGGGACCTCACTCACCATGCTCCCAAGTCCTTTGTAGGTTAAAAGAAATTCTATAAGTGGAATATGATCTTATTCTTACCTACATCCACACTAGTTTTAAGGGCCCAGGGGGTTTCAGAGACATGAGAATAAACCAGCTGGCAAGAAGCAGCTCCTCTCTGCAAGTGGTGTCTCCCCATTGCTGTATTGCCCATCAACGATCTGCCCCCCTAACTATGAAAAAGCTGATTGTACTGCTGGGCAGCACAACTTAAACAACAGTGGTCTGTAAATTGCCCCAGCTGGATGATTTGCCCCCATCTATAAACTTTTACTCAACCATAATGACACAAATCTTCCCCCTTCTTTTCTGTCCCTAGTGAGAGAATGCATTACTCTGGGTTGTGATAATCAGTGGGTAACTAGTTATTAACACATTAACTGATTATTTAACACATTATAGAATCATAGAACCATAGAATTGCCGAGGTTGGAAGGGATCTTGCAGATCATCTATTCCAACCATCAACCTAACTCTGACAAAAAACATCATTAAACCATATCTCTAAGCATGTCTATCCATCTTTTAAATACAACCAGGGATGGTGTCTCAACCACTTCCCTGGGCAGCCTGTTATAATGCTTAATAACCCTTCCAGTGTAAAAAATTTTCCCAGTATCCAATCTAAACCTCCCCTGGCACAACTTGAGGCCGTTTCCTCTTGTCCTATCACCTGTCACTTGAGGGAAGAGACCAATCCCCACTTCTCTACAACATCTTTTTCATTATGTCCCATCTCCAAAGCCTGTCCCACTGAGGGACACATATGAATCTCACTACTCTTTCTCATCACTCCATAGCTACTTTCGCACCCTCCTTTACTACTGAGGTGGGGAGTTGTCAGCATGCATTACTCTTACCCTCTATGAATTTTGGGCTTGTAGGCTGTTATCCTGCCCTTGTAAGGAACAAAATGTCCTTTTTCCTCCTTCCATCAGTTAAACGCACCAGCAAATTGATCAGATCGTTCTGTCAATAATACTACGATAGGCCACGTCCTACTGCAGTCAGAGTGCTTGTAAGAGGGACAGATGGGTCAATGTGTGTGCTGCTACTGCCCTCTCCTGCCTGGAAGCAGAACAGTTATTCACAGACCAACACCATCAAGATACTACAGGACACACAGGTCCATGACAACCTAAAGCTAGCAAGGTATTTCCCAGCCATGCATCCATGTGTCTGACATTAGGTGCTCTAGTCTTTTGCCAGGGGTTTAATTTATTCATTAGGCGTATATAAGCTCGAGATTTGTCACTTCAGTAATTTCTCAGCTGCCCTGCCTCATGAGCTTGTAGGTTATGACACCTGAAAAAGTGGTGGATTGTTATGTTGCCACCAAAAATAGCACTGAAATTCCAGGGTGGTCAAACCACTCATTGCAAGTTTTGCCTACGGAAAGAAATGGAGTGCCATTGCCTTTGTGCTACCACTGTCCACTCTTGGAGAGAGCTAGAAGCCCATAGAAGTCTGCCTTTGGCAAAACTGTTGAGATCTTTCACATGTTGGGTCTTGAGGAAAACTAAGGGGAAAGAAAACCATTAATTCCGTAGTTTCTCCTATATAGGTGAAACTCCATTCTGGATTCAGACATCCATCTTCAGTGGCTTGATTCAGTTGCCCAAACACAGGCACCTACTGCCTTTTGAGGTGAATTGGGTTACCCAGCTTGGTTACCAGCTGCTGCTCCAGAAGCACACAGGTCTCTTTGTTACTGTGTTGTATCTTCCAGTTATTATGGATGTCTTGGGTACTGCATATCTATGTGTGGGTAACTAAATAGATCTCTTAATGTCTACAGTGCAGAAGTCTCTGGTGTCCAGCAGAAGCTCCCAGTGTTATCAAGGGCATCCATGCTTTGCAATAAAGCAATCCACGCACCCTGAGTGGAAGCTGTTCAACTGCCATGCACAGAACTGTCTCGTGGGCTAGTAAAGACTGCTATTTTAGATGCCAAAAGCCCTTTTTAACACGTGGGGGTCATTAAGCTTGAGCTAGCACTTTACTGCCCTACTCAGCCCTACCTGGTCTGAGGCTATGTTCATAGCAGTACAGTGAATGAAATCAGGACCACTTTCAGCCTGGAACAAACCATATTCGTTGTGTTATACTACTTGATCTTCCAAAACTACCTCTTGGAAATGGTTCCTCACATTTGCAAACTTAAGATCTGCCTAGGACAGTGTTATTTGATGCAGCAAGATGGTGTCAAGGCCTGTTCAAACAATTTGATGAACTAGACAAAGAAGAATCAGAGCCTTACCTGACAATTATCATGGGAAGAAGAGATGATTGGGCTGTGCAGCTAGTATACAGCACTGAACTCAAGTGACAGCAAGAACAGGATGGGAGTGATGCAAGCTTTGGCTGAGAGCTGAAAGGATAAGAAAGGGGTAAACAATGGGAGCAGTCAGTCTCCTGCTAGTCTCTTATCTGCATTCACCTCCTTTGACTGAGTAGATGATTTTCTAGGCATTCCAGAGCAAGATGCTTCAAAATAAAGACTATCATAATTCTGGCCGAAGTATGCTGATCCTGGCTTATTAACCTTAGACTCTTTTGAAAATCTTCAGGACACGTCTATGCAATCCAAACAGGAAAACAAAAAAAAACCAAACAAAGATACCCACAGAAAATCAAAACAAAACAAAACAACCCAGACAAAAACAACAACAAAAATCCCCAAAACCACAACAAAAAATACTGAGATGTGGTTTTAGAGGGTCTTTAAACATGGGCTAGTTCACTGTGAAGAGGTGTAGGAGACCCTGGATGGCTTTATAATAGGAGACAAAACCTCATCAGGTTGCAGCCAGGACAGATGCAGAACTGCTGGAGAGCATATCAATAATTCCTCTTGATGGAGAGGCACACTGTGCTACAGGAAACATCACAGAGTATCGCAGCACAAGGCCTTCCACATGAGGGAGGGGCAGGTACACACATTTACACAGACCAAAACAGAATAGTGTCAATAACGATTTCATTATGGGGTTGCTCATGATCAGTACAGAATAATCAACACCTGGTTCGTGACACTATGTGCTCGATTTGCTAGTCTTCTGAAAAGCACCTCTGACACCGGACACATAGGACTTTCTAAGCATCTCTCTGATATCTGAACTTTGGATGCCTGGCAACTCTACCTCACTTGGGCATACTCATGGGCACACATTTGGCCCACTCTTGTGCTCTTCTCAAGGTATTTGCTTTGGCCACTGCTAGCAATAGGACCATGGACTAGAGGTCTCTTGTTCTGATCCAGTACAGAATTTTTTGTCTTTTCCTGATCATATACTGGAACATCTGACGATCTGTCACAAATCGTTAGGTGCCTACCTGGCAGGATTGACCAGAACTCTTTTTTTTATTAATCTATGGTCCCTAAAAAAACATGGCAAAACCATCTTTCTTTGCTTTTTCAAAGTCACAGTCCAGCTCAGCAAATAACTGTCAGCTGCCTCCCTGTCACTACCCCAGGTGATGTTTTATTGCTAGTGGAGGCTCTGAGACACCACTTTGCCTAGAAATCCCCTTGAAAAAAGTAGGTTACTGCCTTTTACAGGTTTTCATGTATAATAAAAAAGTTTTTTCTTTTCTTTAAATCTGCCAACACTCAGTAAAGACTTTTGACATGTGAAGATAGAAGGGAACTTAATTGCACACTTGGTTCTGACACTTTCCTTTGTCAAAATATAAGAACTTTTAAGATGAACTTTTTCAACAGGTAGAAAGTAGAGGTTGGAGGAAGGAGAGAAGAGCTGTGCTGACAGGGCCGACTGGGGATAGTAGATTGTTTAGAAGCCAAAATGACTGACTGTTTTCAGTTGTTGAAAGGAACTGTTTTTCCTCTAAGGACCTGATTCATTAAAACTGTATGTTGCATTTACATACATTTCTGCTGAATACCTCTCTTTGCCTGAAAGGCTAAGACAATGCTGTCTTTTTAAGCAGTCGGTGTCTAGGTCCATACATATGACAAAGGTTTACAGAAATCAGGCTTGGAAGAAGTCCAGTAGCACAGCAGGAAATAGTTTTCTGCATCTCCTCTCCTCTTAGTCAGAAGAGAGCTGTGATATCCAAAGTCTATGTCCAAAATGTGCAAAACAGTGATATATTGAAGGGTAAAAATGGGTTAATGCAGTTTCCTTTCTTTTAACTGGGCAATGGAGAACTTTCTAAACACCAAGAAATTGAGTTTACCCACCTAATTTCCGTTATGCCACGCTCCCGAAGGACAGTGATTACAAATTGGCAATGAAGTACTTGAACCTTATCTAGGACTAGATGTGCAAAGAGTCTTCTGACAGAAATCAAGGACCACAGAGATGCTCTTTAGTGTTTTGAACCTATGACCCGTCACAGCAGTTGCGTCTCTGCTAAGTAAAGCATGGACACACTAAGTCATAGAATCATAGAATCATAGAATCATAGAATCATAGNAGGGGGAGGATGACCTCCCTCGACCTGCTGGCCACACTCTTCTTGATGCACCCCAGGATGCCATTGGCCTTCTTGGCCACAAGGGCACATTGCTGGCTCATGGCCATCCTGTTGTCCAAGTCATCACATTGCAATTGTCTATAGTATTAAAACATTAGAATGGCCTCTTGAACTCTCCCAAATATCTTTTGGGCATGTTCTGGGAGTTAGCCCGTGCCAGACTCCACTCTCAGCATCCCTGTTTAGGAGGCTAGAAGAGCATAAATTTATGGACCTTATCAGAAGGTGACAATTGTCATGAGGATGCGAGAAGGATCCCTGGCACTGCTCACCTTACTGAGTTACATGTAGCCACCAGTATTAGGCCAATCCAACTGAGTCTCAGGCTAGTATCAGGCAACCAAACTGAGTGTCCTGATCATCAAGTGGGCATCAGACCCTCCTGACCCCACATTAAGTACCAATTCTTTTAATACAGTCAAAGGAGAATGGTATGCTCATTTAGAAAAGTCCTGAGCAAGATATCCAAACACCTCTTCTTTTTTTAATTAACTGTATCATAAACTAACTGGTATAAGTGGTGTCTCTATTCATCCATGGTCCAGATAGTACCCTTCTGAGGGCATGTATTAAATGGAGCCAGTCTGATTCCTTTAAAAAATTTCCACACTTGTTGAACATTCATGCATTAATTTGCAAACTAGTCCAAACCAACAATATAACAAGAATGAAAAAAATCTTATTTTCAGTTCTCCCTTAACATCAGATCCTATGTAAAGTTATGCTAGGGGATGTTTTTAACCCCCAGGTGCTGAGGCATCCAGAGAAGCAGAGGGAGAGGAAAGACAGCAAGACCATCAAGGAATTTGTGTTACTATGCTGGTGGGAGATCAGGCAAGTCAGAGCCTGAGTTCCCATTGTAAGGTGCTGAACTGGGGTCCCAGGTTCTACCTGCTGAAAGTGTGTGTTGCCCAGGAAACCATCATCAAGAAAAAGTGGACATAACGGGATTTGCCTCACTTGCCTGTCTGTTCTGTAGGGACTGATAGCTGAGTGAGTCACTGAGCTCCTCCTACAATCACTAGAGAGAAAGAGGCCCTGTTAGGACACAAGTCCTCTAGACTGCTATGGACAAGTACTTTAGGGTGCCTGATACATAGTAGAAATGTAAAATAATTTAATGACTGTTTCAATAAGAAATTTAAATTGCTGCTGCTGGAATGAATTCTCACTCTGGGCAGACCTGTAGGAGAGGTCTCAGTTGAGGATCCATCAGTCCTGCCCAAGAGCCTACAAGGAAGCAGAGTATGGATACAAATGGAAACTAAGAGAGCAAAGGTAGCATTTTCCTTCACAACTCCTAGTGCTTCATTTGTCTTACAAGTTGGGGGTCAAGAAGGCAAGGCCAAAATTTCCAGGACTTCTACTTGCAGATAAACTACTGCACACAAGCAAATGTAGAAGTAGCGGTGTATTTACACAAGTCCTTCAGGCATGTCCTAGTGATAGTTCATCATTTTCTTTAAACGTAACCCTTGCTTCTAATGTAGGTGAGCTAAGCCAGACTTAACACTACCAAACTGGGTCCAATCCTGGAGAGAAGTCACATTTTAAAATGACAATGTTACTATGGATCCAGAGGGGAACTATTCCTGTTTAAGAGATTCTGTATGTTGTTGGCTCTGAGAATTTGGGGCCGGAAGGCAAGAGGGAGATTTGTTTGCCTTTAATTTCGTTAACAATACCTCTGCCAAACATTTCTGTTATGAACGAGATCACTTAGGATAAGGTGACAGTGCTATGGGAATCAGCTTTATGGAAAGGATTACATCTGCCTTATTTAAGGTTTTTCACTTTCTTTTTAGACAAATATGTAAAGAATTCCAAGACCTTCTAAGTCAAGACAGATCACCCCTCGGATCCTCCAGACCGACTCCAATATTAGACCTCGACATCCAGAGACATTTAACACATTTCAGGTATGATTTTGAAAGAGGAACAATTAACTAAACTGCATAATTTTGGTAAAGACTACATATAATGCTATAATGGTATTTTTTCCCTTACCTAGAAGACTATGATGTCCATAATACCTCTGTTATCTGTACCTATTAAAAGCACATGTTTGCCCAGCAGTGTTGCGCAGGCTAATTACATTCACCCTGCCTCTAGGACCACAGCCTGAGTTTGTCTACATCTGCTGGCCAAATGTGTCCATGTGGCCAGAAAGTTGCCTTGCTCTAGATGTGAGCCAAATCACAAACCAATCAACGAACTGCATGGTTCAAAAATGTAGAAACTCAAGTTCAGAGCCAAAATGACAATAATGATGAATACAAGTAGCAATAAAAAGACAAACAGTTAGGCTATATCCTTACCAGCAACTAAATAGTTCCAGAGCCACCTCTGTGCTACTGAGATCATTTGACATCATCTTACCATGACCATACTATTAACTCTTTGACCTTCAAATCAAACTGTCCTCAAAACAGACTACCTGCTGGAACGGTCTCAGTGCAGTCATCCCTGAACGGCACCTTATAAAGGTCTGGGAGAATGTAAGCTGGCTCAGACCAAAGATCTGGAGACTGCTAATATATTTACACTCAGTTCCTAAGCCCTTGCCCTAGTAATATTTAATTTACTGGTGTAGACAGACTAAGAAGCTCTTATGAAGACAAGGACTCATGGTACCTGCATGCCAAGTCCAAACTTCATCAAAATTTTATACAAGTTATGGATAAAAGTGTATAGACAGTTTGGGATCAGAAAGACTTATTATTCCAGGAGCTGCTGTGCAATTTCACATTTTTGCTTTAGGCTATGTGCTAGATACCGTCAAGAGTGAGATGGAAACTTCCAGAGGACCACTTTGAAACAGTGGGGTCATCTAAGCTATTTGTCAAAGACAAATGTGAGGAAACACCCTAGAGGTGCTCCTGTCTTTGCTCAGACCACAGAGAGGAACGCATGACTAGCTGAGGCTACATAGTTTTATATTTTTTTAGCCATTAAGTGGTACTTGAAAAAATCAATATGTGAGGAACTGTTTCAAAGAGTCAGTTGCAAACCAAGCAGGTTTTTTAATCCTATAAAGCCTTAGAGTGATGTTGTATGTTCTTTAGTCCATTCAGCTAAGCCACTCTTCATCTACTGGCTGGACAGAAAATTTTTGGAACTAAATATCCCAACACCTTTTATTTATTAAGAGATTATGATAGAGCATGAAACACCTACCAGCTAGATGGTGGTGTGGTATCTAATGTTTAGTCCTTCAGATTTTGAATGGAATCCTTAAGCTTATGAAATCCAATGGATTTTGAATGGAATCCTTAACCTTATGAAATTCAATAAGNACCTTTTCCATTTTTCTGTTGGGGGTTAGGGAGAGGCAAGGATATTGCTTTGTCACAAATGCACACATTCCTATTTATGCTTACACATACATGTGTGCATCTTAGGCATATACAAACACATTTAGACAACTGTGCTTCTATTCTCATGTAGTAATGTGCAAATACACACATATACCACCTGTGCCTGTGTATACTTTCCCTTGTACACACACTCTCCAAAATGCCTAGCTACACATGCACACCAAGGAAGACATATGTACAGGATACTCATAGGGGGATTTTAATGGGCTACCTAGGCTTGTAGAAAAATAGATAACTCTCCAATACATGCACACAAAGTAAATGTGATATAAGGTAGCAAATCTCCAAGGATTCCTGTGTTTAAAGAAGAAATAGCAGTCAGGAAAAAAGGCTGAAGGCTTCAGCTACAGAAGCCGTCCACTGGTACAAATCCCATCCTTCTTTCTCAGCTTCACTTCAGTAGGTTGGAGCACAAAGCATCTGCAGGCAGCTCCTGGATCATTCAGTGCTGTCTTTCATGCCTGCTGTAGGCAATGAGTGTTGAACTGAAGATGGGCACCTAGAAGAGCATAGGTCTTGATCCTACACAGATGGTTCTGTGCGCTTAAATCAGACAGCCTTGTCTGATGTCTGTGCTTGGGGAATGATGAGTACTGCCAGACCCAGAGGCTGAGCTGAGACCATACTGTTTTTCTGTCTATTGTAGAGAAGTGAGGTCAGATCTGGCTTCTGACCCAGACTTCTAACTCTACTCTTCTACATGTAGATGCCTCCATTTCAGCCAGGTGTGTATCTTCTGCTGTAGTCTCTAGAGATTTCATCTGTATAGCCCATGAAAACTGCATTACAATTAAGCAGGCCTACCATAGACATCTACATTAGTATGGCTTCAATATCTCTCTAAACTCCATTGACTGAACAGTCTGATCTAGATCTCCAGATGAATGGGAGCTCAGCCAACAAGTACACACTGGACACTTATACTGTAAGTAGCTAAATCTAGTGTAGGCAAAAAAAAGTCATTATTCCCATCCCCTAAACCTTCACAGTTAGGTCATCTGAACCACTCCTACCGCTACTTATTTAAATATCACAGAAGGCACTTAAGTCTGTCTCAGATGTTAGAGGGATGTAAGAATGCAACTCATCATGTTTTCCATGAGCGTTAATTATTTTCTGAGTCAAGTTTTCAACCCAGACTGCTTCTGACCAATCATTTGGTTTCTCTGGCCTTCTCTGAGTGATGATCCTCAGATTCTGTCACAGGAAATTTGCACCTGATCAGTTAGGGTTGAGAGAAAAGGAAGAAATTCTTGGTACCCCAACACACAGAGAAAGCCCTTGTAACCCAAGAGCAACATGCTCACTGCTGTTTCAGGCATAGCACAGCCTCCTACTGGTCACAAGCACAAGTAGCTACTTGACTTTATACATCAGTTGGAAATTATTTCATAAGAAGATATTGAATGCATCTGCCTAACATAAAGCACATGCCCAATGCTAAGAATCCAAATATTCAAAGTACAGTGGCCTCCACATCCCTGATCATAGGTCCCACGTAAGATCAGATTTCCATAAGAACAGGTTGTCCTTATTTATTACAGAGAAATTAACACAATTATCATTTATCTATATCTATAGATAAAGACCTTTGCAACTGTATGCCAGAGATGGATTTGACCTTCATACCGTAGACATTGTCAAATGCCCTGATGACATCTGCAATAGTCAGAGTCTAAAATTGGACTGTCTTAATAAGTGGCTGGTCCTGATTATACACATGAATTTAATGTTACTTACGACAAAAATATCCAAGAGCTGTTGGTGCTCTACAAATAGGTCTTGCTGAGTAGATATAAATCTAAAGCAGTGACTCCCTATAGTCATCACAAATATTATAAAATGCTTTTTCACTAGTGAAATTTTCATCTTCATTTTTATCTGTATTCCAGAACTGTGGGCTTTCTCACAATAAATTCTCCATCTCTGTGCTGCATAAATCCCTAGATTGGAATGGAGCCAAAATATTACATTTGGCAAGGACAAACCATAGTTTTTCACTGGAATCTCTGATAAGGCTTTGTGAATATTTTTTAGTGTGGATATAACATATTTTTCTACCATTATCCAATATGAGCTGATTTTTGATCATGGGAAATCTCATATAGTTTCATAAAGATTTAATATATTGAGAAGAAGTTCAGAAATTCTGCCTTGTAAATCATAACCAAGGCAGCAAAGAAACCACAAGATGAAAGGCTGGTATTTTATATGTATACATATATAGATATATGTATATATATGCACTTAAGCCGTATAATGTCAAAGAGATTATTATGACCAAAAAAATTCAGATGAATCACACAAATCTCTACTATTAGAATAAATTCTAAGATAATGAAAGACTTTTTGAAGAGATATAATATCCGATACCTACAGCAGAATCCAACCTCTGTTACTTTGGGGTAAAAGAGAGTTTTCTTTAAGAAAAAACAGCTCTAAAGCTGGTAAGCGTAGGGTTATGTGTTCCACTTGCTCGTGATGTTACTTACTCAACATTAATAATTAAGACCAGGGTACACAGACAGGCACAAGTCAGACCAAAACAGTGTTTCCCGTTTCCTCTGTTTTGAATCTTGAAGTTCATCCTTCTCTCTGAAGTTTTTCTACCGAGTGCCAATTCATCAAGATCTGTAAACGCGTCCAACCTGAACTACAGGATAGTCAGAAGGGATCAAAATTGCTGGGCTTGCTCAAACTCCAAACTCAAAGTTCGTACAAAGCGTAAACCAAGGGAAATCTTCAAAGGAGCTGCCAGTGAGCCTGAAAACTGCTGAGTTTTGCACAACTTTACCAGATACACAAAAAACAGAGGCACTTCTCCACCCCTGGTACAGCCATGTCTGTGCAGCTGCTCTCAGAGATGTCTACCACACTTGAATACAGAAAACTCAACGCTGCAGGAAGAATGATTTCCCAATATTGTTTGACCATGAACAGACAAATCAGTAGATCCTTACATTCATAGCAGCAATTATTGTGCCCTACTTGAGCCAGCGTAATATTATGTGTGCCTTATTCAAGATTTCTCCCTTTTCAATGCATTTTTTAGTATCTTGCTGCAGAGAAGTTTTATTGATATTAGTAAATAAAAGTAACGCCAGGGCACAGGCAGGTATTGGCTACCTGTGCTGCTTTTTAGCAGGTTCCCTGGGGTTTTGTTGCCCTGTCTAACTAGCACTGTCACAAATTATTCCTGGGCACAGTGGCACATATATATTGCTAACATATGTGTAGCCTGAGAATTCAGGGTAGCATTAACCCTTATTACAGCCCAGTTAGGTGCCTTATCTGTGTTTTAAATAATGTACTGACACTTAGAGAAACCCAACCTTGTCAGGGCTGGATCATAAGTCACTGACCTCATGGGCTAAGTGTAGTGGCAGCTCAGATTTCTAAGCATATTCGTAAGTGTAGGGCTACCCAAACTGTCCTTCAGCTTTTCTTTGGTTCCATCATGACAAATGAAGAGGAGCAAGTGGAATCATCCTGTGTGTTGTATCTGGCCTGAAAGCCATCACTTGATCTACCCTGTCCCCAGTTTTTGAAGACAGAATCATCATTAAGCAACAGGGCAAACAAAAAAAACTCTGGGAAAAATGGTTCCACTAAATGCTGAGATTTTTTTGTGCGGATACATGAGTGTCTCTTTGTTGTCTTCTAAAGGCTGATCTGTGTAAGGCATTTATGAATCCACCACAGCAGAGAACAAAATCAGCACACCAGTACTTGAAAAGAATCCAAAAGTTTCTATAGCTTTAGTGAAAGGAACCTATTTCTCTCACTCTGCTTTCAAAATGGAGTGAGCATCAGTAAAAGAGGAGAGGAGAGAGAGAATATTTAGAAGGTTTATTTTTAAATGCCTTCTATTATTTATAATTAAGAGATTTTTCTCCCTAGAACCCCACAGAATTGTGTGAGACACTTATGTACATCTGTATGTGTCTGGGTATGCAAGAGGGAAAAGCTGGGATCTTAATTTCTCCTGAAACTAAAACCATTTTCAAATCCCACTGATGGCAGTAAAGCTGGGGTTTCATCTTTCTGGGGGTTTTCTGTGTTTGGTTGGGGGTTTTTTTTAGGACAGAAAGGTTGTACAAATCTCTCTTTAGCACTGTAGACTGGTTGGTTTTGAATTCAGATCAGGTAAAAGAGAAAAGTTTCATGGTCAGTGAAACCAAGAAACAGCTCTCAATTATCCAAGGTGATGGGAGGGAAAAAGGGGGTTGGAATATTTAAAGAAAGCGAAGAGATGGATACGCACAAAACACATATATAAACATTTGAGAATAATTCACTTGAGAAAATAAGTAATAATTCAGTTTAGAAAATGGTGAAGTAGGGTAACCATGACCTACACCAGATGAAGACAAGCCTGCGTGGAGAAATAAGAGCTCTAGACACACACTCAGAGACCAGATGGTGCAGGTAGTTATGATGGGAGATGGTGAAGCCTTGGCTAACCCCCAATACCCATAATTCTGCCACTAACTTAGCAAAGCTGAATGTAGTGTCTTCTGCCTTAAACCAAAGCTAGAATTCTAGATCTAGGCTCCCGATTTATTCGTTTCACAATTCTGTCAATAAAATATCAAAGCAGCCTTCAGTCTGAGGATCAGAATTTAGGACATCCGTCCAATTGGACCAAACGTCCAAACACTAAATGAGTATATTTTCTTGATTTTAGACCCTATTTTTCTCCTGTTGAATGGACAATGAGTATATCTACTTATCTTTTCCATTTTACTGTTGTATCTGAAATTCTCACAGACTCAGACAGGAACCTGAAGGTCAGATTAACATGAGTCTTCTTGTCTTTGCCTTCATAACCTTTTTTTTGCATCAGAACAGCTTTGAATTTTTTGAATTTTTGGCATAAAGCTTTTTAGCTCCCCAAAATCTCATGAAAACTAGAGTTACTGGAAAATCCAGCAAAAATGACCCACATTCGGTACTGGGAAGCTTACAAAGAGAATATTTGCTTAGATTATACTTACACATACAGACTCCTTGAAGTCATTAGGCCAATCCTTAGTCTCACTTTCTTCACTTTTGGAATGCTCGTGTCTATAAGAATCCGTAAAGTTTGGAAAGTTCAGATATCCTACTGATATCATCCATCATATAGGGAAAGATGAATAGCCAACTATTACAGAAGTTGGTTTTGATCATTTCATTTTAAGGTTGCATTTCTTTAAGATACAAAATCACATCCAGATCTACATTATATATAAAAGATAAAGACAGTAAAACAACCAAGAGAAAGTTACTTTCTTGCAAGTGGCATTTCTTTCAGCACAGAAACCTTATAAAAATAGACAAAAAAATAGTAAGTTCAGAATACTAAAGCTAAATAATGAAAGCAATCAGCATCCTCACAAACTATTCTGTGTTTCACCTAGCCATCCAGCTGATATGAAACACCCTTCCTATGAAACTGTTTGAGACAGGAGTTTTGTCATTTAGCTAGTCCCTGAGCCTGGAGCTGTCAACCTCCTGCGAGTGCCTGGCATCACACTGACAAGGTGACACAAAAAGTGACAGGCAAGAAACCAGATGCTCAGACTTTGGGAGCAGTGAGAAGGTAACATCCCTCTTTCTGAAGGGTAAAAGGGAGCAATGAAACAGGTTTTTAACCTCAACATATTTTTTAAATTGTAACAAAGAGTCAAGCCCAAAGCCTTAAAGGTGAGTTGCCTTTACAGATGTACTTAACCCCCTTATATATTATTCTCTCCTTTTTACACTTCTTTGCTTATCAGGAGGTGGAGCAGCCACCGTTGTAATTTCAGTCACCTTGATTAGCAGCAGCAGCAACCTTCTCTTTGGCTGCACAGACTGGAAGAAGCCTGGTGTGCAATGAATTTTGTGGTGAAACACCTCTGGTGCCCTCTAGAGTTTCCTGATTTCCATGATCTCTCTCAATCTGGTTTTAGATTCAGCTAGCTGAGAGGGACAACACTGGTTCCCAGTGCTGAGGTATTAGTAACCAACATTTTTTTTCTTTCTTTTTTTCTTTTTTCTTTCTTTTCCTTGGCTCTTTATTTACCAAAGACGTTAGAGTTGCTTAATCTGGCATTTTTTCTTTGGTCACTTTCCCAGGGATTCCCTCTTTGATCATTCTGTAGCAAGGGTTCATTCACCTTCTTCTGTTCCGCTCATGACAAAAATCCTTTTGGAAGGGTGTGACTTTCTAATATTGCTAATGATTTTTATCATAAAACTTATAACACCATATCCCCTTAAAATCACAATTTATGAAGTCAAGAGAACAGATGAGAATCTGTTTTCTTTCCTTTATTTTCTTCATTAACAAAGAAGATCCATGATTACCAAGGGAAAGGCAAATACATTCATCAAAGATGGAAAAAAGCTTGGAGGGCTTGATTTGTTTTCTGATCCAGCACTTCAGATTTCTTAAAACATTTAAGGCACCCTCATGTTTCACAAAAAAAAAAAAACGAATACCACCCCCTCGTTTCTAAATTATTACGTTACAAAGTTGCACTGTCTCTCATCATCAGCATGTTTATAACGCTTCCCTCTTGGTCTTCCTCATTGGAGCAGGACAATGAAGTTTCTCAGCTACATTAACCATCTCACCGGAAAAAATCTTTGCATGGCAGCAAGTTGGATGAATCTCATTAATTTCTCTGCCTTCCTGTAGGGCAGAGATGTGACCACTGACTAAAAGAAAGGAGAAACCGATGGAGCTGATGGTTGTGTGAGGGACATGCTCACTCTTCTTCAAAAGTAGCCAGTCATCTTGCATCTGTGGTCTCACTGGTCTATTTGGCTCCACAGGTAGTAGTAGGAAGCAAAGCCACTTTTCGTCCACAGTTAGGCAGATGCTTTTTGTCATTCAGGGACAGGAAGTCATAGTGTTATCCAGTGTTTTAGTTGGAGGATATAATGTGCTATGCTGGAAATATTTCCTGGTAAATATCCAAGGGCTTCTGTAAGCCCCATGTGCAACAAAATGTCATGGTTTAAACTTTGGTCTATAGCTCAGAAATGCTTCATAGTCACAGTCTTGGATGTTTCAGATATGTTCCCTGGGCATTCTCCTAGTGTGTAAAATCATTCCCAAGGTCTAAAATATACAGAGCTGAAATAGAATATTTTGGAAATATGGGACATCAACTCTAGCACTCTCTTCTTACTTTCTCCATTGTTTTTACACATGGTAAAATGAGGTCCATCTCCTTAAGAGAACATGTCCTTAATACACTTCTTTGGTTATGAACAGAAAAGACGCACAAGGGCCTACATTGCAAAGCAACTTCTGTATGTGCTGTTTGCCACTCTGATGCTAGAGACTACTTATCCTTGCCATATATACTTGTTATGTTCTAATGTTTACCTTGACTATCAGTCTAACTTGTGTCATGGTCTGGTCTACTGACCTTCTGAAGTAAAGTTACCACAATTTAACTCTCTAGGCAACCTTCACAGAACAGACCTTCAAATCAACAGAAGTACCTCAAAGTCAATATAGATGCCTCTAACTTAAGATTTTACTTGTATCGGTGAAGAGATTCAAATCTTTTTTCCATTTTGTTTACAACCATCAATATCACCAGATATTATAATTTGTCATCTGCCACGTGTTGTTAAATTTGGATAATCATGAAGTGGTTTTCACGTTTAAAGTTCTGACAAAGTCCGACTAATAAGTTCAGCATTGCTTTTTCTTCATTATCATCGTTTTAAAGTATTTATTTATTTTAAATGAGGGTGTAAACATTCAGTGCAGATGGCCTCTTCCCCCACACTGAGAGGGAATCTGTTTCTTTTGCCGCATGTCGGAGTTTCACCAGCCTGGGGTATGGAGGAGTCCTTGAGGTAGTTGCCAAACGAGAGTCCAAGCCTTCAGGCACACTTGGATCTTTTCACTTTTAAGTAAAACCATCATTAAAACATGAGCAGGCATAATTGTATCATAGCGCTGGGCAGAATTGCAGGCAGGTCTGGATGTCCTTAAGCATAAGAATTTACAGAATATGCTGGCCTGATATTCATTACCTTCTTTCTGCAGCTCTCCATGCATAGTACCAAAATCAGAGATCCCAGCCTTGCCTTTTAGAACAATAAAGTTACTAGTTTATAAGAGTCACAATGACATGCACTACAAAGCTGAGAATACCCAGAAGACTCCACTATGAAATCACCATGTTTAATTTCAGGTTTTTAAACCCAAATGAAAGTCTTACAATGAAAGTAACTCGCTTCATAGGTATGGAGCATACCAAAAAGAAACCAACTTCAGTGGGAGATCAGCCTGAAAAATCAGGCAACTAAAGATGACTTTCAAGAAATGCATTTGAATGCTTTGCCATTAGCCGTCTGTCTGTCATGTCTGATTAAATTGTAAAATCAGATTTTTTCCCTAGCTTGAAACTTCCATCAGCAGAGGGAAATTATCCAACTTTCCTCAATTTTTCAAAGACTTTAACTTGTAGAGAAATAAAGTCCACCAAAACTAGAGCAAGGGGAATTACTGATAAAAATGTAACATAAAGTAGAAGATAATATCTCTCAACCTTTTTATGTTCATTACATAAAGGGAGGCTAAAAAAATACACCCTCACAGGAACATGGTAAGGAAGGCTGGCCGGAAATTTTCCATAAAACTCTTTCAATAAGCTTCATGGGAAAATTAATAAGATCTGCATATCCCTATCTGTGGAGAAGGATAAATACATCAGGAACTGAAAGTAGAGTTGCCTTGAGACTCTGCAGTGCCATTTCACTAAAAATGGTTTGGACTTTTTAAAGAAATACAATGCTATTTTGAAAAAAAAATGCCCTATTTGGTGATCAGTGGTACATAAGAGGCTAAACTGTAAAGGAGATTGACCTCTAACTCACTCTACAAAATCCTTTTCCTATGAACATTAGTTAAACAATGAGTTTAAGATTCTGCTCAGAATTAAATACCCATATCTAGGTGTCTTCATGGAAGATCATAGAATCACAGAATCATAGAATCCTAGGGTTGGAAGGGACCTTAGTAGATCATCTAGTCCAACCCCCCTGCCAGAGCAGGGCCACCTTAGAGCAGGTTACACAGGAACGCGTCCAGGCGGGTTTTGAATGTCTCCAGAGACGGAGACTCCACCACCTCCCTGGGCAGCTTGTTCCAGTGCTCTGCCACCCTCAAGGTAAAGAAGTTCCTCCTCATGTTTAGGTGGAACTTCCTATGCTCAAGTTTGTGCCCATTACCCCTTGTCCTATCACTGGGCACCACTGAAAAGAGCCTGGCTCCATCCTCCTGACACCCACCCTTCAAGTATTTATAAGTGTTAATTAGGTCCCCCCTCAGACGCCTCTTTTCCAGGCTAAAGAGACCTAATTCCCTTAGTCTATCTTCATAGGAGAGGTGTTCCAGTCCCCTAATCATCTTAGTAGCCCTATGCTGCACCCTCTCCAGCAATTCCTTGTCCCTCTTGAGCTGGGGAGCCCAGAACTGGACACAGTACTCCAGGTGGGGCCTCACCAAGGCAGAGTAGAGGGGGAGGATGACCTCACTCCACCTGCTGGCCACACTCTTCTTGATGCACCCCAGGATGCCATTGGCCTTCTTGGCCACAAGGGCACATTGCTGGCTCATGGCCATCCTGTTGTCCACCAGGACTCCCAGGTCCCTTTCCTCAGAGCTGCTCTCCAGCAGGTCAGCTCCCAACCTGTATTGGTGCAGGGGGTTATTCCTCCCCATGGGCAGCACCCTACACTTGCCCTTATTGAATTTCATGAGGTTCCTCTCCGCCCAGCTCTCCAGCCTGTCCAGGTCTCTCTGGATGGCGGCACAGCCTTCTGGGGTGTCAGCCACCCCTCCCAGCTTTGTGTCGTCAGCAAACTTGCTGAGGGTGCACTCTATCCCCTCATCCAGGTCATTGATGAATAAATTGAAGAGCACTGGGCCCAGTCTAAGATGGGTGTCTAAGTTTCCCAGGTAGTCAATGAAGACCTAGGACAAGACATAGTTGAGTAAACATTAGTATGCAGCATCTTTTTAGATGCTATGAGATATGCCATTAGTCCATTGTTCTTTTAAAAGGGTGCTTTTTTCCTGTGAGCCCTCTGTATTACCTGTTCACCTGACACAGGTCTCTTGTTACCATAGAACATCTTAAATAGCACCGAACACACATTTTTATTCAGCTTGATGGAGCCCTTGATGGAGCCAGAACAGTGCAGCTCACCATAAAGGAGACATCTCTTTTTCATGTGCTAAATCATTCTCCAGACTTCTCTGCCTGTATTGAATGAAGCCCCAGGGCTCAACTCAGTCACCTAAACACGGGCATCTAGTGCCATGTGAAGTACACAAGGATAACCTACCTGGAGTCAAGGTGGACTTAAGTCCTATATTATATCTAGCAGTTCTGTGCAGATGTCTCAGATGCAATAAGGCATCTCAAAACACTGTAGAGTCTTATGCGTAGGAAACTGCATTAAGTCCCCTTTGACTACAATGGCAGTTTAGGCACTCTTGATACATACACCTACAAGTCGACACTTAGGCTTATGTACCTTTATATCACATTTTGACCCATTTTGGTATTTTCTACAATCTTGTTCAGTATTTGAGAACATTACATTTTCTGTCCTTGTTCTTAGCCCTACAGATCATTTCTGAGACAATCTTTTTAATTTTTCACTGTAGTATTCCCACTTTACTCTTCAGGGTGTATTGAGCTATCGTATGAACACAATTTTATTGCTTTTGCTCACGAGTAGAATGGTTCAAAGAGAGCAGGATGGAAGATTTCTATTCAATCCTTTATCAAACTTACTATTTGACTGGAAATGAATGACTGCAGATATCGCCAACATTTAAAATGAATTAGTTTATTTTGGATGTAAGTTCATAAATATTTTTATATAAGTCTTGGCACAGTTAGTTACCCAGATCAGGACCCAGAAGATCACACAAGCAGTGTAAAAATCATGAGATATTATAACCAGTAACTATACATTTGAATTTCCTTCTTCTTGCTTTCTCATATTGTAAGTGCCATCACATGTTCATTTATCTGGACTTGAGGAGGCTAGAAATGAGGATAAAATACAACTAAAATCTTGAATCACCTAATTCCTAAAAGGATTTGGTCTTATCTAGATGGTACTGCTGATCTTGTTTTTACTACTATTAAAAATATGACTTAGGATAATGATGATGATGATAATTTCTATTTCCCTGGTATGCCGGGCATTCCTTTAAAAAAAAAAAAAAACAAAACTAATTATGTTTACCTCTTTTTAATGTTAAATTAGAAAGATCCAGATATTACCACAAGTCCAAACTTCAAGATTCATGTAGCATTATTAATTGATGTCTTCAAAATATTCTTTGTAAATATTTAATTATAATTTTCCTCTCGTTACTAACTGGGGATAAACATCAACTCCTACTTTGAAAAATGCCTGGAGACTGACGGATAAACATCCTAAAAGCAAGTTATTTGTTATTAGCATTTGGGAGACTTTTATAAAATACTGGACCACTCCCAATTTGAAATGAAGATGTATTTTCAAACTGAGCTCTCAGTTTGATTAGGACTCCCCTAAGTTTGGTGTCTTCCCTAGGATATTGGCTTTCTGAGCAAAAAGGGTTCCTATGGTCAGCAGCCAGAAAGATATCTCAAAGCCTTTCACATGGTGGGTTTTTTTTATAATTCCAGCATCCTGGCAATTGTCCATGTTCTAGATAACCTCTTTTCCCTTGGCTCCTACTTTTTTCACCTTTTTCTAAAACAGCTGCAAAGACTGAGGAGCCAAAGTGCAGAGGAGAGGGGTTCTCATGGAAGTGAAATGTTCCCACTTCTGACCTACATGTGGTTCTCTACATTAGACCAAGGCTTACTGATGTGGTGCCTAAGAGACCTAGAGAATTACGACATGGACAAGATCTCAACTAGCATAGGACAGGAAATACTTATTGTTTTATCAGAATCACAGTAATGTTCTGTTGTTTGTGGGGATTTTTTCCACCCAAACCAATATAAAATATTGATTTCTCAAAAATGTCTGCAAACTTAAAAATTAGGTTCTCTTCCTCTCCTTGTCTTCTTACTGCCCTGGGCAGAATCGGTATAACTGAAATCAGTCTTTTAAAAACTGCAACGACATTTCAACCTTTGAAATAATTTTTCATTTCTGTTTCTAAATCTGGAATGTTTGGGTGGGTTTTATTTCACTTACCACTTATCAAAATGAGTCTTTATAACAATGAGAATAATTTGTTGCCCCTACTAAAGTGTCTAGTACAGCTTGAGTTTCCCTGGCCCTTATGTGAATGTCTTATACTGTACATATAATATTTTAACAGATAGGGCTAGAGTTGATTGCCTAAATACTGGTGTCTATTGCCGTTTCTGATATCCTAAGGTAGCTGAGACATCCTCACAGAGAGAGATGGGACCTGCGGGAAACTTGCAGGCTTCTGGACCTGCAGGTGGAAGCCAGGCTGGATGCCCAAAACATCTCAAGTGACTGTAGATACATATGCGTGCACTGAAATGCTCCTCTAAACTTAGATGAGTAACCCCCTATAGATCCGCCTGGCAATTCCATTAATGCATCATTTCAGTAATTGTTCAGGAGCAACACTGAAATTCAGCTACTTTGCAGAGCAGAAAAACAATGAGAAACAACAGTGTTACCTTGAAAAAACACCTTATTTGAATGAAAATTGCAACAAGGTAAATCTATAGCAGTAAATTCAATACCACCAGGGCATCGTTGTTGGATCTTGGTTGATTTCACTATTAATTGGTTAGAATGGTTTGTGACTTTAGCCTGGCTGAACTAGCCCTATGTGAAACATGTCCTGGGTGTTGTTTGGGCATTAGTATTGACCAGGAACTATTCCCAATAGGCAGTTTGGATTCCATCCTGTTGGATGCTCAGAAGGATTAGCAGCATGGATATGGCCAACCCATGCCAATAGGTCTGACCCTGCTGAGGGTCAGAAATTGCACCTCTGCATTGCTTTATTTCCTAGTACAGATGCAGCCACACATCCACGTAGAATAAGCAGGTCTTGTTGTTCAAGATTCTGATCTCAGAGAGTGAATAAACCACATAGAACTCATTTCATTTACCTGAGAAAGAGGAAGCCAGACCTTCTGGGACTGGAAATGTAGCAATGCTGGAGAGCCTAGGGCACGCATCCTCTCTTGGCCTCTCTGAAGTCAACAATTCTGTGTCAATCTGCATCAGCCAAAGATCTGTCCCACGGTGTTTCAGAACTGAGACTACAACCAAAACCAACCTTTGAAGCTGTATGTAGCCTGCTCTTCAGCTCTACACTTTTCTATTCTTTTTCTCCCATAGGTAATAAATAGTTTAGGGAGCAAATCTTGAATTTCACTATAGCAAAATGAGTGCATTGTAACTCTTCGATGCATGTGAGTGCATTTATATTTATGTGCGTGTGTGTATTTCTTTTTCTGTCTCCTTCCCATTTGTAGTTTGATCACTCATGGTTTTGGAACTCCTGCAATATGTGCTGCCCTAAGCACTTTCCAAACTGTTCTCAGTGAAATGCTGAACTACTTGGAAAAGCACACATCGCACAAAAACGGAGGAGCGGCGGAATCTGGCCAAGGACACGCCAACTCGGAGAAAGCCCCCCTGCGGAAAACTTCAGAGGCTGCTGTGAAAGAGGGCAAAACAGAAAAGACAGACTAGCTACATCAAACAGAATCTATTTCAAGAGAGTCTTGCTGCTGATATTTTTTTTAAATATATATATCATTGAGGGCGATTTATCTCCAGTGGACCAAATCCAAAAAAAGGGGGAAAAAGAAAAAAAAAAAGAAAAAATCAAAAAAAGATACTAAAAAAGAGAAAGATTAAAACAGAGAGAAAGAGAGAGCGTGAGAGAGGAAAGTATTCAACCTTAAGAACAGCAGTGTACAGTAATTGTGTGATGAAATTGTCACTTTTTTAAAATTTATGTTGCTCTAAACTACTTTTTCGTGCACGTAGTATTTGATTGTTCTGAATGATACACTAACACTGTTTTTTATAAGCACTTCTGGACTTGGCTGAGGTGGCACCTGAAATTTGAAGCACTTTCTTCTCCGGCAGCACAGTTAAGGCCAGCGCATCAGTTGTGGGACATGCAGTTCCAGCATCCTGGCTTTGCTTACATGCTGGATAGTTTGAAAGAAGGGCTTCCCTGATCCGTTGGAAAAGCCTGATCTACTCACCGTTGGGAAAACAATATGGAAACCTGGCAAAAGAGGAATTCTTGGGTCATGAGACAAATGAACCATTTGGTGTTGGGGCCTGCTTATCCCCACTTGGGAATGTACAATAAAGCTGCACTGGAATGAGGTCAGAACCTGTTGGGAATCTATCCTGACCATTCAAGCAGCAGCTGTGGTGTCTCTTATGAAAAGAGCATGGCAGACTAAAAGGAAAAAAAAAACTTGATAGTTTCAATAAGAGCCTTGATTCCTCTGTGAACTTCAGATTAAATGACAGCATGGGCTTCTGTCTTCTATCTTCTCAGCCCCTGGTCCCACAACACTGCAGTCTGCTGTACCTGGGTCTCTGTTCAACAGGATCAATGCAGGCAATTGGAGTCGCCTTTTATGTTGCCTTGATTTTATGATGCTTTCTTTTCTTCAACAGCTTGTTTCTGCAGCTTTATTGTCTTTAGAAATCCAGCTGAGGTGCAGAGGTCGAACAGAATCCACACACTTACCAAAAATAAAATAAAATAAAACAAAAACAACAAATAAGACAGGTTGGTTTGGTCCACAACAGCTAAGTGGTAACAACCTTGCTGATGTGCTTTTGAAATATTATTTTACCACCTACCACACATCTTCACATATAAAGCACTGGAGACATAGTTTAAGCTCAAACTTCTTTGAGTCAAAAGGCTTTTTCCAGCCATGTTCTAACTTCTTCTTCAACAAGACTTTTACTCCATTCCTTCTTTTGTTTCTCTGGCATCACTTTATTAAGAAAGTTAGGAAGGATTGGTGTTATAGGGTGGGGTTGTGCTGGCCATCTAAGCTCCTATTATTATCAGCAAATCCAGAGCTTTTCTTCCAAGGGACAATTAATTAATCTCTTTCTATGGTAGGAAATAACATAGTTGTCCACATGTAAGTTTTTAAAGCCCTTGGAGATGTTTTAGGGTATCTGAAACAGCCGCAGAGTTTTGACAGAAATGAGATGCAACCTATAGGAGAAATGGGCCCACCTGGGGGAGGACCTGGAGGACCCCAGAAGACAGCGCTAGATATCTATGGGTGGCCACTTAACTTGCACACCAAGTGTCTGAGACAGGTGAAACGGATCATCTGGAAGTGCCTGACATTCTTCATTGATGATACATCATGTAATGATGGCATTTTGCATTGTACTTGGCTACAACCGGACTAATCACTTTCCTCTCCCTATAATCAGTGGAGAGAAAAAGGCACTTAATTATGCAGTTCATCTCACCTCAAAGTAATGATGAATCATGCCCTGAAAGTCCTTTATACCTCAGCTAGGTATAAAGGAAGCCAAGGATAAAAGCACTCATAACACGTGTCTACATCGTAGCTTTCTAGAACTAGCTGGCATGCATTACATCTAGGATGACCATCTTGAGACTAAACCTAGGCGCTATGACAAATATTTGAGGGCCTTTACAGCCATGATGTAGGGAGTCAAACTGAATTAACAAGATCAGCCTTGCCTTCCAAATGTCTGCAACGAAATAGAGTGCTTATGGCATGATGCTCTTCCTCTTAAGGTCAGTAAGGACATTGCCATCATGGTGAGAAAACACTCTAGGAACTATTGAGTTCCTATTTGCTTGCATAAGAAAATCTACTTAAAAAAAAAAAAATTATTTTGCCCAGATTTGTCCTTGCTCATGGTAGGTTTATAACTTAGAGACCTACCTTAGTGCTATCTAGGCACCTTCTATGCATTGAGGGCAATAGATATATCTCCGTGGAACTCCACCTCCTTAACACACCAAGATCAGCTAAGTGCCTAACAGAACTTAGACTTTACCGAATGAATTTTTCACTCCAGTGCCTCTGGAGAAGTGCTAATGAATGATCCTCAGAGATTTCTTCAACAGAAACATTGTGGAACTGTTCTAGGACATGAAACGCTTGAGTGTGAAAGTAAGTAACCACAATAAAAAGTTAAAAGGAAATTCGTATTCCTTTTTCTATTGCCCAAACTGAGGGAGAGAAAAGGAGAGAGAGCAAAAGAATTAAAAGTTTGACTGTGTCAGATACACAGATTTGTCACATGAAAATGTACTGTAAAGCAATTTAATTGTGGTCCTCTGCCTCCAGATGTGGATAAACTTAAATCAGATTTTGATGGAGGAAAAAAAGTGAAGGAAAAAGGTTTTAAAATCCTTTTCCACTTTCTTCACTAAAATATCAGTTCTCTGGAGAGGAGGAATGATTGGCTCTGTAGATTATTCTTCAAAACTGTTGAGAAAGCAGTATTTTATTCCAATCAAATTCAAAGGTCTGATACTGTGAATAATATGTACACAACATTATTTGAAATATTTACCTGTTCAGGATATGGTCCAAGGTCCCAACAATAATTTCTTTAAAGTTTTGTATCTTTTGTTATTACCTAATCACAACAAGCCTCTGCTCTGTGGGCAGCAAATTATTTTTGACCTGGATTACCATTTGATTGATTAATATTAATAAACCTGAGCACTCTTGAAACCTCAGAACTTCCAGGTTTTGACTTAATGACCCCTAAAGATTTTTGGTAAGGTTCAATACAGATCTGATTCAACTTGACTGAACTGACACATATTCTTAACATTAAGAGACTACTTGCATTTATAAACTCATCTTTTTGGTTTTTCTGTTAGTATCTTAGCACATTTTAAAAGTAAATTTGTTTTTAAAATGTAGCTGTGAGATTTATTGACATTCACCTGCACAATGTTCCCATGTTGTCTTATTTTTTTATTTTCTTAGTCCTTGTCTCTACGGAAATCTTGCCGTCTCAAAATACATTCATGAATTAGATCGGCCTGAAGGATGGGCATGGTTTGAAGTTAGTGGGTGCTCGCTGGTAGCAAATTCAAGCATATTTGTACCTTTTTGACTTTGAAATTAATATGATCTGGGGGGGAGGGAAAGTTCTCCCTTTGAGCGATTGTGGAATTGTTTATCCCATTCAGGTCAAAAACATTGAAGGAGTACAGAAAAGTGTCCAAACTTCCGTGGCCAAAGCAATAGTTGGCTATGATATTTGAAACTCTGAAAAACGATTCATACCTCAAGTGCTGTCTGCATATTTGGATCCTGTTGTACTTCAGCCCGTTGCTCAGCTTTGTATTGCATTACACCTTTCCCACTACAAATCTCAAAACACTTTAAGTAGGTCTCTGAACTTGCTTCTTCTATTAAGCACCGACACATTTGACTCACAAAGACCAGCTGTTTGTACCTGGATCTATTAGCAAATTACTCATGAAGTAAACACACTAACTACATGCCTTTCTTTCTAGAGCGAGGTGTTACTGTAAGTACAAACAGCTCATGTGTTGATTAAGCTTAGAAGGTAAGTGTCTGCCTGAGCTAGGAGTGATATTCTCACCTCCAAACTCTGCCCTAAGATTTGGATCTCTGTTCAACCAGTCCTCCATTAGTATCATTACACGGCAGAGATGTAGAGCGAAGGAAGAGCTTTATGCAGATGATGAGAACTGGGACAACGTTTGTATGGCCTGTAAAGGGGAGTGAACCACAGACAACCAGTGATGACCCTGCCACCTACAACTGAAGACTGTCAAGGATTTTGTCCTTCATGCTGCCATCTTAAACCCTGACTCCTTCTAAGTGTCATTCTGTTGCCTTTGAGAACTGGCACAAGGGGTGAATTTGGACCTTTGGTTTACTTCCTTTTTAAAGAGAAACTCCAACATTCATTAGGAACAGACTTCAGCTCTCCAAATCAACAAGGAATCTGCTCTTTGAAGCTTCTCTTTAACTTTTCCTAAAAACAAAACAACAAAAAAATCTGCTACAAAGCAGGCACAATGTATAGTCCTTCCAAATCCCGGACCTCTGTGTAAATATTTTCCCAGCTCATCTCTTCCTTTGAACATGACTCAGTGGCACAGCTGCAGATCAGAATTTTGCAGCAAGGCTCAAGAAGGGCTGCTTTACTGTCCTAAGAGCCAATTTCTCTAATTGCTTTTTTGTTTGTTTGTTTGTTTCCTAACACCAACAAGCAGTTTTGGTCTTAGATGTCTTAGATATCCAAAAGGGCTGCTGATGAATTCCAAGGTCATTTGACTTTCATTTTTCCTTTGGAGTGGCAGTTCTGCTGCTCTAATTCTTTATTTTTAAGGACAAGAAGAAACAGCATTAATAGAAGACACAAGCCTGCAACACAAGGAAGAGTCAGTAAACAGAATTACACAGGAACTGTATTTATAAAAATATCCTCTGCCTCTGCCCTATTACAGGTTCAACAAGACTTCAAGTACAGCTGTGTGGGGAATGAGGGAGGAAGACAAAGTCATTTTCCTTTGCCAGGTGAAGGTCATTTGGAGAGGTCTGATTTTTTTTATCGCTATTCTTTACATTTCTTTATTTTGTACAATTACTTATGTACAGCAGCTGTTGTGATTGTATTTAAATGTAAGTGCGCACTTGGTCACCAACAAACAATGTCCTATTTATTGGTTTGGGGGTTTGATTTGTTTTGGGTTTTTTTCCTCCCACTTAATTTAACCTAATTTATAATTCAGTGGTGCAAAACATAATCTTTTATATTTCTATTTCCTATACAAGCTACCTGTTTTACATGAGTCTATGAAGATAATGACCACATTTGATCAAACATTTCACGGCAATAAAATCTATGTTGATTTAACCCTGATTTGTCTGGTGCTTGAAAATAATTTTCATCTCTGGATAAATAAGGACAACAAACCTGGCTAGGAACCAGATCTGTGACATTACAGGACCTAGAATTTCGATCCAATAGTGAAGACATACAAAGCAGAGGAACAGCAATAATACTGCTACCATACTAGAGCAAGAAGATTGGCTTATACAGAGATTAACGGTGGAATTCATGCCACTTAATTGTAGCTATATCAAATAGTTATCTCATCTAGAATCTGTTAACCAGATTTCATTCTTCATGTATCAATAGAAAGACAAAATCCAAGGCAATTCATACTGTCCTAAAGCAGAAATCAAAGCTAGATGGGATGATTTATATTAGATCAGTCTCCCTCAGTTAACTACAGGGGAAAAGTGGCAGGAATCCTAGTGCCTATCCACTGACAATGGCCTCAACCTAGAAAACTAGGTTGTAACCTTGTATACGTAATATTTAAATGACCAGACTAAATCAATACATATGCCCTCAGAAGTGCCTTGGCCACAATTGCATAGAAAGGCTGTGGCAATGCTCCCAATCAAATGCATATCTCCACAGTGTCAGACTAATTCTTTAATCTCCCTGCAAGTTTATAGTAGTTCATTTCCAAGCCCTACTTGAGCCAATGGTCTGGGTTAATTGTTAATGATCCCGCTCCAGGTTTTGATCCCAGTGTTGTGGCACAAAGTTTGAATCTTCCCAGGCAGAAACAATGAGAATCAAAACAATAAGTCTTTAGATGTAAATAGGATCTTTTGTCAAGTATGACTTGAAGCAAATCTATCTTAGATGTGTAGCCAGCCTTTCCAAAACAAATGGATCTGAAAAGTTTTACTCAAAGGAAATTGAGAAAGAGGGATTTTTATGCAATTTCCTAGACATACTGCTTCAAAACTATCTGGGAACCTGATGACAACCCTTCTTTTTGTATTGTTTCAGTGCTTGCAGAAATGGCTTTATGAGTAATTCAAGACAATGACACACCAAGGGCAAAATTGCAATGGCAGAAACTTCAGAAGGATTTCAGCTGAAAAAGAAAATGGTTTAGGAGACAGTTTCCACATGTTTAAACTTGGTTATCCAATCCTCATCTCTTTTTCCTAACAAATGAACTCTCACTAATTAATATTACCCCACTAGTCTTCTGGGAATTAGAACTTCCCAGGTGCTGTAGTGAATTCCTCTGATCAGTTCTGTTTGTGCTCTTCTCCAAAGTCAGGGGAAACACAACCGTGACAAATTCATCAGTATTTTAAATACAGTCACATGAGAGGTTGCCTCTCCAGTCTCTCTTCACTTTGGTATGCAAATTTTCCACTCGGTCTATTAAAACAAAAAGACAAACCTGCTGAGATTTGCAGAAGTGCAATGCCAAAATACATGTCAATGTGCACAAGTAGCCTCTAATTTGTAGACACTGCAACGTACAAGGAGATGAAAAGAAAAAGAAGTAAGAAAAAATAAAATACATCTCTATCAGACTTTAAATGTAAACTACGTATAGAGACATTGGGCAAATTTGCATTCAAATTAGATGACAATGCAAAAAAGGGAACAAATCTGTAAAATGCTGAGTGTCCTGTACTCCCAGAAACAGCAGAATTGATGATGTATGTACGGTAATATTTGTCCACTTGTTCAACAACAGAACCCCCACTTATGTTAGAGAGGTTGAATGTCCACTTATATTTTGCTGGAAAACACCATTTAGTTTCTAGGTAGGTACCAGAAGATAAATCTAACAAAATGTCTAGCTTCTTAACTGTTATTTAGGTTCCCCTTTTTCTAGAAGGGACACGAACATGAAATTAATGGGAACTTCAAGCCAGAATGGAAATTGTCATTGTTCTGGACACAGGTTTATGTTGCTTTTTAATGGAAAGACATTTGAATTAATGCTATATATAAATGCGGTTTCTAAAGCAACTCAAAATAATCTGCTTTTGGAGAAAATATTACTATGATTACACTACAGCATGGCACAGAGTTCTGCTCATTCAGGATCCAGCACACTAGGCAAACCCACACCATGACAATCAAGATGTAATTTGCTGTCATTTTATACCAACAGACACACTGGGGGCGTGATTCAATCACTCACATATGAGCATCAAGTGACATTTTAGACAGTCTTGTCTATCCTGCCTGGCTTCCCACTCCTTCTCCAGAGGGATCAAGGTCTCTCACAGCTTCACAGTATCTGTCAATTCCTGGTGTATATTGTGGGTACTCAAGGAAACCTGAAATAGTACTAAACATCATCTTTCAGCAAACATACATGTACAGTACAGTCTACAGAGCCAGCCTGAATCAAAATCAACATTTTGGTTCAGTTGCCCACACATAGGCATCTGCTGCCATTACAGCAGCCCAGGAGTATTCTGCTTCGTGTCCATCTACAAATCCAGAAGAGAATGGTCCTCCCACAGATACCTGTGGATCCATCTTAACAGTGTATATAAATACCTGATAGGAGAGTAAACAAGACAGAACCAGACTCTGCTCAATAATGTCCACTGACAGCACAAGAAGTGATGGGCACAAATTGAAATACAAGAAACTCCATCAAAATATAAGAAAAATATTTTCACTTTCCAGACTATGTAGCCCAGAGAGGTTGTGGAGTCTCCATCCTTAAAGACACTCAGAAGTTGACAGGAGATGGCCCTGAACAACGTTGTCAAGACTATCCTGCTTTGAGGGTCAGATTTAGATGACCAGATTAAATTGAGACGTATGACCTCAGAAGTGCCTTGCCCAAAATTGCATAGAAAGGCTGTGACAATGCTGGTAATCAAATCTGTATCTCCAAGGTCTCAAACTAATTCTTTAACCTTCTCTGGGCAGGTTAGGTGGATTAAATCATCTTGAGGTGCCCTTTCTAACTTCAGCTAGTCTGTGATTCTGTGAACCCTTTGGGCTCAGTTGAGTTGACCACACACAGGACCTAGCAGTTTTTGAGATAAATAAGGTATCTTGCTCAGTCCATACGCATTTTTGCAGAGAGGATATATGTCACATTTTCCAGCCTCACTCTGTTTCCTTAGTCCATAAATGCATGAAACTGTGAAAAGAGCAGCTGCCTTGAATCTATTTCAGTTACATATTGGTACCTGTGCCAATACAAGCTGGTGTACTGGTGGTACATACACAAAGATCCTCAACACCTTATGAAACTCAACTTTTGCATCTAAAGCCTTGGACTGGTCATATAATGGCAAGAGGATGAGTCTTATTACTATTATAACACAGAATCACCCAGGTTTTGGGTTTGGTTTGGTTTTTATTAATTAATGCATTGACATAAATATTAAGGAACGACTCTGAGCCATTATCATGGCCAGCTAAATTAAAGAGTTATCAAAACATTGAGCCTTTGTCAATTAATATACAGTGTGAAGCCAGTAATAAAACTACACAGAAAATTAGGAAAGGTCAGTAAAGAGCATATTAGTGGAACTGGAAGGTCTGTGAATAAACTGCTGGAAGTAAGCCAAGATATTACTGCTTTGTTTGTCAAATTTGTATCTGGGAAATAAGTGGGAAAACTTTCCCTTGAAAATTGCCTATGATGTGAAAATAAAAATGAAAGACAGATAATTGAAAAAAAAAAAAGAAATGAGTCCAGAGGAGGGACACTAAAATGATCAGAGGGCTGTCGTAACAATGAAAAGTAGGCAAAGGTCAGTCCTGTCTCTCTTCATTCTGCTACAAAACTACAAGATTGGATCCATAGAACCTTCTTCTGCTACCATAGTGTACTTTGCTCATTAAGCAGACACAGAAGATTTTTGCCTTAATCAAAACACTTGATGCTACCACATGCATTATATTCTTCTGATGCAGTTTTCAAAATTGGTTTTGTCACAGAACATTTCTACTTTCAGTTTTAATTAACAGAGGCAAAGCGAGAGAAATTTCATCCTAATCCCATTCAATCTGAATCAAAGTAATTGTATTATTTTTTAAACTATTTTCCTGATATACCTTTCCCTAGTTCATTGTGCAACTTTTTTTTTTTCTGGTGAATAAAGGGTTATTTATAGAATCATAGAATCATAGAATCAGTGAGGTTGGAAGGGACCTTTAAGATCATCAAGTCCAACCATTAACCTACCCTGACAAAAAATCACTTCTAAACCATGTCCCTAAGCACCTCATCTACCCTTTTCTTAAACACCTCCAGGGATGGAGAATCCACCACCTCCCTGGGCAGCCTATTCCATTCCCAGTTCCCTCAGCCTCTGCTCATATGACTTAGTCTCCAGACCCCTCATCAGCTTGGTAGCTTTCCTCTGGACATTCTCCAGCACTTCAATGCCCCTCTTGTAGAGAGGGGCACAGAACTGCACACACTACTCAAGTTGAGGCCTCACCAGGGCCGAGTACAGTATTGTTGGCTCATGTCCAGCTTTTCATCAACCAGTACCCCAAAGTCCTACTTCACAGGGCTGCTCTCAATCCCTTCATCCCCCAGCCTGTATTCTTACTGAGAGTTACCCTGACGCACATGCAGGACCCTGCACTTGGCCTGGTTTAACCTCATGAGGTTCACACAGGACCACTTCTTGAGCCTGTCCAGGTCCTTCTGGATGGTGTCTCATCCCTCAGACATGTCAACCACATAACTTAGCTTGATGTCATCTCCAAACTTGCTGAGGGTACACTCGATCCCACTGTCTATGTCACTGATGAAGGTATCGAACAGTACTGGTTCCAGTATGGGTTCCTGAGGGACATCATTTGTCATTGATCTCCATCTGGACATTGAGCTGTTGACTACTACTCTCCAGATGCGACCATCCAAACAATTTCCCATCCACCAATCAGTCCACCCATCAAATGTATATTTCTCTAATTTAGAGAGAAAAATATTAGGGAGGATGGTGTCAAAAGCCTTAAGAGAAATCCAGATAGATGATATCCTTAGCTCTTCCCTTGTCCACTGACATAGTCACTCCATCATAGAAGGCCACTAACTTGGTAAGGCAAGACTTGCCCTTGGGGAAGCCATGCTGATTGCGTCAGATCCCCTCCCTGTCCTCCATGTGCCTTAGCAATGCTTCTAGAAGGATCTGTTCCATGATCTTCCCAGGCACAGAGGTGAGGCTGACAGGTCGGTAGTTCCCAGGGACCATCAAAAACTTTTCATAAAATGCTTGCACATATTTTAGATCAGACAAAAGTGCCACTGCAACTACCAACCAAGTCTACACGTTAAGAGGAACAAATACGAGGTAAAAGACAGAAGCAAACAATAACTTGTTAGCTTTTCAAGTAACCTATACATATCTTTTTATTTTATAATATTAAAAGAAATGTTACAAAATTATGGCACGGATCTTATGTGGGTCCTACATCATATCCACCAGCCACATACTTCAGGGCTTCTGTCCAGGACCAGAGGAAACCTCAAGGGGGTGGACATATCCAGGCCCCAGGATGTTCATGTGAAAGGCTGCAGCTACTGTAACTGCTGACTGACCCCAAGATCATGGTAAAAGAGTTTCACCTCTTAGACAAACTAAACATCTATATTATTCAAACGATGAGGATGATTGCCTAGCAAGTTGATCTGATTAATAAACTAATCTAAATAAACATAATAATCATAATCATAATAACAAAATAAAATCAGATTTATATTCCAAATGCTAAAGTTTTTTTCTAATTTTAGTTGCACTCTACTAATCTTAAAGTGAGAAACAAAAGTTTGATTAACTGAAAAATATTTAAAGATAGTTATATAAAGTGTGTCTATTATGTACAATGGGGAACAATGTGCTTTCTTTTCTCTCCTCTAAATGCCAGTTCAAAGGGAACATCCCAGTTTCTTGCTTTCACCTAGTTACAGATTACCCCAAAAGAGAGATAATTCCTTTTATTTTCCAGTATCACACTACATCCCTGACTTCTAGTACTCAGTACCTTGGGGCTATCCTAATGACCCTATTCGGCCTTTACTTGAGTCAATAACAAAATCCCCATGGACTTTAGTTGGACCAGGATTAATTCCAGACAACTCTGTTTATTAGCAATGCTTTTGTCCCTTATTCTGTAGGATTTCTTCTTGTACTCCTCATAAATGTAAAGTTTGCAATGTGATACAGCATGACTTTTTTCCTCTGAAAATTGTGTTTGCATCCAGACTGCAGAATAGGAAAAGTTTCTGACTTGTGTTACACCTTTTTCCTGCACTGATATTTAGTCTAAGCCAAAACTTTGCCAGGAGCTTTCTAGCTGTGTAACACTGAAAATTGGTAGAGATTGCAGGGCAGTACTTAAGCTCTTCATTGTTTCGCTATTCCTTCATGATTCCCCAAAATTCCCATTCTCAAAAACGATGACAACGACAAAACTGGGTTCTCTTTAGCTCCCAGAAACCCAAGTGACCATTCCCAAACACCTCCCTTCCCAACAAAAATCCCGTCCTACAACCACTCCATATGTCCACTACACAGCTGAGCAGTGTTCCACCTGCTTCGAGGAGGAATCTCATGTTTCATGAGTCCATATGTAATTACTGATGTACAAATTCCAATTTGTATCCCTCATAAATTTTAAACATGTATGCATTATCCTGACAGAGTTCTCATGAGGGTTTTTTCCCATATTTCAGCCTTTGTTCTGCAGAGAATGTGTAAGATCAGTACAGATGTTCTCATTTCAAACCCATGTTGAGGACACATGGTGGCACAAGGAGTGGACATGTTTCACTGCCTTTTTCAGGTGATTTTTTTTTTTTATTACAACTATCTAACACCTGCTCATTTTCAATGCTCTGTTTGAAATAATAAAATCATAGAATGATTCAGGTTAGAAGGGACCTTAAAGATCATCTAGTTCTAACCCTCATGGAAAGCCACTTTCTTCATTTGACTTCCAGGTTCACAAAGGAAAAAACCATCCTGCTTGTTAAGCAAGATTTTAATTTAACAGTGAGTCCAGATTTTGCTCTATACATGAGTATGTGGATGAAGATTATAAAAGTGTGTGTAAGTCCAGTATCAAACCAGACCAGCAGATAACAAGCACTATGAATAAGAACAAAGGAATAACTTCATCTGTTGTTGTTCAATATCTTAGAATATGACAAATTGAGCAGTTTTCAAAGAAAATAAATATTTCTCTTTTTTTATAACTTGTTGAAGCATAGAAGCTAATTTGTTGCTAAAATTTTAAAAATATGAACAGAAAAATCCACATAATTAGATGCTTAACAGTCTAGCAACAGTTCTGTTCTCACTAATGAATTATCTGACTGAGGAGTCAATTAATAAAAAAAATAAAGGAGGATAATATAATT